>CM071612.1:13160680-13536168 GCA_036365135.1 Miichthys miiuy
CAAAGCTCTGTCTATAGAGACAGTAAATGGGGAATTTACTTCTGTTGCCACGGTTTCTGAATACGTAAAGTGCCCATTTTTGAAAACATTTATGAGACTGGACCTTGAGAGTGAAGTGACAGTGACAGCAAATATGAATAAAGCCATGGTGTTAACCTAAAGCAACACTAATACCACACATTCTATCTTTAGTTTTTAGTTTTTATTTTCATGGGACCCCTTGCAATTGATCTGATCTCACCACCTTCTACTAGTGAAGTGGCTCTGTTTTTATTATATGGGTTGACCCCTTATTACCTGTTAATTGAGACTGAATCATCAGAGGATGAAGTCTAAATTTTGTTTTTCCAAACACCACTCTGGTCACAGTGAAGACCATCTTCAAATCTACTGTTCATAAGCAATTTTTGAAATCTCTTGTTTTATCTACTGTTCCCAAACATGACTTATTGTCATGTTTAGAACATGACCATCTTAGTGCTTCTTATATTAGAGATAGATGTGTGTTCAGCAAGCTTTTATCAGACTTTTATAGACCTTTTATCAGACACCTGGTCCTGTTTTTTCCTACACACAAATGAGCCCTATTGCTGTTAAGAGCAAACGCTGGTGATGTACCAACCTTCTAACGGCACTGATGACAATCTCAGATGAGCCGTATCTCACAGAATCTTTACACATGGATTTCTGATATCAAAGCTGAGAACAAAACCAAAAAAGCAAATACTGTTTCACACCTACTCTGAACCCAGGAGACCTTTGTCTGCTGCCCACGTTTTTAACAGCAGCTCGCATGCTTGTTGCTCATCCAGCTATCAAGGGAATATTGCCAGCATCTGGTCTTGGTCTTGACCTCCCTTGGCAGACAGATCTGTCCTACAGCTGGTTCCCCACTATTGCCACCACTCCATCCAAATTCTAGGATAAAAATGTGGGAAGCATACTATCTGTATATGTATTACACACTGTAATAGAAAAGGATACTTTTAATCCATCTGGATGTTGACGCAGTCATTGTCCATCAGGAATCAAAAAAACATTCATTGTTAAAGTGAAACTTTATCCTGTTGCACAGTTTTAAAATGTAACATTTCACTTCTATATGTAAGGCTGTGGAAATACAGTAGCTCTTCTGTGAGTATACTACATAACAAACAAAGCTTTTTTTTTTTTTTTAATGGATGCCTTTCAACTCTGTAGAGCTAAATTTATATAGAGAGAGCAGAGATAAATGTGTTGTGATAGTGGGTAAATTTGTTCTAGTGATCCCAACAGAAGTTAGTACTGATGAGGGAATCGTATATAGTTACCTCAACTACCTCGACCTGGCTGCTATAAACGTACAAGTAGTTTTTCTGGCCAACTTTCCAAGTTGATATTAAGTTTAATTTATTCAGATGCTGCTTGTGATCTGCTAGGCACTGCCACTCATCACAAGCGTGAAAATGACCAACGACCAACAGTAATTGATTCTACTGACATCCTGCAGGTCACTGCTATTCGCTGTTATGGAATTTTCTACCCTTAGGTTACACGGGGTCACGTGTGGGCCTTGAAGTCCTCGGCAGTAGTAGTTGTTTGGCTTTGCTTGAGAACAGTAGGTGCCAGTCTATCTCAACACTGTGGTGGCCAGGGTCGAAGAGACCTATTGCTGCCTTCCTAGACATGATAGATAGCTTGCCGTTGCAGTTCCAATCTGCGTAAACAGACATCTGTGTCTCCAGACTAGAATATGTTGACAGTAACACAAACGTTTAATTCTGGGCGTATAGTATTTATGGTGTTATCTTGGGGTTTAAAGTCTATTCACCAGCATGAGTTGGGCAGAATGTGAGACCGACTCAGGTACTTCTGGTGTACTTTGAGAGTGTCTAATTCTCCTTGGCCAAGCGTCAATAAATATTACAGCATAAGACATCAGAGGCTCCTGAACACTTTCTTCCCTCCTTACCTCACCATTGACCATTGACTTCAGCAATGTCTCCACAACATTTGCAATGTGAATTAATTCGTTTATGTTTTGATGATGGTGAAGATCTAGAGTCTGTTTGCTGGAGATTTTTGGGTATTTCAGAGAAAACCTAATTTTAGTATACTGTGTATGCAAACACAGATAAAAGAGATATGCATATTCCTATTATATGGTAAATAACTGAGAAATAGAACAGTGCCTTCTACCATATCTGTTCATATAAACTAATTTGCCTTGCAGTATGTTCAAGATTAACACTTTGCAGGTGAGTTACATGTCTAGAAATGGTTGAAAATCCACCAAAATGTATTGGTCAATTAAAAAAAGTTTTATGTAAATGTAATTCAGACAAAGTGAGGCTGCTTTTAGACATGAAGGGAGAAACAGATGTAGACACTATTATAAGTTATAAGTCAGACATTGACATGGCAGAGATATTCCTATGAAAACTGTGCTCTCTAAACCTGCATCTGTGTTTATTTACATGAGAAAGACAGACAGATATAGGCAACGCGAGAGAATAGAGGTACATAAAAAGCATAATCTTCACAGTCCAAGGCAACATTCCTGTGCGATTCAGAAGGTAATTCAATGCATGTGTTTCTGCTGTAGGGCATCACTTGAATACCATTCAAATATAGGCCATAGATACTTAAACGATATGTAAGATGTGAATCCTATGTCAAAATAGTGCTTGTCCGGGAGAGAATTGTGAAATGATTTGAGGTTGTGTGTAGGATCGTTCTCATTTGAAATAGCTGTGGTAGTTTGTACCAGATAGATATTTGTAGCGCTTTGCTTTGGTATATATGGTTCAGCTGAATGTTTTGCTGAATGCTGAGTCTGTTTTTCAAAAAGACCTATTTATTAAAAGCAATGCAATTTTAACAAGAAATTCCTCTTTTGAATGTGATACACTCAAATACTTCTGCCTTTGTTTGGACTTTCTCAAGCTGTTTTCTACAAGAACACCCTCTATTATTTGTAACATTAACGCAGCAAGAGGCTCTGGGTCTTGGAGGAAGCAAACAAAATGGGGTTTCAGAATAGGAGACAATTAAAATACCAAAAGTGGCAATCTTATTTTTGAATGCAGGACTAGTTTGATATTTTTGGAAATACACTTACTTGCTTCCATGCTGATAGCCAATGTTACATGTCTATAATTAATTTTTTTCACCAATTTTTTTTTTTGACTGAGCAAAGCCAGACCATGCTTCCAATCTTAATACTAAGCTAATAGCATCCTGGTTCTAGCATTATGCTTAATGCACAACAAGAAAGCAAATAAGCATATTCCTCTAACTCTCAAACTATTCCTCAGAAACTTGAATAAAGCTGGAATTGTTATCAGTGGGACTTGGTAAGAGGCCATTGGCAGAGCGGTGACTTTTACCATCATCAACAGATCACCTTGTGGAGCCACAAACGTACATATTTCACCCTGAAGCGTCCACCTTGACAAAGTGTAGTTACAGCCTGGCAGTTCCATGAAACATGGAGCCTCAGTTATCATGAATGTGATAAATTACCTTTAGAGAGGTCCTAGTCCCTATATATTGCTCAGTAACTACAGTATCAGCAGGTTGATACTGGCCATGACCTTGCAACTTCTGCTTAATGGCTATTACAAAGATCGTGGGTCAAATATGAACAAACACCTCAAAATGTTAAAGGTCAAGTGGAAAATAAAATTATTTTTGGTCTGCCTTGGTCCTGTGTCAAATCTATGTACCAGTAAAAAAGTTTGGACATGCCTTCGCCGGTGTTTTTTCTTTGTTTTTTATTACTTTCTTGCATTAGGACTTACACAAAGCCATCAGAACTATTAATTAATACATTATTTATGTAATTATTTGTAATTAGGTGGTAAACAATGTGTGGTAGTCAGCTGGGATACTTTTCAATTAACATATGTGCCTTATCAAGAGTTAATTAGTGGCATTTCTTGCCTTTTTAATCAAATCAAATCAAATCAAATTTTATTTGTATAGCCCAAAGTCACAAAGTACATTTGCCTCGGAGGGCTTTTTAATGCATCTGAGACCATCAGTTGTGTTGTTCAGAGGTAGTGTGGGTATACAGTAAAAAGCCCAATTCGACGACTGTTTTCACTTCTTTTATTTACCAAATAATTGTTTCAAATGTGTTATATTTCATAGTTTTTACATGTTCACTGTTAATCTACAATGTAGAAAGTGACAAAAAAAATAAATAAATGAGGATTATGTGTCCAACCTTTTGACTGGTACTGTATATATTGGAGTTTTATTTATTTTAGACATTCCTCAAATAATATTTTTGTTTACATAATTATTGTAATATTGTATGTTTTTATAAGACCTATTGTTTGGACCAATAAGACCAATGAAACCACCGTGATGACATCCAAAATTATGTTACTCATTCACTCAAGCACCAGGGGACATACGCCAACCCACTAAAGAATCCTAGCCAAATAAAATTAGGTTCAATAAAGATGGTGTGCCGGATGATACAATATCTTGTCCAGCATATCGATATCCAGAGGCGTAACTTAAGAAATCAATATTTGAAACACCTAATACAACAACAGCATCACAGAAGCATCTTTGATAAGATTTTTGCTGTTTTATTCGCTAGGTGTACCTAATAAACTGACAACTGAGTACAAAAAGGTTTGGTGTTATTAATATGTGGAGTAAGAGGTTTGATGGTCTTTCAAAATTAGTAAGGTAAAACTATTTTCAATGAATACTTGTGCTACTACACATTGTGCCAAAATCATTATTGCATAATCACCTAAATAAGAAGCATTGTGTTTCTGTTACCTTAGAATGCGCTTTTCATATCTCCAGACGCCGCGTGGGTCCTTTTCCATGGAGCCTGTCATGTTTCTACAGTGGCCCACAATTACTGAGTCTGGATAGAGCCATTTGCATTTTTCATTTGTTTCAAGGCCACTATAGTTTCTCCTTCACACTAGGAATTGAGAGGGTGGCGCGACAATCAGCCACACACTCCAAAACAGTTTGATGTCACTAAATCCTAAACACTGCTCCTTTAAGTCTTTTCGTCCATTGCATATTCACGACTGGCCGTATAGCCAGAGGCTAATCTAAATGTGGTGTACATTTTAGTATTTGCTGTGGATAAGTGAGTCCATGTTATCAAAACCAAATCTTCAAAGAATAACAGCAGAACACAGTATCCCAGAGGCTCTGTGTCAGTTCTTTCAGTCAACCCATATGAAATGCTTTCAATGACATCATTTTAGTCACGTCTTTTAAGGAGAAAAAGGAAAAAAGAAAACATTTATATGATGAAATATACTACTGAGATTAAAACGCTTTTAAAGACTGAAAGTGATCTCCTGTTTTTGGAGACCACCAGAGATGTGATAATAGGGATATATGACACAAATATCAAATATTGTCTCGTGTAGTATCTCTAGTGGCAATCGCGTATATTTTTAGGTGTGAGGCATACCTTTTTTTTCTTAAATGGCCGTCATTCTTTTTGCACGTCTTCTCAACGGGTTGTCACTCTTCATAAATTGTTACCTCAGCCTATCTCCTGAGAATCTGCTCATGCTGCTTGATTGACACAATAAAATTAACAGAAAAAGCTTTGTGGCTTAACTGTTTTTATGTTAATGCTAGGTCTTATGAATTATTTACTGGAGACATTAAGTGAAGCTAAGTAAAGTTCCAACAACTACAGATGATGATGGCAGTGACATAAACCTTCAGAGATGCAATGATTACTTATTTAATGAAGCACACAAGGGGGGGTCTTACATCTCAGACTTTGTACATTATGCTGTGTATTCTTTTTTTTTTAGACTTTTCTGAATGGATGTGTAGCATCCTGCTGGATTTATTTGAGTCTATTATGCTTTAAAGCCTTTGTAATAGATTGAATGTTACGGCGGGTATAATGAGTCTAAAATATGCCAGGCAAGTTCATAACATGTCAGAGTTTGTGGTTGCCTCATGTGTTTTAAGGTCAGAGCCCACTGCACTCATCATGTGATGAGTAAGAACAAAGAAAACAACATGAAAACATAGCTCAAATACAATGCTATGACTATGTAAATCGACAATGCACAGATATAAATATTCTCTCGGGTTGTAATTAGGCTTTGATCTTGTTAACAATCAGATGTGGGATATGGCACCTTACACACATCTGACCACTTTCACTTTCACCATGTAACTGTGAGAACAGGTGACCTCTCCAGGGAAGCATAGAGAGAAAAGAGTGGATCTTATTTTTTCTTTCCATTTCCTGCATGAGTGGATCTGAGTGCAGGCTTTGGTCTGCTTTTGTCTCTCCTCTCTGCTGTTTCTCTCATCTGCTCACTGCCTTACGCTTGACATTTCTTCTCCATGTAGGTCAGTCTCCATAGGAGGCAAGTAAAGGAAAAGCGGGGGAAAAAAGACCAGGGCAACAATGAGAAACAACTATTTTGGCAACCTGTGCCGTCAAGGAAAATGTGGTAATTGCCTCTACTCAGAGGACACTCTATGCTTCATTTTATTTTCACGTCTCTACAAGGCCCTATGTTGGTTAATTAGGAAATGAAGAATCATGTTTTTGTCTGTAGAAGAATAAAGAAATGAAAGACAGAGATACACAGAGGGTTTTTGATTACACAGAGGTATCTTTTAATAGAATAAGAACTGAAACGCGGACCAGATCAAATGTGATTAGCTGGATGTTTTATGAGAGTTGGCAAGTGAAGAAAAATACCTGTTTTGGAACTAATGGGAGGAGCCCTCATGAATTTAAAGTGTCTGTAAGGAAAAAAAAGAATTATAACAGACAGAGAGGACGAGTGTGGAGATCAGATCAGCTCTACACCCTCTCAATCATCCAGCTGTGAAGTCAAACACCGGTGCCTAGAGATAGAGTCATTTGTAAGATAAATAAAGCTAGATGCAATGGTCTGCCCTCCTGAACCAGACAAAGGAAGAGTAGCTGGGCGTCTCTCTCTGTCATCTGTCGGAGGGCCGAAGCTCAGCCTAGAAACTATCAGGAAGATGATGTGTCTCTAGAGACAAACACGCCTGGGGAAAGAGGCAGCTCTTAATCATCTGAGACCCAGTTCTCTGGCATTTCTCTCATTGTTACGGGACACTCTAGCTTAGGCACACATGCCGCATCTCCTTATAATGCTATTAGCATACTTGCAAATCCTTACAAAATGCAATTCTGTGCTCTCGTTTATTTTGGACTTCAAGACAATGGCATATCTAAACTGAGAGTGTTAGTTATTTCCTTTCATGGCTCTGCAGTGGCTGTTATTAGGCAGTATAATAGCTCTCTGAGCAGGATAAAGGCCTATGTGGCTAATTAGAGACGTGAACTCAAACATGGCTCATCTCTTCAAATAGAGTCTGGCATGCTCGAGTGGAGAATGACAGAGGGAATCCATCTCCAGTCGTCTATATGAGAGCAGCAGCCAGCCACTGTGGGCTATTTCAGCCGGGCTGCAGGAGGATGATGATTTGTTACCAGTCATCCAAGAGGGTCCAGACCACACTGAGACAGGAGGTGAGCTGGTATGACCTCAGGCAAATCTGACAGACACCAACTGTGAGAGAAATTAGATGTGATCTGTGATCAATAAGGAGCATGTGTTTGAACTTTCCATGTGCACCATAACATACTGAAATTGTGAACCTGTCATGCATTCTTAATCCCATTAAGGTACATTATATAATTTCCGGTAATCACATGCTCTTGCTCAACTTGTTAACTAGGAAAAGAACAGTACTAATAACATTAACGGTGGCTCTGTCCTCTTGCAGTGTGCAGTGATCAATACCATGCATGAAACCAGAGCCATGAATCTAAACAAGTTGAATGAAATTCAGTCATCATTAAATCTATTATTTGCATATATGCTTTTACTTCTGTCAAAATGTATTCTGTGAAAACTGCATTACTATTATTATTGTGTTCATTATTATTATTATAGAAAGTAAGAAAACGATATAGGGCCACTTAGAGTCCGCAGTGTAGAGTTTTCCAGATTTATTCCACACAGTGATATGTAAATCAATCGTTTTTACTCCCACATCAATTATGCTACACAGAGCATACTGTAGTTAGGATATAAAAGGTTTTGAAGTTTTAAATCTAGGCAGGGTTTATTTTGAGCATTTGTTTGAATTAATACTTGCTCAGTGCCAGTATCTTCAAATATAAAGTCAGACAATGGCACGAGTCCATCATCATCATTCATGCATTCATGTTTTAGTTTTCACTGTTTTCACCTACTGGGGGCAGTAAGCCACCAGAAACAGACGTCTATTCAGTTAGTAAGAAGCAAGGATAAGTATAGGGCAATCTCTCTCTCTCTCTCTATCTCTCTCTCTCTCTCTCACACACACACACACACACATACACACACACACACACACTTATAGGAAAATGACTAGCATGGGAGAAAAAAAAATCTGCATTCATTGTCAGTTTAGGGACTCAATTAATAAAGCCTGAGATAAAGCGCCCTCTCAAATGCTAACCTGTTAGGTAAACAATCAATGGGTGAATGTGGGAAGGGAACAAGCTGCCCTCATTTCAGCTTGTTTGAGGAAACAAGGGGATCCAATAAAGGCACAAGGTGGAACTGCAATTAATATTCCTGTGCTGAGAAGTGGGCTTGATTTTAGACCGGTCACATGGAACTGCTCTCTCTCTCTCTCTCTCTCTCTGTTTCACCCAAGTCAGATAATTACCTATTTAGATTTCACCCTGACAGCCTTTCTACTGCAAGCGAAGAAGAGACCCACTGTCTGAATGATAGTGAGACAGAGAGAGAATTAATATGCCATTGTTCAACACATGTAAGAAATGACTGTCTGTCTTCATTTT
Organism: Miichthys miiuy; assembly: GCA_036365135.1. NCBI lineage: Eukaryota > Metazoa > Chordata > Actinopteri > Sciaenidae > Miichthys > Miichthys miiuy. Next base: position 13,169,517 of record CM071612.1, read on the forward strand.
ATGTAGGTGACTATGTAGATGGTAAATTCAATTTTAAGCTCGTCAGCGTTTGAGGGGACATTTGTTTTGCCACTAAAAGACGGTGAACAGGTGTACTTTGATGAGTGGAGAGCAAGCCAGACCAATTGGATGTTGATGTCCTTTGGCTGATTCATCTAAATCAGTGGTAAAAGAGGGGACATTTGTTTTCAGTGAAGAGGGCTATTTATCAAGAGTGATTGATATCCAGCAACACTGGACTGCCTCAGGCTGCACTCATCCATCCGGTGCCAATCACTGAGCTTTGCCAGAGAAATTCACACGTATTCAGCACCGCATGCTGCTGTAACAGTCTCGGGACACTCCTGAGACTTTACAATGGTTATATTTTTCATATAGGGACGTCTAAAAATTAAAAATACATATATTTGCAGTTTATTATGTCATATTGAATAATATTTTTGCACAACGCTGTATCAATGAAATAAAATCAATGATCATATATTGAAAATTGCATTTTTTTTTTTTTCAGCATCAGTTCATGTTGATAATATAGTGAAACCACTTACACAAGTCAATAATAATCAGAGTCAGATCCATTAAGTCTGGGCTCCTCAAGAGGAGAATATGGCCACCACAATTCACAAACCATGAAAGCTTCTCCTGTTGTGCTCGCCATGTTGGTTGCCACCCGGTATTAAATGAGAAAGAAAAAGGAGAAAAAAGCCTTCTCTATCCTTTTGAGATTCAGTCTGTGTGTGCTCTGTTCTCCTGTGGTTTGCTGCCTTGGTCCCTTGAGTTTTTCTCTTTTTGGAATAGGGCCAACAAAGTTTGTGTTTCACTGTACACACTGTGAGTTTTGGTAAAGCTATTATTGTTTCAGTGGTTTCATTACATCAGAGTGCTGTTTGGGTAGTTTGAGGTTTTTTACACTGAATTCTTGTCGTGACCTTTTTATTTCACTGTTTCTTATCATACAAGTCGGAAAATAATCACCACTAATCACTTGCAATTAAAAGGTTAACTATCACCTCTTCAACTCACTGGTTGTTGTATCGATTGTGTTTGTACAGTCATGAGGTCAGGGGAGCATACAGTTTGAAAATGAATAAACTAAAGATCCTAAGAAATACTGCTGTATTTGACCAAGAGTTGTAGACAATGTAAGCAATGTTATGTAAACACAGTTGGGTGCAGAGTTAAGTTGGACTAAAATCAAGTGTGCTTGTTACATTGATTAAAGCTTAAGGTAAGAAGGGATTACATCTCCAGAGGACTCCTGAATTGATTTTGGCCTTCATTGTGTGTATTGTTAATGACTGAGAACTTTCGTTTTGTCAGTAAAATGGAGCTGGAGCAGATTACAAAATTAAACTAAAATTGCACTTGAACACAGTATGTTAATAAAATCATAAAAATATTTTGTTTCTTGTCTTTTATTTTCATACAAAAATGCAGTTGGTCTGGTTGGGTGACTTATATGGGTGACAACATTTGTATGTTGGCCCATTACATAAACTTGGAATTACATATTCTCTTTACAAAGGTCAGATTTCCATGCTCCGACCATGACTTCACCTATAGGTTTTTCAACCATTGTGAAGCTCAAAGTGTGTTGGCTCTGACCGCCCCCAATGCCATCAATCCAAAAAGGCGTGCAGTGTGCGTGGAACTGAGGCGGGCTGAGTGAAGCCTGGGTGGTCAGACAAGACACCAGTGATGGCACCCACCTGTCAAAGCAGCCTACCTTACAGAAGGATCTTTGGAGATAAAACCAAACAATGAAAATAAAATAAAATAAAATAAAATAAACTTAAAATGAAAAATTCAAATGAATAAAACAAATTGAGTTACAAGCATGAAGTTTGTGACTTTGACTGATTCCTTTGCATTACATGCAGAATATTGATTTATTTCTTTTATATTATTTGGTACATTTGTGCATTTATGTGGGTTCCCCACTGCACCTGGAATGTTGTAATTTAAACCCACTTTGCTTGTACTTCTTGCTATACTACAACACACTAGCATGCAAGTTTGTCCTGACTGCAGTGTGTAAATGCAAACGTTGTAGAAATGTATGCTGAAACCAAGCGCCAACCTCTGTGACTAAAAATTCAGTTCCACCCACGATACACATCTTTGTCAATATTTAGATTAGCTGGAAAGCAGCAGGAATGCTGTCACCACACTTTACACTTTGCAATGGCTCTTCCGAAAACTACGAGTGACGTCACAGACACTGTAAATGTTTTATACAGTCTATTGCTCCAACAAAAGATAATAACACTATAAAACATGCCTGAAAAAGTACTTGGCTTTTCCTTTGGAACGAAACACATTCAATAAAACATAACCTGGCAGAACCTATTCAGTAAGAGCCCTGTTGAGCTCAGCACACTGACAATCCAGACTGTTTCCTTCACATAGTTCAATGCAGACAATATAAATTTCACAGTAGAAAAATGTAAAAATACGACCAACCATCTTCCTGTTACACAATTAAGCCAAATTAACATACAGAAAATGTATTCAGCAAATTAAGTCAGTATTGTCAAATCACAGCCATTCCATAAATGTCATGTAAACACAACAAACAGTATCGCTATACACATAAGCACTATAGAAATTAAGCTAACAATAAGTAACACTATGGCCTTGTGAACAAGCCTGTTTCATTCATTTAAAATATCTTTTTTGTTCACTTTGAGTTTTGACACAACCATTGCATTAAAAGTTATATTACAAGTAACTAAAGATCTTTTGGACCTCTGAGCAGCGTGAATTAACGGTATTCACTGCTCAGGAGAAGCTGAATGTTGTTTTCTACAGTGTTTGTTTGATTTACATAGTTTTTATTGCATACATTTAAATGTTAAAACATAATTGTGCATCATTTATGTCCAGAAGATAAATATCCAGCCCACGGGCTAAAGAGAAGCATTAGCGCCTTAAAAACAAGTTAGCCCTCTTGGTCTTCCCTGCCAAAGAGATTGATTATTGGAAAACAAGACCGTAGCCATAAAGTTATATAATGATACTTATCATATATGTTATAACATATATATAACAGAGAGTGGCAATTTTAGGCCCATTTAAACACCACCCTCAGCTTTCTGATACCTGCTATCAGTTGCTGCCTAATAGTAACTGCTATTTAGTTGCATTACACAACAAAAATCAAAATTTATAGGCAGAGAGAATGACAGTTTGCAATGGGTTATTCAGCTTGAGTGGATAATTGTAGTTATCCCAAGAAGGGTGCTTTCACTTCATAAAGGACAGAGGCAGAAGCAAGAGAATGGGATCTGATCAAAGTAGATAGGAGGTAGTATATTATGGCTCAGCAGTATTGAGTACATGGAATAACAGCATCAATGCCAAGTTAGCTCAGTGTGATGGAGCTCCTCTTTTATCATCTGCCATCGTTGGATCGAGACCACTGAGGATTGTTTTGATCTAGAGTGATAAAAAATAGCTTACAGGCACAGGATTCAATAACATTAACAACAATGGAGTGCTATGAACCATTTATTTGTTGGCACAATGGTTTGCTTATTGGAGTCCCTAAAACAATGTACTATATTCCCATTCAAACACTTGGAAAGTGATTTAGGTATAAGCTCCTTCATTCATTCATTTCCTTGATCTTATTTAGCTTAGAACAGCATTTGAAATAAGTTATTGTTTAAACACCCTCTTTAGACACTGGCCCTCTTTCAAAATACTAGCTCTGAAATCTGGTAGGTTACAGACTTTGTCCTATTAACACTGAATACTTATGATTGGTATGCGTAATAAACTAATCTTAAGTCTACATGGATGCAACCTTCATTAAAGGGCACATCAAGGACTCGTGGCGGCACTTGGAAACCCTTTTGTGGAGTATAGCATACAGTTTAGCAGAGTTGGTTTGTATTCCCTTTGTTTTGTTTTTTTCTCGAACAGAGTATGCAAACAACGTTATCCCTTGATAAAATGAGTCAGGCATTATCTGGGTAAAAAAAATCCAAAACAAACAATGAGCAAGTAATTCTCTTTGCACTGCCTGTATCCAAACATAAAACCAACAAAGGAAGAAATTACCTGCACAATATCCAAACACAATGCTTCTGTACCCATTAGTGCTGTGGCATGTTATTTCTTGCCTGAAATGGACACTTTCATTTTCTATCATTTTGTTTACTCATTCTATCAAGTAGATTTTGTCCTCATTCTTTACACAGAAAAGCAATCAAGGAGCTACACTATTTTTTCAGCAATTTTGGAAAAGGGGTTCTAAAAACTATATATATATATATATATATAATTAAATGACTTTTTTATTTTTCATTGTAGGCTGCTGTTGGACTCACAGTGGCTGATTGTGAGTGACTTTGTGCTTTGCAAAAAGGTAAAAATAATGTCACTTGTTTAACTTTAAATGTTTTAATTTAAATGACTAATTGTCTGTTTTTTGTTTCTATTTTAAATTAATTCTGGGCTGGTTATTTAATGAATGCATAATAACTAAGTCTTTGAATCTGCTTTCCATAAAACTCATTACAGTACCATAAAATGATCTTATAAGCACATATACTGACAGAAATAAATATTTAAGACCTGGCAATAAACATCACCCATCAGTCTTTTCCTATGAAACATGATTTTCTTGGAGACTGACAGTATGACGGCCACATAATTGAGGAGAAAGAGGTCTAAGTTAAGACTTTCACTGCATAGTTTGCAGGGTACACATCCATCCTCTAACTTTGAATATTTTTGTTGTTTGTCTTTCCTTTTGGTTCCCAGTTTTGGCTCTGGTCTTTTAAAGATTGAAGAAATAAGCCACTGGGAGAATGCTTAATGTTGAGTTAGCATAGTTTGAAATGTGAATAATTGGCCTGTTGACATGTCATTTGAACATGATGGACCTGTGTAAATACAACCAGAACATAGTGCTCAGTGCTGAGAGGTAATTATATATGAGGAGCGGTTAGGGACACCATTACCATGCATATACTTGGCCAGACAGAGATCGACTGATGTGACCAACAATTTGATATCCCCAGCAACCTTGACTGGCCATCCAGCTTGGCTCTGATACAGCCCCTATTATCATGATCATATCTGGAAGCCTTTTTGAGTTCCAGATTTTTAAGTGTATGAACTTCTGACTTTTTGTTTCTTATAGATGAAAGTAATGCATATTCACTAGGAGGTTATATATATATATATCATTCATTTATTTTTTATTTGATCTATTTTTTTAAGAAAAAAAAAAAAAAAGAAAGACAGCTGCCATGAATATTCACTAGAGCACCAAAATGTTTTGCCCATCTGTTTTACGAAATCACTGAGCCTTTTAAAAACAGTATTCTGTGTATTTGTGAGCTGTTTTTAAAGATCAATGCCTTCACTAACAAATAAGCTTGGGTGTCACAGACAAGGTAGACAAGTCAGAAAATATTGAGAAATGGACCATAAAATTGTTGATTTGTTGATTTGTTTTTGTTTTTTTTATTTAATTAGATTTTTTTTCATTGATATACAAAAAATCCAAATCATGTTGCAACTCCTGGTTTGCTGCTGATTCATACTGGTTGCACTCACCTCTTGTGCAGGGTCCAAAGAAGTGATAACAGTATCACACTTGGCTTACACTTCATTTGACATGTCTCAAAATGTGTTTGAAAGGTATGATTGCCAGTGCACAAGATCTATCTTAAATGAACTTTATGCTATAAGCTATGACAAGTCGATTTTCATATTTCTAAAGTTGCAGTGCACAGTGGTGCAGTTGTTCACACTGTTCCCTCAAAGCAATACGGTTCTGGGTTCGAACCTGCCAGCAGGGGAATTTTTAGCTGGGCCCTTTTCAGTGTAGTGTAAGCTCTGACTTCCTCCCACAGTTCAAAGACATTGTGACTCTAAATTGCCTGAAAGTGTGAATCGCTGTGTAGCCAAGTGGAACTGAAGTTGTGGGGCAGCTGGTCTGGTCAGACTTGTAACTCAGTGCAAAGACTATGATTAGGCTATACGGGGCACCTGTTGGCAATCTGTGGGGGCTATTCTGGGCTCTGTCCATGATGGGCTGGCATGCTGCATATAACATGGCTATCAAGGTACTGATGTGAGTGAATTAAGTTTGGCTGAATGTGGGTCTCTTCTGCCACCTGATTTGGCAGCATGCCAAGCAGAGTTACCTGTGAAACTCTGACTGGGACCGCAGATGTTGTTGCTTCAAGCTTCAAATGTCAGATAGGTGTGTGGCCTTGGTGTAGTGGTTTAAGTTGGTGGACTGCCTTTATGAGAGCTTTTTTGTGTACAGGGGTTGTTGAGGGAAGATGCGACCTAGGATCTGCCGGTGAGCTACTGTCTTGCCTTTCTCATTGTTGTTTCTATTGATTGGTTTGCTTTAGTGCCCACCTCACGTTGTTGTGAACTGGTACTAGTGTACTGATTATGAGTTCCCCTTGTACTGGGTTGGTGTGTGCTTGCAACCAGAAGCTCATGAATGTTTAATGTGTGTTTTTTATTGTGCTGCTGAAATATCTGTAAATAACCTGTGTCTTTGGGCCTTAAGCTGTTTTTAACTCAACACAATTATATGTTACTGAGTAAGATTCCTGGTCATATATGCTTTAATGGCATTGGAACCTGTGGTCTGTGGCAGTGGGATGCCTCTATGTGTCTGACCTGTGATAAACCTCTAACCTGTCAAGTACCCCACTTCTTGCCCATGACTCTGCAAAGGATAAGCAGTTGGATAATGGAAATTGATACTTTCAGTTTCATCGTGTTCCCAATCATGAATCCACCCACAATGCAACAATTTAATTAAAAGCTTGTACTTAGTAACACAGTTGTGTCATACAATTTGTTCTGGATCATTCAAACTGAATGAAACTAACAAGCAACATCTGCCTGATACTACATCTGCTTACATATAATGAGCTAATGGTTCCATTCAGTTCCACATTATATTAGTTTATCACACTATGCCTCAAAGTCAATGGGACACAAATGCCCAGATAGAGTGTCATTTCAGGTAATGGCTCATGTACAGCACCTACAATCCTCTTAGTGTCCTTGGTATGACATCTGTTTACTTCTGGATCAGTATGGCATGACTACGCATAACAGCAGTATAATTAACAGCGTTAAGTATGCTTAAGCAAATATTGATTCATTTCATTCAGATCTGTCAGAGGAGGAACTTTCAAGGACTGTCATCCAACTTTGTCATTATATTCTCATTTTATAATATAGAATTCTGTACAGATGTCCCGTACGCTTCAGTCTGACACTGATAATTTACTTGCCAAGCAAACTTAATTTCACTTTCCTACAAGAGGCTACATTTCTCGAGGTAGATTGTAATGACAGATCACTTCTTTTTATTGCAAGGTAGATTAATTCAAACTACCTACTTTATCTAGCAACGCATTCTCTCACAGATCTTTTGCAGTGTCTGCTTAATTTAGACTTTATGCATGACTTTGATGTCCTGATCTCTTTATTCTTTTGCAGACTGCGCAGTGCACCTTGGATGAACTCTACCGTGAATATAAAACATTGTTTTATTACTTGTAAACTAGTTATTATTCTGAATACATATTTAATTTGTTTGGTTGGCTTGTAAAACTATTTTAAATAAGCACAGTGTGTGTTTGGACAGTTTGAAGCTTGCTAACATGCTTGGACAAAAAAAAAAAATGTTTTCTATTTCCCATTATTACCCTAAAGATCGTTTGAAGGACAGACAGAACTGTATGATCTTAGTAGCTCAAAGACATATTTTCATTAGGCTGACCTGCATACAAGGAAAAAAGAAATTTGTTTTTGAATACAGTACTATTCTTTAAAGGAAGAAACTATAACACAGGATATAATTTAACTTCACTCATATATTAGTTGATGTTCCATTCAAAATTACTGATTTGGTTTTATTCATATAGAAACATCCTTAATGACCCATGCATTGTCAACACTAGATGTTTTACTGCCCCACTAGGGTTGAGTAAAGTTATTGAATTTAGTATTGAACTGAAATTGGTTAATTTTCAAGCAACAGAAAATGGTATTTGACAGATGTCGCATGCCCAAGTGACAGGTGGTGTGGATATTGATATGCAGGCCAGAAAGAAAAAAATGGAATTACTGCTCCAGCTGAACAGTTTGCTCATCTGTTCTTCTGAAACGATGCTGCAGATACTGTAAGCTAGAAACTGAATTACTAATGGACTGAGTTGATAGATTTTAGGATCCAATTCTCCCAGAAATAACCTTAGATTATCCTTTGAATTTAGAAGTGTGACACTCGTTCCGGAGAGATGAAATCATATTTATCAAGACCAATCTTTACTTAAGGAAAGGATTTCATTTCTTCTTTTGAAAAACATTGTTAAACCTTGTACATGGGAACAGGGGCAAGTATGCCTTTCTCTGCCACGTCTTTATAAGACTACACTACCCGAGGTAGTTTCATCTTCATCATCTGTTTTCTTCTCATTTAATCAGGTAATTTTATTCAGATCGAGAAAAGAATGGATGATAAATAACAAAATTAGACCAGTGTACGCAATTAGGTAGTAAGTGTGTTTTTGTTATCTTTGGCACTCTGAAACAAGAAAATGTATTGCTGTACCAGGCAGTAATTCTGTGTGATTTATAATCTAAAGACAACAAAACAATATTAATGAATTATCACTTTAAAAGGATCTTGGAGTTAAATTTTATCATTAGAATGTAATGCCCCACATCACCCAGAAATGCCCATTGACATACCAATTTTAGCAAAATAGATGGTTAAGCAAAATAATTCAACTATGTGCATTATATAAAGAGAAAGAAACTTTTCTTTTGGGAAGTTTTCAAATGTTAGAGGTGTTAAGGACAAATCCTGTTCCAGAGAGAATGAAAACTTTTGTGGCCTTTTACTTATTTGAACAGTTTAAAGTATTTCCAATTTCTGAAGAATTCTCAATCGATTTCAGGGAGAATGGGCCTTCTCTTAAATCAGCATGGGGTGGAAACAGTATTGATGCTGCATCCCATCGCTGAGGCAGAGCATCAAGAGAGCAGGAGTCAGGCGGCGGGGTGGATATGTACTGATTGAGAGCAGACAGCTCATGATAGCTTATCAAAGGGTGAGGTTCCCACCATCCAGCCACTCTGGGAAATGAGCTTTTTCCGCTGGAAAGGTGTCTGTATTTGGGATTCAACATTTTTTAATCTCACTTGGGTGGGATGAGAATGAGCCACCACCTCCCTTTGATCTTCATTCCCCTCGAAATGAAGTGATAGTGAAAGGCTTCCTCGTCGACATCACCATCATCTCAGACAATACTGAATATAACGGAGCCATTATGAATTTCTGCTCTGTCTATCCATTGCTGTGCTATATTATGAGAGAAACCTGAACTTCAGAAACTTTAAAATTGTGTTTGCATCTCATTATTTTTTCCTGTCATCATTTACTAACATTAGGATATCATATGTTATTTACTTTATTTGAAAATTATTAGAAAATTTAACAGAATAGGTTTACATGCTGTGACAGTTTTACAGTGTGTCAGACTTACCTGTGAAGAAGATATGAATAGCATTAATAACTCAGAAATCACAATAATTTAAATGTTCTTGCATTACAGGTCCAGTCTGTGTAAGATATAGGGGGCTATTTACAGAATATAATAGAAATTAAATATAATATGCATAACTATTTATTTTATAGTTAGTGTTTAATCACGTGAAAATAAAAATCATTACCTTATGATGAGCCTTTGATATACAGTATATTATTTATATAGTATATTTCAATGGTGTCTGCCATATTGCACTGCCATGTTTCTACAGTAGCCCAGTACAGACAAAACCAAACATTGGCTCTAGATGGAGCCTATTTGTTTCATGGTCACTGTAGTTTCTCCATCATGCTTAAAAGAGAGGTGTTGTTTTGGACTGCTTGACCTCCTTCACAATAATGCATGTAAGAAATGCATGAGAGAAACTATGTGCTTGACCTTTGGGATCACCACATTGTGTGCCTCTGCCAAACAATGTATTTATTTGTTTATTTGTCAGCTGTGCCCCAAAGCAGTCAAGACAAATGGCAAACCTAATAGTGACTAACATTAATATGTATGAATAAAACTAAAACTGAATGTGTATGTATGTATGAATGTGCATGTATAAATAAAAACTTACACTGATGGCTCTCTCAAGAGAGTTCCTAGCACAAACTACAAATTCACATATGCATAGCATCCTACAAATATGATATGTTAAGGTGATTCCTTATTTACTTGTTAAAGGACTAGTGTGAAGGATTTAGTGGCATCTAGCTGTGCAGTTGCCAGCTAAATTTATCTGTTCTGAGCTACCGTAGAAACATGGCGGTTCAACTTTGCGGACTCAGTGTCTGTATATATGTTAAATGCTCATTCTAGAAAACAAGAACAATAACAGTTCTTATTGTCAAATGGTAAAAAAATAGTTTGCATATGCATATTATACATAATTTCTGCCATATTCTGTAAATGGAGCCCTCTAAATCTAGACACAATGGACCTTTAAACATTGATTTCTGTGAGGTCTGAGCAGTCACCCACTATTGCAAAAGTAATTGATAGGGCCATTGCTGAGACCGCAGAGGGTTAATTTGGTCAATAACAGTGGTAAAGAATTCCATGTTTTCATTTCTCTATATATTTCGCTGTATTTAAGGAAAGTAATGTTTGCCTTGGGGAGTAAAAAAAAAAAAAAGGTCTTGTGTTGCCTGTCTGGTGGCATATGATAATTGTGTTTTAATTGATTGTACTGCTATGACTCCGTTTTAGAAAAAAATGAATGAAAAAAGTAAAAAAAAAGCTGTATGGACAAGGCATGCTGCATTGCTTCACTACGACTAATGCTTTGTCCATTCTATTGGCAATAGTATCAGTGCGTTTTGACCAGGATAATTTATTGCCAAGGGTGATGCCCAATAGCTTAGTTTCCTTTACTTGCCTGGTTGGGTATTTTATTTATAAAGAGTTTAATGTCTGCCTTATAGAATCTTTTGAACCAAATACTTTTGTTTTGTTTTCAAGGATCCATTTTCTGATAATATCTACCTCCCTGTTCAAGATGTTAGAGCAGTAGGTGGTGTTGTTGTATATGCTGTAGTGTCATCTGCACACCTCATCATTTTTAGCATCTTTTAGTATAAATAATTGGTAACAATGGAATACATAAGCGGGCCTTTAACCCCACATTCCACAGACACACTATCTGAGTAACTTTTATTAAACAAGACTATCTGCAATCCATTTACCAGATAGCTTTCTTTTCAGGCAGCTGTAGATGGTCTTTATCCATAACGCTCAACCTTTTCAAGAAGAAGCTTGTGGTCAATAACATCAAATGCTGCCGTAAAATGTAAGAGGACTGCTCCACGGATCATTTTGTTGTCCATATCTCTGTACTACGATTGTTGATCTTGAAGAAGGCCTGAGGGCTGAAACGCCATCTGAATAAAATAGAAATGCATATGGAGCCAGAGTGTGCGACACTTTTTTCTACTCTCATATCTCTGTACCAGTCATCTGTCATTTGAACAAGAGCTGTGAATGTAGAGTGTCCCTTCTTGTAAGCATTCTGGAAGTTTGTTATCAGAGTATTCACTGAGAGGTTCTTGAATTTAATCAAATAATGTATTCTCAAAGATCTTTGTGCTGACAGCAAGCGTTAGAAGAAAACATTAGGGGCACTATGTGATATTTTAGAAAAGGATATTTTAGGATTGCTGGAAAAAAGTGCAAGAAAAATCATGTTCATACCAGACTTTGCCTGCATGGACAATACTTTGTTCATGGGATTTGTTGATAATAATAAAAAGGATTAGACTAGAATTACATTAACCTAATTGCTTAAGTAGCACCTAATGAGTCATGGGGGCCATGAACATGTTAAAAAAAACTGTGAAAATAATCTTATTAAAAATGTTATAGTTTCAATAAATGCCCCGTTCATTGAGCATTGAAGGGAAATGAATGGTGCAGGTTTTTAATATTTTTCTTAATTTGTGTTCAGCAGGTAGCATGGTCTGTCAGCAGCTTGTCAACAAGTTGTAAAGATGATCAAGTGCTCTCCTGAGAGGTACATTGGAAGAGAAAATTACATGAGCATCTTAAGAAAGTTCCTTGTAGAGTAAACTAAAGGAAATAGTGAAACTGCCAAATTTATCAAGGTAGTATACAATTCTCAGTATGTTTGGGAAAGGAGAAAACTCTGCTAACAGTTATTCTTTACAGTCCCAGGTCACACACAGTTTATGTCGTGTTTTTATGTTTTCATTTTAAAATGTTCTGCATGACATCTCAGAGGTGCTATGCCAGTGCAGATGGCATTATGTATTCTGGAGATTATTTGCCTTAAGTATCTTACCCTTGATTACTTGAACAAGGAAATATTAACATTCCACTATCAACATAATAATAATAAGCAGAATATTTTCCATTCAACACTCAGACAATGATAATAAACTGAAGCCAACCTTCCAGGGATATGCAACAAAGGATCACATGTGGTAGTGAAGATGAGAATGTGGCTTTACTTTGACCACCTTTGATAGTGGTTGATGTAGCACCAGAAGGAGATGGAACAGAGTTAATGGAGTTGTCTGACATTGTGGAGGTATCTATCTGCTATCTCAAACATGTACTGGAATATGTCAGTGGTTATGTAGTGACTCCAAACGAAAAGCGGAGTCACTGAGAGGCTAAGTGAGGGAGCATTGCACTGCTGACTCGCTACAAAAACGACAAAGCCATTTCCATATTTTCCGACTGTGTCCGCATTTATTTCCAGCGCCTAACAAAACAGACAAATCAAGGCAAGGCAAGGCAAGGCAAGGCAAGATGTTTAAAACGCAGTCTGCAGTTAAATTAAGCGGTCAACAAAAAATACGCTCTCCCTACTCACCCCCTCTCCATGCAGCCGCCGCGGTGAACAGGTGAATATATGCCCATTCATTCAATCAATCAATCACTCAATTACTGCTCCTCAACCACACCCTGCGTGACATGCGTGAGACCAACACAAACATAAACATCAACAGCATATAGCACCTACAGTTTAGATTAAGCACAACACAGATATGACTATTAATAAATATATCTTCATAAAGACTGACCAAAGATCTCTATGCTCCAGTAATTGTCTGGAAGACTGAAATATCAAGGTTAGTTGTTTTTTTAAACTTCAAAAAAAGCAAATTCAAAGGCAAACTATCACATGATGGCAAAATACATTATACTTCAGCACTCGCCAATCCTGTCAGCAATAATCAAGGATGACCTTTGTATTAGTTTCAGCTCTGCCCTCAGTACTAAAGCAAAATGTTAAACAAAAGACTGATAGCAATATGATACAGAACATCCAGAGACATCATTGACTTTAGAAAATGGAATGTCTGGCTCTGTCCCAGTAATCACACTTGTAGTCTGTGGGTTTTTTTTCCAGCTTCCTACTTGTGTTACAGACTTCTGGTAATTACCAGCAGTGCTGAAGTGCCCATTAAGACTACAAGTGTGAGGTGTGGAAGATTTTCATAACACACATTGGGTTAATGAGGTCCTACTGTCCTTCACGCAAAAAATATCTCCTCGTCACTTGAGATGTTTTTTCTCTCACAGTTAATGACACCTTTAACAAAATTGGACTGAAAATAAACTGTACAAAGTCCTTGTAACTTTGTTAACACATTTTATATTAACCAAGCACATACCTGGGAAATTATACCCAACTTCTTCTCCAAATCTATATCTATCTGTTGGACAATCAAACATCAATATATGCCATCATCCTGCAGGGACTGTGGATGAAAACTAGCCTATATGGCTAAATTTGGCACATTTACATAGACTCACTTGCTCATGTTAATTAATATGCAATGCCTCTAACTGCATATTCTAAAAATTCTATGTTTGTTCTTTTGCCAAACAAGTTGAGAAACAATTTTTTGGCACTGTTGACTACAGTACCATAGTCATGACTTGGCATTAACCAGTTAACCAGAGGGGAAATTAAATGGAAAATGGAAATTATCTCATTATACCGTATGCATGGCTTCGAAATAGCCCCTTTTTGTTATATACCACACAGAAATTACTATGTTATTAAGATGCCTGTGGACACTGCACAATGGTGAGGTTTAACCTGCTGGTGTTTATTGAAATGATGTGAGGTATTCTTCCACATTCTAAATCTATAAGAGAACAGGATTTGATCTTGTTTCTGCAACCTTTAAAGGAGGTGCTGTTGTCAAGTGATGGGTGGAGTTTGTGCCAGGCATTTTTAAATTACGATAGCTATTTTATGTGGCCTGCATGCCAATGACTTTAGAGTCAGGCAGGTATGGCTTTTCTGTATGTGTCCAAACTAGTAACAAATGTCAATTCAGCTATTCCTGGTGGTGTCTGACATTATCCTCCCATTTTACACTGCTAATCTCTGCTGCCTTTTCCCCCTCTTCCTGTAGTTTGTAACATTTCAGATACTTCATGGCCTTTTATTCAAGCTTTGATTAAATACATTACGTGGCCATAAATACAATTAACAAAACATTTGACCTTTTAACATATTTGGGTTAGTTTAGACAACCACTAACCTTAATTCTTCCACTTTTTATAACACGTGTGTGGTAGACTTTACTCACACTCGTCATCCACAGCCAACATTGGTTTGTCATTTTTAAAATATCTAAGGGTTGATGTTTGAAAGGATAATACTTTTAGTTTTTTCATCTTTTTCATCCTTGAACAAACATTGTTTGGACTACTTGCTACTTGTAAACAAGGACATTCTTGCATAGAGAACACATCCCTGAGGTAATGGCACTGTTCACACTATTATAGAAGTCTGATTGTTCCTGACAACATATATTACACAAAAGATAAACCTGGCAACAGACACTGTGTTACCAGGATAGCTGATTACCTTAATACTGAAACCTCTGTCTTGATGCTGAGTGCACTTGAAGCCTACTATAATAGAATTTCACATATCTTTGTGATTATTGCTAAAGGAAATGATTTTCTTAAATGTAGTTACAGAAATCTGCAATGATGAATTGGAATTTTATTACAGTGATGCAAAAAGTCATCTTCAGAATTTTGAACAAAAACCATAGCAACTGAGAGAAAACGCTCTCCTTACCCACCCTTAAAAAAGAAAAGCTTCTTAAAGGTCATGATTCTTGAAGTTAGAACAAGAAACAGCTAAGTCTCCATTACCAATTTATATCATAGATTTGTGTTCTTTGCAAATATCCAGTGCTAAACTTTTCTTACAATATCCACAGATGGCAATATGTGTAATGTATGATTTTTGTGTTGGTTTGTACAGCCATACAATCTGCTGAGTGAACACAGCATTGAAATATCCTTGATTCGTAAAGGCCATAAAGACAATAATTAAGCGTAAATCAGACTGTAATTTCCTTTAAAAAGGATAATTGTAATGCTGTAAAGACGTGAGCCATGCTGTGCACTGGACTTTCTTTTGGTCAGTGACAGCAGAGTGCAGTAAAAAAACGATTATAGGTCTGGGTGCCCAGAAGTAGAGTTAGATGTCTCTACATCTGGTGTTCAGATAACTCATTGATTTCAGAAGAAACTCCTCTCTGTCCTCTATAACTATGAACAACATAAGCATTGAAAATCTACAGGAGTACAAGTACTCGGGCACTTTTATTGATAACTAACTCACATTGAATGCTAACACCAATGATAGGTTTGCAAAGGCGGTTGTTAATGTGCAGTATCAATTACATGAAAGTATACCATGAATTAAGCATGCACAAGATGCAGACACAGTTCAGACACACACAGTGACACAACTACTTTATGCCCTTAAATGGACATTAGGCTTCCAAAAATATGTTTATCCTGGTCCAATATTGTTATCTGACACGATAGAGTTATTTACCTATCTGCTGTGTCTAGTGAGTGAGACAGCACTATCCTGTGACCTCGGTTACCATAGTGATGATCAGAATGGCGCTTTCTTTATAACTCTGGATGACTATACTGTGTTAACAAAATGAACCCCAATTGTTTTTGCTTGCTGATCTTGCACATGACAACTCTGAAGCAGATCTCACAACTTGTCACTCCTAATAGAAAACTGTTACCCTGAGAAAATATTGGTTTGGAGGTGGGAAATGATGTCAGAAATGTCAGAAGCACTTACCAAAACTGAAAAACAGCAAAAAAGTAAGAGTGAACAAAACAATGTCCACTCCAGTTATAGGGTTGGTTTCCAAGGGGGCACGGACCAAGGCTGTTAAGCCACTCTTGGTGCAAGGCAGATGGTTACATCTATTATTACCAGATGTTCCTATGATTAAATTTAGGTATATTTTGTATATTTAACCAGACATTAGGGCTGGGTATTGTTTAAAAGATGACAATAACAATATGCCCTAAAGTGATTGTTACAAATACAGTAGTTTTACATTCCATACTTTGCAATGCCAATGGATTCTTTGACACCGAGTTGTCTTTAGCCAGTATGTGCTGGGACGTGACAGGAGTATGCAATAGAAACCTTATTATGGGCCTGTATGCATACTGTATGACTACATGTTTGATATCACTGTACATGGGGCTGAAATGAAGCTAGTTTTTTTTTTTTTGCTTGTTTATCTTTGTCAGTCTTACTGGAGAGCGGATTGATTTATCTTGTATCTGATTTACATTGTTTTGCTGTGTATAATGAGATACAGTAGTGGCTTTCAATTTACTATCCTCTTCTTTTTAGATTTTAGCCTGCATGTTGATAATTGTTGAACTGCAGTAAAAATACTCAAAATGCTCAAAGTGTTCAGGGTACCACTTTACTATAAGTCCCTCTATTTAGCATTCATAAGCAGTATTTAAACGTTTAATATATGATTTATAATACAACCTAATGTGGACAGGTACAACTAGAATTTTAAACTGTAGGTACATTACTTGTCAGCGATCATAACTTCGATACTCCTCTGTACTGTTATTATGGTCAATACCTTAAAGGTATCAAGTACTGATACCCAGCTTTAACAAATTTTGAAAGAAGTTTTCTTAAAACCTCATCATGCATTTATATGATACCCAACATGCAACAGCCAACAAAGTGGAAACATAGTTCATACATACATACAATATTTTCTGCTGTAATATTATCAGTTGTCATTTAAACGCCAAAACCAAAACAATATGAATATACGACTGACGACTGAGATCTGACTTAATACAGAGGCATGCACATAGCTTACTAATCAGGAGAGCAATCCTAGAAAACAAACAACCACATAACAGGACATAACAGTGAGCAGAAAGAAAGGCTTCTGCTGCCTGACAACTCTCATGAGGTCCCTTTTTTCTTAATGTTAATTACTATACTTTGTCCTGTGGTATGGTATTGAATTTACAGTTAAAGTTAAAGTCATCCATCCTGACTTCCTGTGTTTTCATTGACACTATGAGGTGAAGGTCATCCTATATATCCGGACTTATCCTTAATATCCCATTCTAAAATGTCATATCATATTCCAACACATAAAAAGTAAGTTTTAGTAAGATTCATGATTCATATATTCCAGCTAATGCATCTCATCAGATGTGGGTCCCCCCTCTCACATGCTCACACTGGGTACTCGCCATGCATAAGGAGAGGGAATAAGGTGAAAAGGTTAGGAGAGGTCCAGCTAAGGGCCTGGCAAAGCAGCTGCCTTGCGCATTACAACGGGACAGAGGAAACATCAGTTAATGGATGTCAGTTTCCCCCTGCAGTAGCCTGTCTTGTCTTTTGCTGAAGCTATGGTAGCCTGATGCCTGATACAATGAGGCAAGTGATGATGATTTCATGTATGGTAATTGGTGTGTCTGCTTTATGAGTTAAAACAAACCCTAACCAACAATGTCCTGTCCTTGAGCTTATTTTTAAACTATTTTTGATATATAATCTGTATGCATATGACAGCAATGTATTTCAAACTTGCAACTAGCTAACAAGCTAAGATGAGGAGACAGTGACTGTGACATTGGAAGTTTGAAAATGAGCACATACAAAACTGTCCAAGAAATACAAAGCCAACTGGCCTTAATCTTTTTCATATCAAGTTCCTTCTACCTTTAAAATGCAGCACCTGAAGTCTGAATTTATCATTCTAGACTGTGGGGCAACAGTGTCTTGTCAAACAGGTGTTGTGTGCTAAATGTAGGCCCTAAAATTGTGTGTTCCCTGGAGGCTTATCCTTGTCTTGACCTCAAATCATTGATTGTTGGGGAGCTGTTTATTAAATCAGTAGCAGAAAACTAGATAAATAACATAAATAGACAAACAATAGATAGACAACTATTTAATTAATTATTAATTTTAAATCATCTGTAATAAGACAAAAAGCTTTATGAAGAATACTGTTTTCTATGAAGTGGAGCACTCAAGTGAGCTGAATTTAGTGTATATCCTCTCGTGATTTGCAACATTTGTCAAGTTTCCTCATTTTGTTTAAACAAACAAAGATAAAAAGTGTTAATTACTGAACGTTAAAGGTGCTGGTAGACTGACTTTGTTGTTGTGTTTTTAGTCTTAAGGCTTATTTTGCTACATTGGCTAAGAAATCACACTACATATATCTCTATATCTGGTAACTGTTTTATTTAGAAGATGCATTTTTTTAAAATAGTTGTACTCAAGGTTTTTTTTTTTCTTCAATACCAAGGTCTACTTTTTCAGACACGTGTGTGAGCAGGTGATTAATATTTGGCATTTAACTAATTTAAAAACTGACAATTTGGATAAGCTTTTAGTGAACTCCACAAAGGAACTATTTGAGTACCTGCAAATGATGTCAATTTTGAAAATTATTCTCATTTTTCCTACCAGTGTTTGTATAAATGTTATGTTGCAATGGGTGACCTTTAAATGTAAACGCATACAAGCCTTTTGATAACAAAGAATCTTTTCACTATATTTTTAACACAGGTGACAGCTACCACTTCCTTTCTAGATTCACTGCAGAAGCAACCTTTAAATTCTTAATCACTCTAATTAAGTGCAATTAGATAATGGGGATCTGAAATATTCATGCAACACTTAACTTTGCCTTTCTTCTCAAACAGCGTATAATTCACTGCAAAGTGGTTCTTGAGTCTGGACAACGAGTGAATGCCAAAATATGGATACTACACTATCCTGCAGCTTGGATGGGATCATATGGTCTCTCAGATTGTTACAGTAGTTAGTAAGCAAGGTTTCCACAATGTGTTTTCAATGATAATCAAAAGACAAAAAATGAATCACAAAGTGACAAGATGCCATTTGGTGATGGCAGAACACAGAATGTATCATTGTGTATGCTGTCTTTTCAGTAAAGATCAACTCCCTTTTCACATGAAAGGTGGAGTGGCCATCTGACAATTTTGGCTCAGTAAGCCCCTCTGCAGTGATGTGGTACTCTCCCAACACAGGCACAAAATGGATGGATCTGTTAATAGTACAGTGCTCATATTGTAATACCATCTGTTCCATGGCAGGCTGTCAAGGGGTTTGCCATCAATTTGACTGTGCAGATTGAATTTCCATGCTCTCTCTTTTCTTTCCAACCTTAAAATCTTACTTTGTTGCATCTTGGGAAAGTAAGACTCAATAAGACTGCTTGTTAAGGTCACTCTCTCTCTCTCTCTCTCTCTCTCTCTCTCCTCCATCACCATTACCACCACCATCTGTAAACATACATGTCTCATTAATGCATGTTAATGCATGTTACTAACTAAACTTCTTCCCCGGAGTTTCTGTGCTCTCTCGTCCAGCAGGTTCTCATGGATCGTTGCCACTGCTGTGGTCCTGCACGACGTCCACTGCATATATTATTACTGTCATTATTGCTACCATATCTCCATTACAGTTTATAGTTAGTTTATGATTTGCTGCTGCTGTGCATCTGTGTCTCTCTATCTCTATCACAGGTTCAGGCACAGGTAATACATGCTGTAGTCCAATTCAACATGAGGTGACGACATGTGAATGTCTTTCCATCAAAATATCCACATGAAGATAGAGTTTAGGGAGTAGCTGCATTACATTATGTAGTATTGTAGTTTTAAATGCATCACAAGATGGCTAATGGTGACAAAATGACAAAATGGTTGCCCTGATGCTGAGTTCAGATTTGAAAAAACCCCCAGAGAACACTATGTTTGTTTATATTCCATTATATTCTATTATGAACCACTAAATGCTTATTGTTGTGCCTGAAAGGACGAGGGGTCATTTTTTTTCTTTCTTTCTGTATTGAATTGAAAACCGGCAGATAATAAATTCCCTCCACACATTTCTATAAACATAATTTATCACTGGGAACGCAAAAGAAATTAGGTTTCTGTGTGGTGTGCGATAAACAAAAGTACTGATATTACATGAATACCTCACACATCAATAGGTCGCCTGACCTCATCTTTGGAGGAAATACTGGGAGGATTTATGTCCACAAATACATCTAACAAACTTGTTCCTTTCAGTTTAAATATCCAACTGTCTAAAACTTGCCTTCCTTTAAGCAGCCGTGTCTCAAAAAAGTGTCTCCCTGCATGAGTGGTTTCACTCAAGAGGGGATGACTGAAGGCTAAACTGCAGTCAAAGCCAACAGTGGAACAGACATATGTAATTTATGGCTGACAGTGCTGAAGACAGGCAGGTTCATTTCACCAAAACAGCTCAACGAAATGGCCAAAGTCTTTCTCGAAATAGACTGCTTTAATGCCATGATATGAGACATGGACAGTTGCACATTTGAAGCCCTCAGTGAAGCACTGATGATAATCAGAGATGCCAAGTTGTCAAAGCAGAGGGCTGACATGTACAGGGTGGTTAAAAAACTACTTTTTGGGGGAATCTGTCCTTTTATTTCTCTTTCTGGTAAGGTATATAATCCCTGTGATCTCCCTTGTTTAACTTGCCTTTTGTAACTTTCAGCTAATTGTCATATAAGTGATAACATAACACAACAAGAAGTCAACAAGAGTTTAATTAAGTGGCGTAATATTTGTTTTTTTCTGGTTTCTGTCTGGGAAACGTGAGTAGTGGAGGACTGAATGAGACAAGTCTTTGCTCATAAGCATTAATTGTAAAGTCTCACAGTCTCACTCCCTTGATATGAGGAGGAATATTGTGAGTGGGAGCAATGGACTGTGTCAGTTTAATGTTCAATTTCAGCTTGAGCTCAGACCTCCCGCCAACTAAATCAATTGCTTTTTTACTGCTGGGCCTTTGTTGATGAGTTATGTCAGACAAAAGAAGCAATAAGCTTTAATCAGATACACATTGCGTTCATCTGTGACATATGAAGACATTTAGAGGTCTATAGATGACATATTTAAGGTTAGGATGTAGTGGTAGAAATGGCCAATCACAACTCCAAAGTACACTGCCCCTCACCTCCACTTAATATACACCCTCAGAGAATGTTTTAAAAACATACTTTCCTGTGGTTTTATGTTGTGTGGCAGATGATGCTTGTGAAAATTACCCCCAAACCAAACACAAGAGTAAATTTTTGAGTAACAGTTGCAACACGGGAGATTGCAAGCAGTTTTCCGAGGTACTCTTTCCTCCCTCATGTTGATGACAGTGTATCAGAAAAACACTGGACAACTGTAGCACTATTTGGCCCGTTTCATACATGAAAATTATGATGCAGGATCATCACAGCACTAATGTCTGCAAAATAAATGAGACAGTGAACAAACATTTTGATGCACATTAACGTGGCTTCCAGTTTTCTAATGAAACAAAACTAATCAGATCCCCAAAATCTGACTCCCAGCTGTGCAACCACAGTGAGATATGAGCTACATAGACTCAAAACTGAAATCTCAGATGAGCCAAGTCCATTTTAATTAGATTGCTTGTTTTAATTAGAGCAATCATAGCTTCAAGATTATTGTTAAACACTTTGTCAGATGAAGACACACAGAGGGCCAATGCATAGATGGGCAGACGGAAAGATTCATTTACACTGTGGTCATTTGAGAATATGTTATATTGCAGCAACAAGCACATTGTGAGAATAAATAGCGGAGGAGGCAAGGGTTGGTTGGCTAAACTAGGCACAATAAAATATGTGCAGATACTGGCCATGTTTGGTAAAATCACACAAACTCTCCTCTGATGGCCAACAGTTTGCAATGGCTTTTCAGTGTACATATTTAACTATGGAAAAAAGAAAAGTCCTCCAAATGAAACTACAAAATACTTGTTTGTCCATGCCCTCTACACAACACAGAATTTCTGAACTGATGTCCTTATCAGCAGAATGGCAACTGTTCAAAATCACTGTTAAAAATAAATCAGTTTTATGATGTCATAATGCTTTGTATAAGATTAGTTATGTTTAGGCAAATAGGCTTATGGTTACAATGACAGCTCTGTATGCTTAATAAAACAAAACAATGTTTCGTTGACCCATCCATATAACTCTGTACATTGTCACCTGAATCACTGCTTCCATACTCCCATCATGATTGCCATTACCTCTAGAGGGCTTTTCACTTGAACAAAAACATTTTTGGAGGAACAGTCTCAAAGATAAATACCCAGCCAAAGACTGGGTGAAAGATGCAAGTGATAACACTGCTAAAATCAGTGTTTTTCAAAAAAATTGAAAAGATGATACAATGACTTCCACTAAAACTGATAGCCACAAGTAATTTTTGTATGTTAAAGAGACCTATTGGGAAGATAAGACTTCTTGACAAACGGGAATCAAGCTAGGATCACTAAAGATACACATCACTTCCTTTCATCCAAACATACCCACATTACCCACACACACTCTACTCAATCTGTTACACCACTAACGGAGTCCATTTGAAAATCTTCATGCAGGTCTTAATTTAGGCTGAGTGGCGTGCCCAAAAAGTGGAAAAGTACAATTTAATCCCTTTCATAGAGAAAAGCCTGCCAGGGTCTTCCTGACACCACCAATCATCAAGAAAGTACACAGACTACCTGTAGCACACAATCCAGTTGTTTTACTTTCCCAAGATTTCAAATAATGATTGTAAAATTCAAGGAGAAAGTTCAAGTGATGAAAACAGCCAAACCAAAAGCAAGGCTTGTACAAGGAAGATGTCATGTTCTTTCCTGTATTAATTGGTGGAGCTGCACAAAGGCAGTATTATATCTAGCTGCAGTGATCTTGATGCATAGTCTTGGGAGTTTTCCTCAACTGAAGCATGAAAGTTCCTCATGAGAATAAATAGGGACATGAAAAGTAAAAATGGGACCAACTGATAGCCGTACTATACTGTGAAGAAGATGGACATTGATCACTGGTTAAATATGAGAGATATTCCAAAAAAAATATTGTTAAAATCTCAAACAAAGCTATGTCTGTATTCTTGACACAAAGAGGGTTCTCAGATTTTTAGTCATGGGTTCTGTTGGCTTCACCAGACCTTTACCTCCAGCATGCACTGGGGGAAGTTTGTAGCCAAGTGTAAAGTGACTGGGATGAGGGCATGGTAATCTGCTGGAAAATGGTGGATTGGTCCCAATGTACAATTTGTAATGAGTTACTGCCCCAAGCAAATGAGTTCAAGTATTTCATGATATTGTTAACAAGTGATGGTAACCTGGAGCGTGACATGGACAGGTGGATCTGTTGTATTAGATCATTGTGGTGAAGAAGGAGCTGAGCCAGAATGCAAAGCTTTTGATTTACCAGTCACTTCACCTACCACTCACTCTATGACCATGAGTTCTGGGTAGTGACCAGAGAATGAGATTGCAGATATAAGTGGCCAAAATAAGTTTTATCTGTAGCTGGACTCCAAAAGATATGATGAAATCTGAAGGGTGTAGAGTAGATCCACTCCACAAAGGAGCCACCTGATGTGGATCTGATTAGGTTACTTTCTGGGTGCCTTTCTTTGAAGCTTTTCTAGGCCCGTCCAAATGGGAGGAGACCCCCAAACGTACCGAGAATTTGCTGGAGGGTTTATACTGCTTAACCTGCTGCCATCAATGGATGGATGGATGGATAGTATTTAGTTGAATATATATAGGATTTTATATTATTATTCTTTTGTATTGTATATGTACCACAGAATATTTTTAATTGGCAAAGACAAAGTTTAATTAGGCTCAAAAGTGGTAGCCTGACACTTTTAATAAAGAGCTATTAGTGCTATTCGAAATGTCCAAGGAGAAGTCAAATATATTTGTTAATGCTGACAGATACGTCAATACATCAGTCTAACTATCTTGAGTAATGCAGCTAACCGTTTTCAGTGATGGATTAGATACTCTCTGTGTTTTGGCAATGCAGACCTAAATGTTATATATTTTCGGGACAATGTGGAGAATGCAGAATGATAATTTTAGTGATGACTCAGGCGTGGTGTCATGCTGATTTGATAAATGTCTATGTTGACCAATCAGGTCTTCAGCTATCAATAGATGGAAAAGATCAAATCAAATTGCATTGTATGCTGATGATATTATATTATTGCTTTTATTAGAAATTCACTATCAATACTCTCTGATTTGATTATTCCAATTCCTTGTGATGTCAAAGTGTACAGCCTAAGAAAAACTGACTGTACAACACATAGAGAAAAGAGAGAGAGAAAAAAAAATTAACTTCTGAAAACTATAATGGTAGACAATATTACATAGCACAGTCTAAACAAATGGCACAAAAGGGACAAAACATCAGAATCAGAAAAAGCTTTATTGCCAAGTACGATTTTACACATACAAAGAATTTGTTCTGGTGTCGTTGGTGTATGACAAACATTCTCTAAATACAAACTATTAAAAATTTTAAATATAACAATATAAATATATATACACAGTATGTTTTAAAAGTAAAAAGAGCAGTACAGCTGTGCAGTGATGGTAAGTACCAGTCAAGTGTTCATAAATGTGCAAATGTTCACAGTAGTATTTTAAATATGCAAGTAAATTACAAAACAAGTCCAAGCTGAGCATTAATGTAACGCAAAGAGTAGCGGATGCAATGGCACTATGACATGTAGAGGCAGAGGTGGAGTGTGAGAGTGAAAGAGTGTCAGGGGAGCTCCAGTGCCTTGTTGTTAAGGCTAGCAGCAGACGGGAAAAAACTGTTCTTGTGGCATGAGGTTCTGGTCCTGATGGACCGCAGCCTCCTTCCAGAGGGCAGTGTGTCTCAACCTTAACATAGTGGATACTCTACAACGAATATAATGTCCATAGTTGGAAGGCCAACCAATGCAAATCTGTATTTTAAAGGTTAAATATCTAATCTGATAACATGTCTCTCCACTCTTTGTATAAGGCTGGACTGGACATAACATTGCATTTATTTAGCTCTATCAGGAACCTACAGGAGGTGAACACAATATTACGAACTGAGGACAAGATAACCTTTTTGTCTATTCCCCTGTACTGTATGTGTATATCAAGACACAATATCAAGAATGTCTCATAACACAGTACAGTTCAATTCCACAGGATTCAGTATAGCCTCAACATTATCATGGTAAACAGCACTCTGACTAGCCTCAAAAATGCTACTATTGTGTTATTGTGTAAGTTCTTGTCTGCTATTGTGTGCACATGCTGTATTTCCTGCACAGTAAGTGCCACTCTGATAAGCCATTGATAATGGTCAACAATATGTAATATATAACATTGATTCATGGATATATTTTGACGTGTGGAACAATAAAATGCATATTTATCTTATGTCTAAAAAACACAATTGACCAACATTGTAATTGTAAAATTAATTTGGGATTGAGTTATATTAAAACCCTAACTCTGTATTCGGCTTACGCTGCAGCTGGACAAGTCATACCCCCAGGGTGCATTAAATGCATCTCATGTTGATTTCAGAGCTTTAATTGGCAGTAATATCCTGTGGAAGCCAGGCATCACTGAAACACATCAAGCTGCAGGGTGTTAGTTTCATCCAGCAGATTTTTTATTGGAACTGGCACTGAGATGCAATGCTGTTTCATTAGTTGCCAACCCCCTGACCAATGGCAGAGAATAGACAATCCTGTCAATTCAAATCTGTTATCAATCCAATGAGATATGTCTAAGCAGAGTTGAATTGGAATTTGATAATAGCCCTGGAACATGGATGTTTGAGGTCCTTTGAGAGTTTAAAATGTATGCCAACACTTGATTCTATTAACTTTACTGAAAACTTTGCAGTAATAACCTAACCATAACCCTGATAATTAGAAAATAGTGTTTTTAAATTATAAACTAATGTGAACAGAACCTTAATCATCCTGACACTATGTTCAATAGTTTTTAAGATTATTCCATCTACTGCAGTTACCCTTTGTTTGTTTACTCATTTGAAAAGAACCTTTCTAAAGCAAAATATTATCAAGGCTACAGTTTGTTTGAATGACGAGCATTTTAACTGACATTCTTTAAAGTTTAAGTTCAGAGTTTCTTTTTATCAGTGTATAGTGCCAGATTATTCAAACCAACAGCATACCACAAACTTTCAGGCGACAGTAAATTCCTTATATGCTTAGTATTATTTGGTCTCCAAGGCAGGGAGGAAAAAGCATTTACTGCAATTAATTTTCAAAAATTTAGACTTGAAAGCCTCAATGAGTTGAATTCAAGTGAAAGTCATTAGTGACTAACCCAGGTCCACCATGAAGCCTGACAGGTTTTGCACTGTTTGGTATGCAGTCAGTAAACTGTTGGAGGTCACCAGCTGCTTCCCATTCTCTGTTTTTGTTTATTTGTGCCCAGAAATACATAAATCACAATGACCTGACAGGATAACAGGAAATGTGTTTGCCAGTTGATTTTTGAACATGTTGTGCATCTTGAATTCAGTAGCTGGATGACACACTATGTGTGGTGGTGCTTTTGGTTGATCTTATTAGTTAGCCACCTGCCATATCAGCCCTAGGGCTTCTCATTTAGCCTGAGGTGTTACTATATCAGCTACACAGGGCAAACAAAGACTACATACTGTATGTGATGTGGTAAAAATATAGGTATGTAGAGAATTAGTTGGGTACGTACTGTAGGTGTCTCCATCAGTGAAAAATAATCCTACCTAGCTCTAGTTGTTCTGTAGCTGTGAACCAAAAGTGTATGTGTTTGTTATGCATATGTTATAAGCTTTTTCAAGGAAACTTATTGAAACTCTCCAAACTGTTCGCCATATTAAATCATGGTGAAGAAGGGGACTGCTTTAAAGAGATCAGGGGATCAAACTGATGTGTTTGGGCATGACTGATATTGTAGTAGCCCCTAACCTACCTCTAACATACCATCTGATAATTTATGATAACGGATTTCTCCTAATCCCACCCTGTTTTCCAAGTAGACTGCTGGTTTGCGGCTTTTGAAAATACTGAATAAATGGGCTGCTATATGCAATCTGTAGTGCACATTCCACTGAGCTTTGTGGCCTTCAGTAACAAAAACAAGGTCCACAGTGGTGAACTCTTATTCAATTTAATATATGTGAATACAAATATGATCCCAAAGCACATGCAGCTGAAAATAAAAAATAAAAATTAGCAGCAAATTACTTTACTCGCTCCTCATTAGTGTGTCTTACTGGAGGGCATGGGTGCATAAAACATGAATCATCCAGATCTCCTCAGATTTGTTAGAGCACGATCTTCCATTCAGTCCACTGGTGCATTGTTTCGGTGAATTTTGCAACACTTCAGGATCAGTAACACATGACTGCTCTAACTGCTCAGAGCCCTCCTAAGGACATTCGAGAGTCTGGGGTACTGTATAGAAGTTAGAGTGTTGGGTGTTTCAGAAAAACCGCACACGTGAATCTTTGTACCGAACAGTAGGTTTTAACTAGAGGCAAAAGAGAATATGTGTACTGTCAGCATAGACACAGACAGACACACTGCATCCCTGTTACCTTATTTTCACTGTTTCACCCACAGTATACTGTATAAGGATTACATGTAGTGGTGCACATTTGGATTAGAAAAACAGCACCTCATTTTGAGGACTGATGTGGTTGGCTGCATTTTGCTCTGGGTGCATTTAAATGAGGACTGGGTATATTGTTAGCAACGGAGAAGTAGCTCATCATCACCAATTACCTACACTGACTGGCTGAAGAATTAATTTCACTCCCTGAAGAACATGACATCTCTCATTCTTTTCTTACAATACAATTAGTCTGAATGTAATTTAATTCAACATGTGATCATTAGACCTACATATCCGGAATAACACTGTACTTTTACAACAAATCAAATTAGAGTGCAAAGTGAATGTGAGTTCAGTAAGATGAAGAACTAATGAGAGAGTTTCTAGCTGATTCTGTGAATGGTATTAAAGGGATGGTCTACAGGATCCCTATTAGTCCTATGATCTTGAACAATTTAGTGAGAATATGTCTGCTACGCCAAAATAAAAGGGAATAGAGAAAGTCTCTTGAGATGCTCAGTTGCTCAGTAAATGTGACGATTACATTGACAAAGGCGTATAGAAATACAGGTCACTGTCTTCATACAGTAGAGCTAAACTAAAGCAGAGCTTATTCAGGTGTAGCGATACATCCAGAATTAACACTCACCAAGTCAATTAAGTCAGTCACTGCTGATAAACCAACCCCAGAAAGTATCTCTCAATTTCACAAATTTGATTCTCTGGTTTCCTGCAATCTAATTGCAGTGGAATATTGTGAATTGTTGCTGAAGTGGCACAATACTGATAATAATCAACAAAAATAAAACTTTTAAAAAGGTTTGGACGATTTTACCTGGTAGACCTATTGAAATACCTCAAAAAATGTGGCAACCTGAGGGCTACTTAAACTACTTACATTAGCTATTTATTTATAAGCACCACTAATTAGCTGACACAATCATTAGTAAGTGCTCACAGTTCACCATATTGTAAAGTAATTTGAAGTAGTCAATCTATTAAGAATCTATTAAGCTCTCACCAAAAGCTACTTAAAGATTTTACAAGAGACAATCAATGTTTTCTCAGGTTGCTAGCTCTGTTTGCTTCTCTCCTATACATTTACATATGTGAATATAATATAGTGTTTTCTATGGCCAAAACCACAAAAAATTATAGGATACGTAAGCTGTAATAAAGACATTTTATCTTTAAGACAGACAACTTTTTGGTGGATTAAATATGTTCCCATATGCTGCAATAACTGATTTTTTTTTTCAAAGAAGAGATGCTTTACTTAACAGGGGAGCCACTCCTTCAAGAAATGCACACACAGATGGATCAATACTTACTTTACAATGCCTCAGCCAATACCTACAGCCAGAGACAACAGTTGCAGAACAAAAACTTTCTTCAGCTACTAACAAACAAAAAACACACTGCCAAATCTACCCACCCGGCTCATCCACCAAAGGACACCTCAAAAGGTCATATCAATTTGATCTGAGCCCGCAACTTAACTAATAATACAATGAGACATGAAAATGCATTTCAGTGATGTGTGATAGTCTTTAAAAGCAGTGGCTAATGAGGCACATGTTGTCAATGTAAAACAATGACAAGGACATCACAAAAACAAACAGCCTGATGAATGTTGAGTCAGTCACTGCTAAATGTCCACAAAGGTATGACTTGACAACACCTACACTGTGTGATCATGTGTGTTACTCCAAAATAACCCAATCATCCCATCTTTTTTTTAATTTTAACTGTTTTGCCTAGTCATACTGTATTATCATCTATATGAAATGCACTCCACAGCCTGACAGTACAAACTTTGCATCTATATTTATATTTTTTATATTATATTTTCAAACACTTGCTGAAACTGATGCATATTTATGCAGTGTAAGAAATATGGAATAGTCCAGTTATGGATGGCTTTGCTCTTGGTTTGAGTACTTTGTTCCAATACTTGGCTCAAAATCTGCAGCAGCATTCTCAGCACTGGCCTGAAAGAGTCTGGTGTGTTAGAAAATCAGTTTAGTTGCTTCAAAAACAACTGAAATATGCTAATTTTACATAAAATGCTTCTCAAATTTATTATTTATTTCGGTCTTTGGATGATACATAAATTCATAGCCAGAAAAATAACATCATTGTCAGTGTGGCCACAATTGATAAATCAAATCAATCAAAACGTGTACACTTAAAAGAAACTAGGCTAGTGATACAAAGAATATTGGCACACATGTACAGTATGTACATTAGACACATTATGAGTGCATTTAGATCAGTTAAGTCTTTTTAAAACCTTGTAGTTAGTTCATGTGGTCAATTAGTGTCTTGATAAAGGAAGATGTTTGCAGTTCTGTGTTAGTATAAATATTTATCCCAAACTACTTGATGACTGAAAGGCTATGGTGAACCCAAAAACCAACCTTACTTAAAAAAAAAAAAAAAAAGATAACTGTTTAACTTTTACTTTAAGTAATTTCATTACTACTTTATATAGTAATGGAAGTTTCATATGAATGAGTTGTAATTTTGGAAAATGAGGGACAGGTAGAAGCACCAGGTAGCTGAAATACTAATATATAGAGTTTACAAGTAAGGGCAATGGAAAGTAATATCCTGAGACAGCTTTGTGGTAACCATGAGACCATGAAATGGAACCTTACTGTTTGTGTGTCAGCTGGACAATTTTCAACCGTCAGAGGTCAGACAAATTCAGAGAGTGAAAAAAAAGTGCTCTCAGGCTTTTGTGGAAATTTCATCGGAGAGAATGTCTTCTGAAGATCATACTGAGTTGTTGTGGTTACATATGTCAAAATTTCCATTTTCTAGTTCTGTGTTCAAAAACATGTTCAGATACATTTTCTAAGTGGGTGTGCATGTGTGTGTTATGGATATTGGCAGAATACATATGGACGATTCTGATCCTAATATTTGTACTGTAAAAAGACCATCTGTCCAATCCCTGTGTGCTGGACCTAAAGCTTTACGCATTTATTATGAGCCAGATTTTTAAAATTTGTTTTTTGACTTGTATGTGACATAAAAAAAGAAAAAAAATGTATGCATGTTGGTGGTTTCCCATGTGATCATGTGAGGGGCATCACATCCATGGACCATAGAGGGGATGGAATTATTAGAGGAAATGGAGTATTGTTTTTAATGACACATTTAATTATTGATGAAAATATCAAAGCATTTCCTATTGCTCTTTGTTGGAAATTCATGTTGACACTGCTGGCAAGTGTCTTGTCCAGCAGCACATATAGATGATTGATCATTGTGGTGTGGTTTAAGATCGAAGCAATGGAGGCTCTTCTGCCAAGAGGAGGCAATAATATTTGTCAGGGTTGTTGATTGATTTCTTATTTTAATGCCTCAGTTTCAGGTCTTAATCTCAAGGTAACATTTTGTGGTGAAGTGAAACTGTGGAAGAGAGCCAGTTCTGACATATTTGTACTTCATCTTGGGGCAAATCACCATTTGTGTCATTACATTACTGCACATAATGGTTTTACTGACGAGCAGCACAAAATCCTGCCAGCAGAGATATGCAAGTTGTTTTTTTGTACAGTAATGGTATTTCAGTAAAATTAACTGGAACTTTGATGTCACAAATCCAACCTTTATTACTCTAATTCATAGCTGTAAGAACAAAGCTCTTATAATGTCAAATGCATTTTTTTCCTTTCTATTTAGCCAAGACAGTGGTGGCATATCTACAGTTCATAATTTATTACTAATCACACCTGTCAGGATCTGAAGGCTACAGTTATAGAGAAAGGCATGTTAGACGGCTTAAAAGCTAATTACACTCGGATTTGTGACTTCAATCATACTGTGGCGGCCCAAGTATGAAGAGCCTTCTTGCGTTATTGTACAAAGAATGACATTCATATTGTACAAAAAGGTTTTAACAGATTTTTTTTTGTCTCGAATCAGCACAATTGCTAAGACAACCTATAATTTTCCCATCACTGTGATGTACCCTAGTGATCATAAACAAACTGTCAAAGAAGTTATTCTAAGATAATAGGATTTTCACTCTAACATCAAGTGGTGCCTGTCCAGGAATATGTTTTGTATTTGTTTAATTGTGTTATTAAGATGGTAAATAAACAAAGTGAATTAAAAACCTGCATGATGTTTACATTATGATTCATTGTTACCTAAAATATGTCATCAAGTTAATTTTAGGCTTCCTGGAACCACATTTTAGATGATGTGACAGTATTAAAGGGGTCACTCATAGTAAACAACCAATAGAGAAATATCACCTGAATCTGCAGCTAACTTTTAAGAAGAGTTATAGTAAGTTTCCGCTCATTGTTTCACTGTCTGCCGCACAACTTTACTGTTTTGTTTCACCCTCCCTGCTCTCATGGAGTCGTTATCGGTTGCAGCAGCAGGGCCGGACTGGGATAATAATTCAAACCTGGAATCTTGACATCTGAACAATCCACACTTTCACAACAGGCAG
Organism: Miichthys miiuy; assembly: GCA_036365135.1. Taxonomy (NCBI): domain Eukaryota; kingdom Metazoa; phylum Chordata; class Actinopteri; family Sciaenidae; genus Miichthys; species Miichthys miiuy. The sequence goes on from CM071612.1 coordinate 13,201,909, forward strand.
CATATACCAAACCATTTTGTTGAAACATTTAGTTTTTGTTTATGCCAGTATATCTTTTAAGTTTCAATATCACAAAAACTGATGAAAAACTGAAAAAAAGAAATAGTCATAAACAGGCAATAGTCTTCAGTTTCGAGAGACAATAAATTACACTTTTATAATTAAGGCTGCAGAAAAATGTAATTTTTTGTGGACTTTCAAAGTACTGTTATTTCCTCAGAGCTCTGACCAGATTTCTGTTGATGATCAATCTTTGCTCGTGAACATATCTAATTTTGCAGCACTTAGCAGCACTGCACTTTTCACCGGTTCTTTTCTCATTTTAATGCCCTCTCTCCGCTCACCTTTTCAATTTATCTCTTTTTTCTCTCACCTGCACACTCTATCTTTTCCCCACACTGCTTGGCCAAAGTGGCCCAAGAATCACTTATTGCAGGTTTAATCACAGTGGGCCTTGAATGAGTTGCATCACCAGTGTGGTATTCATGAAAGCTCAAGACTATAGATAGATCTGACCTCTAGCACTTTTAAAAAGTAAATGTTCAATACTGATACTTCAAACAAAGAATGACAGTACTGACTGGTATTGATTTTAAAATTGAGTAGCCCACAGCATGAACCACTGAATTTAGGGCATTCAGGCTCCATACAGAGTTTATGCCTTTTACTAATAGAGAACACCATTACTGGATGACACATCCATTCAAAGGGACTCTGCATGACAACTCTCCCAATAAAAGAGAGCAAAATATACCAACTGCAACACAAACAGCCTAATACATGTGGTAATCAAGTATTTTGAATTAATTATTTTGTTTTCTTTCATTCTTTCCATTAATAATTTTCTCTATGTTTTTACACCAAATTATGGGATTACATTAGGTTTTATTCCACTAGATTGTCTGGGACACTGATTCACTCAAGCTTCAAACTCACACAAACTTAGTGGTCATGTAATCAATTTAAAAGTCTGAGCCAAGTACAGACATTTCTGAGGCACTGTGATGAATTTGTTATTTTTGGATTATTATTGTTATAAGATGCACTCAGCTTGAATGCCGCCCCTCAAGCTTCGATAGGCGTTTTTCATAGAAGATATTTTGACATGTCACGGTAGGAAGAATTACAGGTATAAAAAAATAAACTGAATGATGGATGAATTCCATTTATCTGCTTCAGTTTTAGGGTCCTGAAATTGTACATCCTGGCTCAGTGTCACACTATCATGGCTTACTGGATTGTTATTGCTAACACTAGTGTACCACCAACTTATTTCCAATGTTGTGTACCTGCAGTGTTTCTCTATTTTCTTGAGCTTTTGCATTTATAGTGAATTTCTTTATGCAACATATGCATTCTGAAATTGATAAATGTGTTTCTTTATTTGTTTGTGTTTCACATATTTTAAATATTTTTTGCACTACCAGTAACTTTGTGTTCATATGTTGAGGACAATGCTAAGAGTGATGCAAACAAACAACTGATGTGGTAAATAATATAGAGGACAGTACACTTCAAAGAATGCTTTGTGTCATTTGACAACAACATAAATTTCCAAGTTATTAAAACTTCTCAACAAATGCTTCATAAGGACAGCGAGCAGATGAAATAACTCTGCAGAAGAAGAGGAACACCTTGGGGTAACAACTTGCATTTTAAGTATGTAAGGCAGTATTATCCCAGCTTAAAGCACCAATCCACTTTTTCATCTAATTGAGTCTTAAATCTCATTACTTTCATGCCGGTGTTTTTGTTATTATCTATATCATTTGGGAATTTTAAAAAGGTTCCACGTCTTGGCAATCCTACACATTCAGAATTACTATCATTGAGCCGTCATTGCAGAGAATTATACATCTAACACTAATTATTAGGCTTTTGTTCTAAGCAACTCTTAATTCTTTTTGTTCAGTTTTTGTCTGACTCTATGGCTAGTTAGTTTTTCACAGCTTAATTTTCAACAGAAAAACTTTGTTTTAAACTTTGAACTCAAAGCAGCAGATTCTGACTGCGGTTTGGACAAACCTCAAACTTCCAACACACATAATCAAGTAAAGCAATGGTTTTTCCCAAGCTGTTGCCTCGCTCATCACCAATCTCTGTTAAATACCGCCTGAGCTTTAAGTTGAGCCCTTGAGAAACCCAGACTTATTTATGTGAAATTAGTTTCCATGGTGTTTATCTCCCACCCAGTTATATTTTGACATTGCCTTTTTACTGCTAAAAACATAATCTAAGCAGGCTCCGCAAAGAGATCTGAAGCAAGAAGGAAAAGAAGAAAGGAAAGCTGAAAAGTGTCAGCGTAAGAGGTCTGAAAGAATTTGACAATTCTCAAGGTGAAAACACAGCAGCAGCAGAGCTCAGATTCTGAAATAAGTGACATCGGTCTGTGCTTACTTGATATCAGACATATAAACTAAATGTGAATATAGAGAGACATTTAGAGAAAATTATTTCTTCAAATATTAGGAAAAAAATATACAAATGTTGATATTTGTGCCATTCAGTTGGATAGAGTAGGACTGTGAGCTCAGATTTTCTTTTAAAGGATACATGTTAATTTTATGTTTGAGGTCTACTAGAAAATACATGCTTTATTGTTCATAAAACACAACATTTTTATTTATACTCACACTGTCAATTTCTGCAGCACCTGTATTCACTCTCGGTGTGAGTGTGAAAGAAAGAAAGAGTTTTTGTGATGAAGATAAATGAGTAATCAGAAAAGATTATAGGTTTCCCTGACATGTATCTCAGATAAATACTACTATTTACTGTATGTCTCTCTTCACATATTTTTTACATTAGTGTTTATGCATAATCAACCAAACCAGAGGCGTATACTGTGGTTTATCTTTTGTCTTCACAAATAGATTTGTGAGAAGGTAACAGGTTAGCACTTTGTATGTCATGACCTGGGATAGAAAGTTAAAATAAATATCCCAAATGAAGTGTTTCACTGTTTGAAACCTGGGCTTTTGTCTTGCAAGGGGCATTTTTACATACACTCAAAAAAATTTTTTTATCTAATTCAAATGGATGGAAATTTCTGTCATGCATTTTGGCCCCAAAAATGTTTTGAGTGTAGGTTTACCTAAAGTTTTGGAAGTTATGACTATTTTAACATGGACATCCTATACCATAACTGTATAAAACTAAGAAAAAAGTCACAATAAGCCTAATATGAACCCTTTAGATGGTTGGATTCATAAATTAGCCACAGTCTATCCCAAACATCGTAGTGGGGTTAAAAGGGTACCAAACAAACACACACAGTATGCAGTTTCCTGAACTTGTTTAGCTCTAGAGCCAAATTAAATACTGGGCCATGAACACATTACTTTCCAAGAGGAAGAGATACACTAAAGCATGACTTTCCACAGATAACCACAGTTCTCCATTAAATTATTGTACCATTCAGAGGAGTGATTGAAATAACAGATGTGAGATGGTGTAATGTCTCCATAGCAACGGCTCTCTGTTCTTTGGTTCTAACTGCTGGCTTTTAAGGCTTTTTTCTAGCTGGACATAAATTGTAGCATCTTAAAATATGCATGAGGTCAGCCATAGTGGGTTACATGCTACAGTTGCATTTCTAGTATTGATTAAATGGGGGAAAAAAACAAGAGGGTTGCGAAACATCTATGAGTGCTTGAAGAGAATGCCCGGGGGGGGTCTTATTTGAGTCTTTTGTTTTACAGACACAGCTGTTCCTCGGACAAATTGATGAGGTGATCCTCTCTTTCCTCTGTCCTTTGTCTTGTCATAAATCTTTGGTCTGGACTGGGCAGGCTAAATCACATGTTCAGGTTTCCAATAATGAGCAAGGAGTCCATCTCTGAGGTGTACCTTTCTTGTGCTGAGTTAATAATTTCTACAATTTGGATGCATCTTTAATTATGATAAATCAGTATGAGTGGCTGTGTGAGTCAATATGTGTGCACTTAATGATTTTGGGACCATTTGTCTAATATGTGATATTCCCAAATACACCACTATCCTGTAGTCTCAATATAAAATAATAAATTAAGAATTAGCTGAGGAAGCCTGAGGAAACAAATGTTTCCACACAAGAAGCAGCGTTGATTTATTGCTGGTTTAGAAGGTGGCCCCCTGAGTTAAACCATGGTAGGATAGAGGAATAAATCTCTCCTGATCTGACTGAGCCTCTGGACTCAAATATAATACTTTGTTTGGTCCCGCAGGTCAAGTCTGCGGGCCTCAGGCCACTTGCAGTATTTAATCTTCAGACCTTTGGCTCAGCTAAAGCATGGATAATCCAAGCCTACATGGACACATACAGTCCCTTCACCATTCAAAAAGACTTGCAGATCCAAGAAGGTTTCACGAGCCACCTGTAGGTTTTTTCACAGCTGTCTACTGTTCTGGTAATACTTTATATTAAAGTGCACACATAAACCACAAGTAAGAAACAGACCAAGCAACCAACTGCTACTTAATGAATAGCTAACAAATACTTCCTAAATAATTAACAATAAAATGTTGATATATTTCAGTCTAGATCGACTGACAGACAGACCAATGACATGGCTAAAAACACTACTCATAGTATTGTAAACATGAATACGAATACACAGTTTTAAATTATTAATAAAATTGTTATTAGTAGATTTTTTGCTTTTCATCCCAAACCACATCCGATCACAGTGGCTGCAAATGAGCCTTGCCAGGCTGAATGTACTGCAGGTGTGCTATTTAATTCACAGAATACACCACAGTAGACATGGAATTTTTCAGAATTTATCATAGCTTACGCTCTTCATTTGACCTCTACTGACATAATATGAAATACAGCCGTGCACCTGTCATTGAAAATCACCTTACAATGTTTACTTATACATGCAGTTGCTTTAGCTTTGAAGTTTCCGTCTAATTGCATTTCCTTTTGAAGTTTGTGGGGCTTATATCCCCGATAAATTAAATGCTCAGCTTAGATTTCAGGTTGAATCATCTTTGGAGCCATGGGTTGTGGTTATCTCCCAACCTTGGGCCCACCTGGGAGGACAGTCCTTGGGGTTTAACACCATCCCTCTCTGCTTTTTGTCACCGTACTTTATGTTAATAGACGAATGCAAATATGGTGCCTGACAACAATATCTGCTGCAGTCCTCCCAGATGTTACTCAGAGTTTATGACCCTTATCAAGGTATATGCATGTAAGTATGTGTGTGAGGGAGACTGGGGGAGCGAGAGACAGACAGAGGCAGAGAGAGGGTTTGTAATAGAATTAAGAGTGATTGAGTTCAGTGACATGCACAATCCTAATCACCTCACATTTAAAAGACCTTGGAGTAATTGCCATGCCTTGCAGTTGGGCAGATGGATAAGCAGTGCAGTCACAGTGGACTAAATGTCAAAGACAGGCAGAAACCTGGCCTAGAGCATCACACCCACACACCCTTCCTATTCTTCCAGGAAGACATTATCAAGGACAGACTATATCATTTATTAAATACTACATATTGTACATTTTATCAAACCAACTTGTTTCTGTCCAGCATTTGTTTGCATTGTGTTTCCTCATATCAACTGTCTTTGCATGCTTGCTGTAGCTGTAACAAGCCTTTTGCAGTTTGCGGTTGGATGTTGTTTGAGAAATCTAGGGTAAGTATTTTGTCCTGAATATTTAACCTTAACACACCCCTCCTTGTTTAAAATGCAGAGCATCTGCCTCTGCATACAAATGTTCAGTGATTTAGTCTTTGTATCCACCTTCCACATCTTTCAGCAGGTCCCCTTTGAATTTTGATGGCTCTCTTTTAATTCATCTATGCACCCATGTTGGCGAACGTGCTGGTGATTAAAGTTGGTATTATTTGCTAGATTACCTTCACATAAATGGTGTGCTTAAAAATGAGTAATATCCCAAAAGAGCACTTTAAGAAGCACATGCTGGCCTGATTATCGGCAGATAAAAGCTCTCCCTTCCCTCTTATTTCCAGTGAGCATGACTTGGGAGCTCTAAAGGACAGGCAGAACCATATATATTCATGAGGAACAAAGGAGAGGCAGAGGGTCTTGGATTCAGAGCATGCTTTTTTACCACACAACTTTTCTGAAAGAGCCACCGTCTTAACACCAAAGTTAAAAAAGACACATAGCATCAAGTAACCAGACAAAAAGATCCAATCAAATTGATTTGACATGCTGCTAACTGCAGCTCATTAAAGGGAATCAATTATTAATGTCATAAGGAGGATATAAAATGCTGTGCTGATACAAAGAGACTTTGAACATGAACTGAATACATTCAAACAACATTTTATAAACCCTTTACACACAAACATAATATTAAAGCTACAAGGTGCCCACAGAAAATTAATTTATTTATTATGTTCAAACAAAACAGCCATATATTCTGCTTCCATCAAACTCGTATTGGAGTAACTCTCACAATAGAAAAGGCAGACATGGTGTGACACTGAGAAAACAATAACCTCGAGAATGGTTGGTTGAACAAATTGTGCGAAGTGTGTGATGTGACCTAGATATTGCACAGTTTTTATTTGAATGTTAATAATATTTTTATTGTAAACTTAAAGGATATATCCAGATTTTTCTAATTCCATCTAATGTATTATAATACAATGCTCACATTTATATGCAGATTGACAGAGTTGTGGGCTGATGTAATGATTCCCTCTCTCCATTTTGCCCGTAAAGTTGTACCTCGATATGGGGGACAAAATTCTGACAATTTTTGTTCTGTCATTCAGCTGAAACCAGTACAAGGTTACAGCAATGAGTAGAGCAAGTTTCCTGATGGTTAAACCAGCTGTAATGGCTACAGGGGGGATCCATCTAACCAAATGTCTAACAAAAACTAATGACAATTAAACCAGACAATTTTCACAGAGTTAAACTTTGGGCAACCTTTGACAACATCTTGGGAAAAGTGTCAAAACACAATAGGGCATACTGAGGTTAATAGATATGTGAATCAATGAACATGAGCCTTCACCTTAGGACACTGAAATGATCCCTTAGTTGTGAATGGCTAATGGGAATTTTGTTGATGTCATACTCAAAAGTGTAATGTATTGGCATGGTGTGGGAGTGAAGCATGAGGCCAAGTGTAAAGTGTAGACAATATATTAAATAGATAGAGAAATAAAGAAAATAAATCACCAAACCGAAGATTCAAAGATTCTTTTATTTTAAGATTTCATTCATACCAAAAGTAGTTACTGCAGATTGAAAGCATTCACTGTCAGCTTTTCCTTGTGGATGGTGGTTACCATAGCTTCAGGGTAGATGCTGCTTCAAGGTAGACAGCTTATCAAGATGAGTGACAAGTGCTGGGGTGGGAGGATGTGAGAATGGCTGAATAAATGATCCAATTCCTGCCTCAAGATAAGAGTTTGCATATTGAAGTTTTAAAATTATTGGAGGGAGACGTTGGATACACAGACAATTGCCATCAATTTATTTGATTAGTTATCAGATTTTATTAAATTATTGATCACAAAAAGCCCTAACTAATGAAATCCATTGTCCTCGAAAACTGGAAGACACATTTGTTTTTTAAATACGTTGTTCTGATTAATCCTCTCTAATTGTCATTATGCAACATTATCTTGAATGTAACATACAATGATGTTAAACTTGTTAATGTAAACTCAGATTAGCTAATCACTGACTGATGACAATAAAGCTCCAATGTGTAACTTTTCTACCATAAAATAACGACACTGACTTGTGATCAGGTGAATGGTGTCTCCGTCATTCGTACGCCTATTGCACTATGTAACTTTGTGCTCCGGTTACGATCACCTGTAAGAAGTAGGTCATATTTTACAAGACTAAGTCACACACCGCCCACTATTTTACTGATTTTGGTGAAACTAGATCATATTTTATGAGTTTTGACAGTAAAATAAACAAGCCAACTGTGGCTGCTGCTAATATCAGCTAGGTTTGTTAGCTAGGCTGCTCAGACTGTAAGCTCAGAGCACCGAGGTAGCAGTCTTTGTACCACAGGTGTTTTAGACCACCAAGAAGTTTTTCAGGCCTGAGGCGTGAGGGGATTGGCCAGCACTGGAGTGGAGCCAGTGCTGGCCAGTGCTGGGCAAACGGGCAAAGTAACTGGGCTGAGCAGCCTCTATGGACATGATGGCAGAGGAGAAGAGACTGAAGAATACATTGACAGAGTAAGCTAAGAAGAGAAAAATGAGAGTGACCAAGCAAGAAGCTGATGGACGAGAATATATCTAAGACTGACTTTTAGTCGTTGACGAGAGCTCCCTGAAATAAAAGACTGAATGACAAACATTGAGCAGGGCAACTTTTCTGTTAGACTAGTAAGTATATTAGCTGTCTTCTATGCTGTTGACCTTGCTGCACTACTTCAATGTTTGGCTGTATTAGCAAAGTTGTTGACTGCCTAGTTTCTGATCATAAGTAATATAATCACAAATACAATAATAATACAAGAAAATACACTATAATATAATATAAAAACAAATGCTTGTGTACATTTGCAAGAGTGATATTGCACTCTGGAACTCAGTTTGCTAAATCGCAACAATAGCATTTTCTATGGGATGCTACACAAAATGAAATGGCTTTATAGCTGCTCTGTCATTTAAGAATGGCCAATGACAAACAAACCATGTCATTTGTAAGTAATTTGATAGAGATAGTGCCAGACTTGTAAGATGTTTTGGTTTGCTCGAGTTCGGAAGATGCAATTTAAAATTAGTGGATTTCAAGGAAAAAAGAGATGTCCCAACAGACCTTGTTCTGAAAGCAAAGATATTAAAAAAAACAAAACATCAAGACCTTCAGTAATGCAGCACTGAAGACGTTTCTCTTTCTATAGGTCTCAGTATAGCCACAGTGCAGTGCAAGGAGCTTGTGACCTATAAAAATTTTCACTGAGACATGAACAAATCACTTCTAAAGGCCCTGGGAAGAAGCAGTCAGTGTGGGATGGACTTACAATGTGAGAAAAGGGATAGGTCAAAGGTCAAGCATTTTTAAGTTGATGCAAATATGGGTGAAATGTGCCTCAAGGCGCCATACTAATTAGCCAAGTGTCTGCCAACAAAAAAATATTGCAGTGGTGGGTGAGTCTTAACCGACTGTGGAAAAATGTCTTTGGAGGAAAAGATCATTATCTCAGTTTCGGGGAGTCCTCATTTGTCTAAACATTCCCCCAAACATTACAGTTTCAAAGTAAAGTGCATCTTGACAGAAAGTCACGTACATTTTTGGAGAAAGTGGTAAGTTGATTATTTACACAATGTTTGCTAATGAGCAATACTACACTAATGAGCACTGACATCCCCACTGTGACAAGATAGAAGTTTGTGATGTTATGCTAGTTTTTCACTTCAAGTGGGTACTTATGTCAAGGCAATGCAAGTTTATTTGTATAGCACACTTCAAGAATAAAGCAAAAGCAACACAAGGTAATATAAAAACATGTTTGACTGCAATTAAAAAAAGTTAGACAGAAACCTCAAATTTGATTAAATAAAAAGCAGCAGCAGAGAGAAAAGTCTTAAACCTTCATTTAGCAGACCTGCAGTTTTCTGGGACTTTGTTCTAGATATGTGGTGCACAAAAAAATGAAAGCAGCCTCTGCATGTTTAGTTTTGACTTTGGGAACAGAAAGCAGATGCATACTAGATGACCTAAGAGGCGACAAGCATCAACATTCTGAATAAGCTGCAGATGCCTGATTAATTTTCTGGAGAGACTTGTAAAGACCCTTACAGTAGTCAAGTTAACTAAATAAATGCAGGTTTTTCCAAATCCTGCTAAGACATAAGTCAACAATTCATGATATATTCTTCTGGTGATTGTGGGCTGACTTTGTAATTATGTTAATGTGGCTATTGAAATTCAGGTTCAAGATTTCTGGCTTGATTTGTGGTTTTCAACATTACCGATTTAAGCTGAGCCTTGACTTTTAATCGTTCTTCCTTGACTCCAAAAACAATTACTTCAGTTTTATCTTTTTGTTTAATTAAAGACAATTCTGGCACATCCAATCATTGATTTAACCAATGCACTTACTCAGTTCTTGCATGTGATTAGACTAACAAGTGGTACTTTACCACAGCAGACATAAAGCAAATAATTATAGCCTTACGCAGTCCTTCTATGCCAGGGGTCATCAACTACTACTACATTTGGGCCAGACACTATCGGCCATACGCTCTCGTAAAATGAAATTAATATTGTAAGTAATATACTATTATTTCATATATCAATTAACCTTTGAAATGTATGTTATTTTTTTGCCTTTGTCAGTGTTAACAGACTCATATTACCTGTACAGTAGCAAGCCACTAGGGGGCAAAAACAATATTTTAGGCTTCATATTCATAGGCTGTCAACTGCTAACATGGGGAAGGTGATGCACAGTGAACTGATTGACATCGAGGCCGCTGGTGACATGAAGGCTGCTCTCCGTGGTGCTGAAAGCTTGAGCGCCTTTTGGGTGGCTTGTCCCCAAAAGTATGACACACTGAAGACATTGGCCATGTATGTGCTCACCATGTTCGGATCAAGATACACCTGTGAAGTTGTGAAAAAATTAACCAGGACTGCAGGCATAACAGCTGCCCATTAACCAAAGTGAGTATTTCAGTCTTGTGATTTTCTTGGTTTTACTTCGTATTTATTTATTGGATCACAGGCTACTTTCATTTGATGTAAAGAGTAACATTTCTCATAACTGACGGCCTGACGCTTTTATTTGCCGTTTGTATCTAAGTAATCAATCACATTTGGATTTTGTGACATCAGCATGAACCAATACAATACAATATACATGATGATAAAAAAAGGCTACCATGTCAATCAGTCCTACTACTAAGATTGTAAATGCATCCTGCACAGTGTATATCTGCTGCTACCTGTTGAAAGCCATTCTTGTCTAGTGGCATTGTGTCAACTATTCCCTGTACAGCACAGCTTATAGTTGAAGTTACTGCAGATAGAGACATGTGATCCAAGTGCTGACATTATGTAATCAAGAACAGCATCAGTGATTGATAGTGAAACAAGCCTATCATGTGATGATGTCTCTACACGTAGGCTATTCTGACTGCAATCATCCGTGGATAGCACTGTGCAAACTATTGATCATTACATTTCCAGCAGTGCACATATTCTTCTGGCAGACTGTACCTGACTATATGACTCACCTAACCACTGGCATATCCAAGCTATTATCTAGACTGAAATGTAGAGAGACATAGCAGGATGGCTTCCAATACTCCTCTTGCTCTAATTGGCGAGACACTGTCTGACAATAGAAGGCTGAGAGAGCAGAGGGTTTGTCAGTTGGGAGCAATGAAGTGAAAACAAGAGAAATTTGGGAATATCTTTGCAGTATAAGGGGGGATAAGGCACACACTGATCACCTTCCATTTGCTTTAACTGCTTCACAATTTCCATATTAAAAAACCTGGACATTTTGTAAAATATACTGTTAAAGTTGGTTAAAACACTCTTTTCAGTTGAACAGTGTTTGTAGGGATCACTGGAACAGCATCCAGAGACTTCAAACCAACTGTAGTTACTACTCTTTTACCACATGTACCACTCTACAGATACTCAAATGGTGGTCACTGAAAAAAAGCGCTAGAAGGTAAAAATACCAACTTCTTGGTCACATAACAGCTCATCCATCTATACAAGTGTTTATTTTATAGCTGATACAGGAAGCCCCTGTGGTGATTATGTACAATGGTGCAACCTGAAGTATATGGAGTGCAACCTATTTTAGGAGTTGACTTTTTTTTTTGCTGATGGTGACAATTACTCAGCCCAGCTAGTGTTTAGGTTCAAAGGCCACCGTATCGCTCCCTCTCCTGATTCGTCTTGCATGGATTAAATAGGCTTCTTCTTTGACTGTCCATCCTTATCATAGAAATGTGCTGTGTTTGCAATGCACACAGCAGCACCTCCATTTATGCACAGCTACAGTATCAAATTTAAAAAAAAAAAAAAAAAAAGTAGTGGTTTCTGAAGGCCAGAACAGCATTTTGCAACCAATTATTGTCTATCCCTTCGAGGTAATACAATGCTTGAGTGGGGGTGAATTTGCTCTGTTTCATTTGGTACATGCAGTATAGGATATTTGATTTTAATATACAGAGTGGAATTTAGTGCTGCCCTATGCCTGTGAAGATCTAAAGTATGAAAGCAGATTTTAGGAACCAAAGCAAATGAATGTAATACCATCAGGCATTTAGTCCCATGGCTTTGGCATTGAACTCTCTGTGCTTTTCCTGTTTTTGAAGACAAGCTGAACTCTTAAAGCCCCTTTAAATTGCTTCCCTTGGTAAATTAATCATCCATTGATTTATTATAAATCCAGGCTTTTGGTCTAGTCTTTGCTGAGTTCATGTACTTTCATTTTATTTTTCGTACCTCAGTGACTTCTTCGCGGTAAATGATGTTTGACATCGATGTTATAGGTAACAACAGCTTAGACATACTGTTCATACATCTAAAAAATCATTAATAATCCCATTCATTTGACATTTATTGTTTTAAGTCTTTCATACAATATGATGTTCATTTCGTAAATTATGGTCTCATTTGGAATAAAATAGACAATGAAGCAGGGTATGCCTGAGGGTGTTGGCAAGTTTGATTGACAAGTCATTGTAAGCTAGGCAGTGCAGTTGAAATATGAATCGGGATTTTGCCTGTTTCTTGCCTCAGATGTTTTCAGAAACATGCTTTAATGGACTGTTTAGCTGTAAACGTGAGTCTGTGACCAGGCACACTGCCAGCTCATGAAACATGAAATTGTGGTACTGCATTGCTAATTTCCCACCTCACGCGTTTTGATATAGATATTTTAGTGTACTGTTTAGCTATACAAGTATGTTCACAATTAGGCAGGCATTTTTTCCTGCTTTAAAACGAGGCAAAAACCAAGTGCTGTCCAACTCACAGTATGTTAACCACCAGCAATACGCTCTTGCCCAAATATGGTTATTTCTGCCTCTGCAAAACATGATGCCAAACTCGAGGCATCAGAACGGCTGTTCACAAACCAACAGGTAACGTCACAGGAGGTTTATACTTGGTTGCAATGCTGTGTTTTGCTGGGGTGTAACCTTGACCTTGAATCATGTCTTCAAATGATCCACATGCACTGATGCTGTTATCTTCAATTTCAATAAATCATTCCAAGTCCTGCTCACCACATGGTGTATATGTAAACAGCAGCCAAACCAATGGAATTTTCTTAAAAAATAACATCTTAAGCCTACTCTTAAATGTGTAGTGGGTGTCTGCCTCTCAAACCCGAAATGGGAGCTTGTTCCACAGAAGAAGAGTTGGATAGTTGAAGGCTCTGGCTCCCATTCTACTTTTGGATACTATAGAAACCACAAGGAACCCTGCATTTTGAGAGTGCAGTGGTCTAATGGGGTAATAAGGTACTATGATGTATAAATTATATTCTGGATTTTAAAGGTAGCCAATGCAAAGAAGCCAACATGGGAGAAATATGATCTCTGATTCTGGTTCCTGTCAATACATATGTGGACGTGTTCTGAATCAACTGTAAAGTCCTTAAGGGACTTGTTACAGCAGCCTGATAACAAGAAGTTGCAATAATCTGGAATTAACAAATGCGTGAACTAGTTTTTCTGCACCTGCTTGAGACAGGATGTGCCAGATTTTTACAATGTGAAAAAAGGCAGTCCTTGAAATTTGTTTTATGTGGACATTAAAGGACATATCCTGATCAAAGATAACTCCAAGATTCTTTACGGTGGAGCTGGAGGCCAGGCCAGGGTAGTCCCATCTAGAGTAACTATATCTTTAGATATTTAGAGAGTTTCTGCAGTGTTTGGGTCAAATTACGAGTACTTCAGTTTAACATCAGAAAAATGCATGTCATCCTAGTTTAGCAAACTGATCTATTTTATCCAGCTTGATCGATAAATATAACTGGGTATCGTCGGCATAACAATAAACATTAATAAATTGATAGAGTATAGTAATAGAGTTAATAGACGATTCCTAATTATGTTGCCTAAAGGAAGAATCTGTGAATAGAATTGGTCCAAGCACAGAACCTTGTGGAACTCCATGACTAACTCTGGTGCACATGGAGGATTAACATGTACAAACTGAGATGTGACGGGGATCAAAGGAATTGGTCGAAGAAAAGAGGAAGGATGGAGATGGAGGGGGACGTCATAAGAAAGTAGGTGACATGGAGTATTCTGGCCATGTGACTTGAAACCACCTTTTCTTAGCACCTACATGAGCAAACAAAAAGGCATGAAACTACACTGGTAGAGAGTGCTGTCTTAATAATAATGTAGCAGGAAGAAAATATATATATATATATATATATTTACTTTAGCTAACAGCATATTGTCCATTGAAGAGAGATATGATTTCACAGTGAGATACTTGGAATTAAACAGTAATCAGGGTGTGTTTAAGTTTTAAATAAAGGCATCAAAATTAAAGCAAACAGAAATATTACAAGTATGTGCCTGAAACTGTAAAATATGCTGTCACTCTGTGCTCTTTAGGACACTGTTACGGCTACCACCGTGCAGTCTTGGGTTAGTGCAGGCTATATATGTATGTGTATGTGTGTTCTGTGTCCTGTTCCATTATGTAGGACTGAGGTGGCTGCCAGTATCTGATTGGCCCAGGATCAGAAAGACGGGGTTACGTCAGCGACACTGCACAGGGATGTGCAGGGCCAGGAGTGGTGGAGCCTCTTCCCACGTACTGCAAATCGGAGGGCTCCATGAGCTGCGTCAAAGCTATTTAAACTAGAAGCGCTGCACCATCGAGGCGGCTTGTGTTCTTTGTGTGCTGTGAGCTCGCCTCATCTGATGGTAACTGAATCTTGTTTGGAAATTGTGGAGGTTGATGGGGAGTATTGTTGGGATAGGGCCAGGGTTAGATTTGTAGATAGCACTGATTGCACGAGGTTTGCTTTTGTTAGAGACACTAGTTTAGGGGTGCTGTTTCAGATGTTTTTTGTTATCGATAAAAAGTAGTTTAGACAGTGAGGTTTTTGTTTCTTGTTTGGTTTAACTTGCTTAAGAATAGTATAGGCTCTGTTTAGAGCTCTTTTTGTTATATTTGTTTGTTCTTTTAAACAGCACTCGCGTGCCCTTTGTTCCCTTTTGCCTCACCTCCTTTTGCGGAAACAATTTGAACTGTTCATATAATAAAACTCTGGTTATTAACCTTAACATCTGGTTTTTATGTTCCTTCTTCATGCCCTTATATCTGGACGTAACAGACACAGATAACAATGTTCCATCAGTGTTTGTTTAATACTTGCTGTGAGCCACAGTGACTTAATCCCTGTTTTGCACCTTTGCCATCACAGGACAGCAAGCTGCCAGGATGCCAGTGTCTGGCCATGTTTCATATCAGCTGATCTAGCACAGCTACGGTGTGTTTTGTAAAGCCTGCCCTGTGAGAATGATAAATTGAAGTGATACATGTGTGGTCTCACCTGTATGGCTCAGGAGTCTCTTGGGTGAATAACTCTACTCTGTTTGTGTGTGTGTGCTGAACCTGTCTTCTCTCCTGGGGGGAGTTGGGGTGCTGGGCTCGGCGGGGCCTCTGGGAAGACATTATCGCCCACCCACCTATCCCCATGGGTTGTAGCTCCCTATATCTCTGCCAGAGGGGCTTGAATGTCATTTGTTACTCCTAGCATCTTACAATTACATTTCCTTCTGCAGGTGTGGTTCTCACTTTTTTGTATCTAATGCTAATTTAAAATGTGGTGAATTACTAAAAATGACATCATTACTTTTCCACAGTCTAATTATTCTTCCAGATATCTGCATTATACTTTTCTTTAAAAATGCTATATAAAAAAATACCAAATATTGGTATAATAGTTGTGTGTATATATATGTATGTATATATATATATATATATATATATATATATATATATATATATATATATATATATATATATATACTCAACTTTGATGAGCTATTTGCCACTGAGATCTATGATTCCTGCTTAGCAGTTGGAATCATTGCTTTGAATTATTTATTTCAAGCCAATGAACTTAACATGATTGATCTGACATTTTCTTGAGTAATCTGGCAGGCACCGACAATGTCATCTTATGCAATAACAGCTATTATTAAGATTATTTTTTTGGCCTTTTCAAGCTTTATTTTGATAGAGACAGCTGAAGAGTGACAGAGATGGGGAATAACATGTGGGAAAGAGCCACAGGTCAGATTCAAACCCTGGGCTTCCGCAGCAAGGATTGAGCCTTCGCACATGGGGCGGCTGCTCTACCAACTGAGCTAAACACCGCCCCAGGAGAAGATGTGTTGACTGTGTCAGGCAAGGACCTTCAGTTAGCCAAGGACAGAAAAAAAAAAAAAAACAAGCTAGAGGCTGTATACAAATAATGCAGTGCGCCAGTTGATACACAGTTATACTTCTTTGACCCTTGCACCAGAGGATTTGAGTATGACAAAGATGCAGTTACAGGCTGAAATTGTAGAGATGGACGGTCAACCAGAACCTGCAGCAGTAGGTCCAGTGGCCATCAGAGTGGAGGAGCAGGAAGAAGACAGAGAATAAGAAAGACATGCACGACCTAAAACCCTTGAAAAAGACTTTTGTACTTTTTTGTTAACTTTTGTTACCACCATAGAGGAGCAGATGCAGAAATTATGACAGTGTTGTAATTCTACAGTTTCCAGAGGCAATGATTCCCGTAAACTGTCAAAATACAAGATTAAAACATTGATTTCTACTGTGGTCCACATATTTGTGTTCCAGCACTACAAGCTCACCATGTAATGTTCTAATTATGTCACACACACTGCTCAAGCTAGATGATGTAAACATGCATCTTTATCATTCCATTTTCTAAATATAATTGTATAATCATTAAGTTGTGCCTTACTGAACGTTAACTCAAAGGTTCAATGAAGTGTAGCAGCCATTATGGTAGTGGTAGAATGGAGCATTAGATTCTTTCCGTCTCTCTTGTGTTGTTACAGCATTATATATACATTACTTTTACAGATTAACATAAACATTATATAAATCTGGGGGATTTAAGAAGTAACAAAAACTGGGTACTAGCTGATGCTGTACAAGGGACACAAATCTCAACACCTGGCCAGGTATTTGTTGGGTCAGAAGGATTGATAACAACGTGCAACAAATGCACTATATTTTTGGTAACTTTGAAAAACTGTGTAAACCAAACTCCACATATGGTCTGCAAACTCTCAATACTTTTCAACTTAAATACATCACAGAAGTTTGAATAATTCAACTTCAGAGAACAGTGAGCATAAAGAGCACAGCCGCACCTATTAATCCTTTTGCATTACTCATTGTCATGTAAAAAAAAAAAAGGATTGCTGATGCCTACATTTACACAGCAGGGATTTCTGCCCATACAGGGGATTTAAATCGGAGCCTTGTTATTGAAGCACAGTGATTCACTGTCATCATAATCTCACCTCAGCAGAGAGCTGAGCTCCTATTATGACACATTTGGAGTTGTTTGTTTACCCAACGATTAGCCTTCTGGGTGCACAGATGACAGAGTAGGGGCTTGAACGTTATTGAACATATCGCATGTACAATACCTGGGAGGTGAAGAGATATTGTAATATACTGATGCTCTCCAAGTGGGGTTGTGGTTGAGTATTGTTCTACTACTGTGGTTGCTGACTCGAAGTGTAGCAGGGTAGAAATGCACTCACTTTTCTATACACAGCGGATCCCTGGTCTAAATATTAATGACTCCTTTTATAGCCAAGAGCTTCTGTGATACCACATTTATGACTGCAAGAAATAAATGACTCAGTGTGTTGGTTTTAATAATGCTCTCTACACTAATTTGGGATATGCAAATATTCATTTTGACTAATACGATTCCTCTCTATAATTTATATGCTGACACAATAGTCTACAAGTAGGGTGATGTAGAGCTTTGGAAGACAAACCTATGACTTAAATGGATGCTGAGTTATACAGAATCTGGTTGAATATGAAAAGCAAGTATGCAACTTATCTCTTCTGAAGAGGGATAGCTTTGAAAATGGAGATACTGTGATGAAACATGGGCATGCTTTGTGATGTGCAGCCCTTCAAACATCCCTGCACCCACCCTACACACACACACAGAAAAAACCCCCAAAAACACAACTCTCCAACTGCATTCTTCATGAGAGCAGATCTGTCCCCTGTGGATGGACCTCCCATAGTAAGCTACAGGCTTCTATTCCTGTTTAAACACCATTTACGTCTCTGTATTTCTTCATCACCCCCAACCCCCATTTCCTCCACAATGTCACATCATATCTTAGTCAACACGATAAGACACAAGATTATCTTCAATCATTCTGACCTCTCTTTGATTCAGGTCTTGTCCAGGATGGTGTGTAGGCGGAGAGGGGGCTGATTGGTAGCAAGTGGCGTCAAAGTGCTCGGGGTATGCGCCCTGAATGCATGAAGACAACATGCCTGCTCCATTACCCCCTCTGTCACATTCTGTTTCATATATCAAACTGATAGTGAGGCTCGTTTGGCTATGAGACATGTAGGATTATGCACTCTGCAAAGATGGACAAATAGAGCAGACAGATCTGTTATGCTTGGTTATCAGGGGGCTTGGGTCCTGTCAAAACATTGCTTCATCCGCTTATGAACTCCTCCAGACTGCCATTAGTTACCGCTCTTATCCTGGAAATGTTGTTTAGTCTTTAAAAAGGTGCAATGTGTAAGATAATTAAAAAAAAAATAGAATTTATCAATAAAACGTGAAGTGGTAACAGTTCAAATGGCGACGTGTATTGGGTAGCAGAGTTATCATGCTAACCTGCTAGCTTTGACCCGTACTTTCTTGTAATTTCCCTAAGAGTCACTGTAGTGTCCAGTCTGCCCTCTGTCTAACAAAAGAAATAGAGAACCAGGCAATAGCAGAGGGACACAGCTATACTGCACACCAACAAAACATAGAGGAGAGAGCCGACGGCAGAGCCAAAGCTTCTGGAGGAATTAAACACCCGTAGTCACGCCAGATTCTGCTCTCATCCAGAGCTATTTACTGGTGGTGGAGGAGAGCTCAGAGTTTTGTTTTGTTTTTTTGTTTGTTTGTTTTTTACTTTTGGGATTAAAAAGTGTTTCTCTCACTTTTCAACCTGTCTGCAGTAGCAAGACTAGACAGAACACAAGATTGCTTGTAGAAAAGTAAGTGAGGAAGTTGAACTACAAATAAAACACAAATAATGCCGTAGTTAGTCATTTGCTATTACAGTTATGAGATGGGGCAAGATTGTATGTTTGAAAAGTTCTGAGGATAAGTTCACAGTGGCATCACACTGATCATAGGAGAAATGCTACTGTACTCCCGATTTTTTGGAACATGTGGGCAGGAATTATAAATTGCTCCTTGAAATGATTGCAGAGCACCTGCTGGTCAATGGGCACCAATTTCTGCCTAATTACATGAAACCAGTTTGAGTGCATATTTGCCTGAATTGTTGGTCATCTTGTTAAAGAGTGTTTTAAATTCAAATGAGAGTCCCAAAAGACTTGAGGCTTTAGTGTTAAAAACCAAGAAACAGGTTCATGGTTGCTGAACAAAATAACCAAGCAGTATTTACATAGTCATTAATGTCTTGTTTATAGTGATGAATAATTGATATATTCATTAATATTTGGCCCAATTAACTTTTGCCCTGGAGGAATGACATTGAAAGCTGTTGGTGACCCTGACCACTAGGTGAAGTTTTAAATTACGTAACATCATATCCTGTATAACTGTATTTCTAATACAGTCACTGTTTTCAAAGGCAATCCAGCCCAAGCACTAGGTCATGAAAGAAAACAGCATTTAGATATTTAAAATTCAGCAGAAATATCAGCTGTCTGTGCAGTGTTTCATTTCAGTAACAGTCATTCGTAAAAAACTGCTTGATGTATTAGTATTCTATGTGAAAGTCACTCCTCATCCAAAACTACTGTTGTCTCGTATCGAACCACAAGCCTTAATGATATATTATTCCTCCCCCTCCCTACAGAGAACACCTTGAACAACAGCGTGCACATTACTGTGTGTTCACAGCATTAATCTCAGCTGCAATATGGGCTGGAACCACAGCTGGGCCAGAAAAGAGATGTACTCAATGGGTGCTTTCAAGTTCAAATATATGATTGGCTCCATTCTGTAAATTAGATTACATTTCAATCAAATCACACCATTGAAAAAACATATTCATTTATTGTACTTAAATACTTAAGATGGTTATGCCGTGATTAAATTGTTAGACCTTGCATGGATTACTGTCAGGCAGTCTTAACAAAACTCCAAGAGATTGAAGAGCAAGAGTGATACACTATGTGACATCCAGACCTGGAAGAGGATGTGGAACACCCAAATGTCTCCTTAGCTTTGATCTACAGGAGGTTTAAGAGTCGACACTTTGGTCTGCCAGTTAGTCTAGTATGTCACTACAGAGGACTAAAAAAGAGCTGAAACGATGCTGTAAGTGTCTGCATACTCCCCTTGCATAAATTATTCTGACAGAAAATTCTTCAAAAGATTGCTGAAATGATTCTGGGATAGAGCTTGTCTTTTCCACGCTTGAAAGAGCAGGTACAGTTTCAAACAACTAGACAAAACCTCTAGAAAGTTCTCCCTGCTTCAGGGAACGTCATGGTTTTGTCTGTCGTGGGATGAAAGGAAAGCAGCAGGGTTTCGATCCAGACTCAGCACGCCACCAGGAGTTAACCAGGCCATTCCTCCAAAGCTCATGTCACCAAAGAGATTAATTGGCTTGGGTCTCTTCAGAGTATTACTGATTGGCTCTTACAAACATACAGGCCTTTATCTCATTGGCTCAGGCACTGCCTTGGGTAGAATGAAAGGCTAAGGGCTTTCAGTAGACCCAAAGTCCAACTCGTATTTGTCTCGTGTTGTCAATTTTTTTTTTTTTTTCACGTCTTTGAGGGCAAACTGCTGTAATGTGATGAATTGAATTTCAGTATATTTGTCAAAACAAAGATGCTGTGAGCACCATTTTGCACAACTGTATGTCATCTCATGCATGTCATCTCTTTGACATATTCTCTAATGATGAGCTCTTTTGTGACATTTCCATCGAACTTGTAACACATTTCAAGGATAGATGTTTCATTAAAACTGATTAAAATGAGTTAACACCATGCTTATTATGTGTATGATACAGTCATGTCCAATTAATATGGCTGATAAATGTCCATCAGTGCTGGTGACATGAGTTATTCATTAATCAGCAGGAACCACGTGAAGATATTAATGATATTAGGAAGGAAGAATAACTAACAAGAAAAGATTGAGGTAGTTAATTTATTACTTTATTTATTACTTAAGTAAATTACCGCTCATGTACGGTTGTAAGGATGCGCGCCAGGCAATAAATAAGATACCTCCATGTTATTTCAGTAATTGTGATGTACACAGCATGAATGATAGCACTTAATATTGGGAGATGTATAATTCAGTGTTAATGATTTTGTTTCAAATATATTATACCAAAGGATGTTCTTAACAAATTCTACGTGACTTATCATGAAATGAATAATACAAAATCTGAATACATGATGTAGGTTTTTATAAATAAATCTAGCCTAATTTCCTAAATAATTAGGACTGGTTATCTTGAGATTTATTTCTCAAGCCCTGTATGCAGTCTTCTGGTCATTTATCCTCCAGATGTCTAGCATTTTTTAATCACACTTTATAGCCATTTTTATGACCTGAATATTAAAAAATGCTTAAACCTCATCATAACTTACATTATGTGCCCCTAATAGTAAATTAAATAGGCAATAAAACATAATTTGATGGTTGCTAATCATAAATCTAATTTGCCTGTTAGTTGATACCTGAAGCATGCAAAACAAGAGGCAATCAAGCCAACATGCTCCGTATTAGTTGTCAACATGCTAAGTGGACAGGCCAACATGTAATGCAAATTTCTATTTTTAACCTCTTCATTTTATAATACACGGACAATGCTAATTATACATATTATATTATACATAAATATACTGTATATTTCATATATATAAACTCATTTACTTCTGCATGTATTTGCTATACTAATTGGCCAAAAGTAAGTGTATACCTGTCAAATTAATGTATATGATTTTGGAATATGATGTTCAATAATCACATATGGCTGATAGTAGAAGCTTGTCATTGCATTCCTGGCAACTCACTGTCTTGTCTTGTCTTGTAGATAAGTAAACAATAAAACAGTAGCTTTCTCATGCAAATCATTGTGAGGAAGACCCTGCTGTGTTCCTGCTGACCTTAAACCTTAAAAAAAACAGACACAAAAACCCCCAGCATGACCTGGCTGCACGTTTATTGGATGCACGGCTTGCCTTGTTTGTGAGAGGGAGTGAACAAGACATTTCTTTGTGTCAAGATTCTCCCTTCACAAGTGGAGCTGTGGGGATGCGACAGGTATTGACCTCCACATTGTGAAAGTCATACTCTGAGATTGAAATGTCAGCCCTCGCCATTAGAGCTCGACAATAACCATAATGAGGACTTTGTTACCACAGCCGTTAAATGTTCATTAACTGAAACTGAATATACTGAAATCTTCCCTTGGCTTTATGGGGTGGGGGCAGTCCAGATAAGAGCTGCATATGGGGATGGTTATTGGCGATCAGACCCCTGGATGAAAACCATCAACCTCCCTATTTGATGGAGATTGTTCTTTATGAGACATCAGACCATATGTGAGTGGGTTCACTGAGAGGGCATTTGTTGATATCACAAAAAAAGTAGACCTCACCAAGACATTAATGCAGTTACATTGCAGTAAGAGCAATTATTTCATGTTAATTAATTCTACAAACTTCGTCAGTGCAGACATTTTTACCTTATAAAGCCAGTCGTATCATATTAGCTACAGGAGTTTTGAAAACCTGTGTCATCAGCATGATCAATTTCCTGAAGAAAACCTGTTGTATCCAATCCCAGTCATGTCTTCGGACCTCTGGTGGATTACAAGTGCACTGCAGGCAATAGTAGGCATGCCAAATCCAAAATGGCTGTCTTCACGAAGTGATTAGCCAGTTTAAAGCAGAGAAACCTTAGCTAATTTTCAATAGTAAGAACAAAATTATGCTAATTACTAATATTTACTGCTTAATTAATTACTTAATATTATTTTATAGTAACAATGTGTTAAAATGTTCAAATAAAATATGATACAGCACATATATAAAGTAATATATTATGTCAGTATGCCCTCAATGGTCATTGTATTGCATTTCATGATGCAATCTGCATTATGTCTACGGCAAACATTGTGGTTAACACTTTGGTTATTTGATTAAATTATATAATGATATTAAAGATTGAAATATTATCATAAGATGTGTTTTGAGAGGAAATTGAGATATTCATTGAGTATTTCATAAATATGATAAACTGCTTGAATGTTGCAGTGGCAATATCACTTAATAATGCTCTTTGCTGTGTTTTTCTTGCCATGCAACCAATCAAAGAGAAACATCATTACACAATTTGGAATGACTGTGGCATCAATTCTTCATTGTTTCATCCATCTCTGTACTGTAAACTACAGAATGGCTTTCATATGAAGAAACAGTACAGCAATGAAATTTGCGCTTCACATGTAATGACCTTGGTTGAATAACAAGTAATAGAAGAGAAATTAGGCGCAGCACAGCCTTGTGTTTTTCCACATCATTCCATCTCTTATCTGGTAACAATGACAAAAAGATTGGAAAAAGGCCTGAGCTCCTTGTCATTCACATCAAGTGCTTCTGGAGGGGGCGCCCTCTCTGCTGGAATAAGGTTATCTTGAATGGAAGAAATCCTAGGAGAGGCAGTATTGATCCAACCCACTATTTCACACAAAGCTCTACATTCACCATAAAAATGTTGGCAGGAATACTGTCATTGCTTCTCATTTGAGGCTTAACACCGAGTTCTCAAGAGAAGCTGGCCAATGACTTTACTTATAATATTCAGTATCCCTTTGGGCCATATCATAAATGTCATCATATGCAAAGGAGGATTTCTGAATGCCCTGCTGTATAAATGGACCTGAAAGGGCTGAACACTCAGTCCTTTATCACTCAGAATGACCTGGCAAAGCACTGCTTTAACTCTTAGATATAACCTTGACATTTCATTTATTATGCAATTAGCGATGCTTAACTAACTTGTTTTGCAGACTTGTAAAACAAGCACTGTCAGTTGTGAAGGTTGATGAGACAACAATAAAAAAATTACAAATGAGTAGAGCTAAAAAGCAGACAAAGCAACCCACCTGTGTTACCCTATGACCATACCTTGCATCAAATCAGTTGCAATTTTTAGTCATGCTAGCAGTGTGGCTCAGTGAATGATATCAGTGGTCTGTCGATCAGTTTGTCAGCTGGTCCAACACTTTGGTCCAGACTAAACAGTTATTACTTATTATATATAATTTTAGTGATTCCCTGACCCCGAAAACATCCAAACATCAGCATTCTAATATAGTCATTGTAAGGTGTTAGCGCACTCATGTTAGCATTAAGCTCAAAGCACAGCTGTACTAAATATAGCCTCAGAGAATTGCTATAATGGCTATAGTTGAGTTTTACACATTTCAGAGCTATAGTATAATAAACTTAATTGATGCTCCAATCTAAAAGGTTATGCATTTATTACCTGATAATCAAGTACTGATAATTATTTATTATCAGCCCTAAGGGAGAAAAGGGATGATCAAGAGGCCTACATAATAAAATATTATATATTAAATCAAACTTCGTCATTGATATGGGACTTTTTTTGTATTGTATTTCTTTGTCTGAGGGAACATCCACATTGTTTTTGTATTGTTTTACAATAGCTTCATGAATGTATTTTAAAACCACGAGAACTGAGCAAAAGCCATCTGATCTGCCTTGCAAATATAGGACAGATGAGCAAAATCTGCATTTCTTATCTATAAACCATCAAGCCACATGGCAACAAAGAATTTCATGCCATTTTAGACCCTTAGTTTGGACTCTATGTGACCATCTGTCACTGCAACCAAGCCACCAAACCCCAGGTTATTTTTTAAGGATTTCCCCATGGTGATGGACCAAAGACTCAAGAGAATTTCATGCGGAAAGCTGTATTCTACCTGACCTTGAGAATCTCAGTAATGTATTCTCAGCTTTCCAAGGAACTAGCACAGAGAATGATATTAACATCTGTTGGGTCAGGGATCACACCTAAGAGCATAATGCTGCCTCTGATTTTCTTGCAGTGCATGTATTCATTTGAAATAATCTGATAGGATGTGTGAGACTAAGGTCAGATAGAACAAAGTGAAGCTCTACCTCAACACTGCGTAAAGTTTCGTGATCATGAATTCTTGTATTTTGTTCAATATTTTATAGTATCAGAGTGATATTCTCATTGATTTCCAGTGATGTTGTATCAGTTTACAGCTACAAGATATTTATTATTCTATTTTAGTTGTCATACTGCCATCACTCCTGTAGCAAGTGTGTCTATGTGAACAGCAATGTGGACTCCCAGAATTATAGACAATATACAGCTGCAGGTCATTGACAAGTCTGACCAATAAGTTTGAGATGAACATATCAAGCAAGCGACACACAGATCCTTTCTTGACGTTGAATCATCTACAGAGGTTTGTAAAGCTTTATTCACAGTCCAGAAATGTTTTTTTCGCCAAATGTGAGATGAAATGTCGACTGTTTTTTTCTCTGACACAAAGAATGCCATTCATTCTGGCATGAAACAAATATCACTGAAATATTTGCATGCAAGCACTAATTTGTTAAAGGGCAACCATGTCATTTCGAGAATTCTTCATATTGATCCACGTTTATATTCAGGATATTGAAGTAGCAGGCAGAAATTAGAAGGGAAACAGTGCACCATGGTTTAATGAGCCCTGTGTAAAAAAAATCCAACATTCCCTGAACCACAAGAAACCCTTTTCAAGTTGTATGGCGAATGGCAGCAATGTTACTATGAAAGGTCTACAAGTAACAGAAATGTCTTAAATGATATTATTCAAATGTGCAAACTGCAGAAGCAGATATCCATTTATTCCATTCAGACAAGCAAGGGCCTGTCATGGACCAGCTGACAATTCTTTGGTGGAGCTGTACTCTTGTAATGCTGATAACCAGCAATTGACGTACTATCCACTTTTCACAAACTAATAAATCAAAATCAGCTTTGTTGGCCAAGTATGCATACACAGACGAGGAGTTTGACTCTGTTTTTTCACTGCCCTCAATGTACTACACATGTACAGTCAGGAAGACTATTATTTTAGACTATTATTTTGCGTGCATAGGCCTGTAGTTTATTTCCATTTGCATCTTGCTATTCATCCCCCTTTTTGCATCATCCCTTGCTGTCATTATCAGCATCTTTCAATTGTGATATCTGCTGTTATATGTTGTAGATTAGCTGGTCATATTTATCCAATAACACAGCAACACACCTGCTTTGTTACCCTTTCATCTTGCTGCAGTCTTTTTAAATATGAGTCTCCCTCTGATTTTAGTACTTATATGATGCTGTTATGCACACCCCTCTACTTCCCCATCAATGCCCAGTCTTCAACGATTCATCAGCTTCATCATTTCATCAGCCTCAGCAGTCATCAGCCACCATCACCGATGTCTGGACTCCAGGGGGGATTTATCTTGCTGCTTCTCAGGGTAGATGCCCCTTGATTACAAAAATCTCCCTGTAGAGTGTAAGTGCCAAAGACTTTCTGTCAAGACTTAATCATCACACATCATCATTTATAGCAAGCAATTGTCTAAAGAACAGCAAAAGCAGATTATCTATCTTTTCAAATATAACAATACAAGGTTTTTTTTGTTGTTGCTGTTGTTTGTTTCTCAAGGAAACAATCTTTGTTCGAACAGAAATAGTTCATTTACTTGCATGCAGAGAGTGTGCAAAGCAAACTACACGCTCTCAAACATCTGAAGAGTTTTACTTCAGCTTCTTAATCTGTGGCTGGGGGTTAAATTGAGCTGGGGCTTTTCAGGGCTCAGCCCTCACACATAAGCCTATGCTCTTCTGTCCATGTGCAGAGTCCTGCAGCCATATACACTGACCATGCAGGCTGCACACAATACACAAGAGCCCCACCTCCCTCTCATGTCATACCGGGGGCAATGTTTATAACTTGGATGAGAGGATGAAGGTTAACTATCCTCCAGTCACCTTATGAGAGTGAATTGTAGGAACAGTGATCAGGTAACCTTGTGTTCTCTCGTCTGTTAGTTTGATGTAAGAAAGTAACAGTAGAATTAGGCAAATGTTCCAGCAATGCATTTTTCTTGGTCTGTCTAATGTTAGCTGGGCAGTGCATATCTTTGTCTGTCTGTGTCCTGTGACTTTGTACAATACAACGGTTAATTACATTTGATAAATGGCAACAGGCATCAGTATCTATATAACCACAGCTTGGAAAAGATAATCTTGTAATGCACGAACATGCATGTTCATATGCACATGCATGAAATGAAGCCAGCACTTTCCAGCAGTAGCCCCTGTGGGGATGAGTCCAGACAAGATATGGGCACGATGGCACTCCTCATTTCAAAACAAGACAAAGATTATTTAGTCTCTCAGTCAAGATTTAATTACAACTCCAGGCTAATGTAAGATGGAAAGCAATGGACTTACATTGACTATTGATTAAATATTGAAGTGTTTATTAGCTGAGCGTACTCAACAATACATATCTCGGTAAATATTAACGATCAAGTATTTAGCAAAACGATTTATTTGAAAATGTATAATATTGTGAGGACTGGACCAATTGCCAGACAGCAGAGTCAAAGCTACACAGGAAAGTTCAGTTACATAAATAATTCATTCTCATCAGGTGTAGTTTTGTGCACTGCATCAGTATCTAGAATGCATTTGATTATTGATTAGTGAAATCAATCACATTCTGTAGTCTATGTATACACACACACACACACACACACACACACACACACACACACACACATATGCACATGGCAACCCTGAAATCACAGAGCTCCCACATAACAAATCCCAATTTAACCCCTGTCTGTGCTAAAACTTGTTAAGTGGGCAGACTAAAGATGATTAAAATAGCTACCGTATTGTGAATAAAATAAATAAATCATTTCCAAATAAAATTAGAACTTAATTATTTCATTAAGCCCAACTTTAAACTATCTCAAATTGGTATCTGTTGTCCCATTCAAGCTGTTTAATTTAGTCACTATGGTGAAACAGTGAGAAATGAAGATAAAATTGATAATTAACTAACAAAATTAAATTCCATTAATCTTAAATTGCAATCATTTCCATATATCAGTATCATTTTGTTCATTTTAAAACCTGATACTCATGAAGTATACTCATTAAATTTACTGCTTATGAACCTAAACCTTTAGATTTTTTAAGTAACATTTCTTTTTTTAGACAACCTAACTGGTCACATAAAGGGCTTAATGAATGTTATGCTAACCTTCCAGACACTGGCTGTGACACCGTATTTAGATAAAATATGACCTCCACTCCTGAGCGAATCAGGTGAACCCAGGTTATGCTGTACACCAGATCAGTTACGTCAGACTATGTACAAACTGAACTCTCTTATAAATGTTGTTCCTCATTCCTCTACGATCAGTTCATGACTGCTCATCACAGATAAGTAAAAGCCAGTGGGACTGTGTATCCAAAGGAGCCAGTAAGCGAGCTTAATCCTATTTTAAAGAGCTCAACTGGAGCAAGCTGGCTGATTTTCATTACAGCCAGAACCAAAGCCTAAAGATGGTTGTGCTCCACTAGACCCCGCATATCTGGACCAGAGAGATGAAGAGTAGCTGAACGCCAATATGCAGATGATCTCATGGGCTATTCAGTGGGTGCCACAGCAGAGCTTTACTGGAGGCATCAACAGTCTAATTGTAAATACAACGTGTGTGGCCAACACTGGAGGCAAGGATGGGATCATAGTAGGCACAGATGGAGTGGAAAAAAAAGATAAACTTTCTTCAGGCAGAAGAAGGAAACAAAGGACAAAAAGTCAGGGCCAATTAAACTGAGACAGCAGTGATGGCTGGTGAGAAGGTTTGAGGGCGGTTCTGTTCACAGTCTATCATTAGAGTCAGTGTCCTAATCCTACAGTACCTACCACAGTAAATGAAAACCAAATCATCACTTTATAGATAAACATGAAGCAATTATTTATGGCAACAAAAGTAGTGAACAGAGCATTGTTATTTAAGGGCTTATGTTAAAGCTGCACTAATCAATATACTATCAATGGATCAAATGACTGGGTCATGTGAAACACTTTTAATGACAAACCTAGAGAGAATTATCACCCACCTTTGTAGTTCCTTTCAGCTTCATGGATCATTTTGACATTGTGCAATATTTTTGGCTTTACAACACACAACTTTACTATTTTGTTTCAGACCCACTTCTCAACAACACTGTTTTCAGAGACAGCAGGCAGCTATATTTAGTGGAAAAAGGTTCTGTAAAACAAACTGTCCATCTGTCCACCACCAGGGTAGACAGATAAAATTAACCAAAAGCTGGTGACCACAGTAGTGCATATAGCTACTAAAAATCCAGATATTTTTCACAGAAGTTGGTGTTGACTAAAACAGAGTTAAACGTTAAATGGAGCGTAAATATGTTTTTTTGTCATGTGGCCAAAAACATGACTGCAATTGAATGTTGATGTTTCTCTGTGCCTGCTGAGTGTGTAAAAGGCAACTGTCATTTACACTTTCAGCCTAACAACGTTATAAGGCGATGATATATTATCAATATACATCAATGTTGTGTTTACAGCTTGTTCTGCTGAGGCAGCGGAAGCATTGACACAGAAACCCAAATTGAATTTGTTATTTTGATAAATAATTGGCAGCCATGACAAATAATCACTTCACAAGATTAGAAAGTAAAACCAAACAAATGTTAGACAAAAAACTCCAGAAAATGTGCAGAAAACCTAATACTGCACTTAGAGAAAGATTAAATATACAAACCATAAAAAGGATATTTTCTTGATGAATTTAAATTAGCCTAGAAAATATGAACTGACCATTTTGAAGTTCATACTACATCTAATTAATCATTTCAATTTTCTTTGAATTTAACACTTTAGTGCAGCACAGGTCTTCTAGGGTGGCATAACATGGCATTGTTTTGAAACACGTTTAATTAATACCAGTATCTACAAAATTAGGTTGTGAAAACAATATGATGATTTAAAAAGTGCTAAAAAGTAAATGCTAGCATGCTTAATATGACCTCTTTTGTAAGAGTGCTCTTACAGCATTTGTTGTCATTTATACCTAACAAAATAAACATAATTCAGAGCTTTACTCTTAAAACAACACACTGAATGATATCAGATGTATTTTCAGAGTATGTTGGACTGCACTGTAGTAAACACTGAAGCAGAAGACATCTATTTGTTTTACACTACATAGTTATTAATTACATCCTTATATCTCAAGCACTAAAATGTTCTACAATTAATGATCGATTTTTCCTGCTCTCCAAATGCCTCTCTTAATGTCCCCGTTCAAGAGCATCACAAAGATAGTGCAGTAAATGACTCCAAATTTGCAGATAAGAGTTTTCTGATTGGATAAGATGATAACTGCAGGTATATTGCATGTATACAAGTACACCCATGCATCTATATAGGAGTGGGTCCACTCTATTTCCTTCTTTCCATTAGCGGTATAAAGAAAACAACACCCACTAATGTTAAAGAAAACAAGAAATAAGATTAAGGCAAAAATATTTACAGACCTTGTCAGCAACCAAAATGCTACCACTACTTGTACTGCCAGGAGGACAGAAAATGTCACTTTGTGCAGAACACTCATAACGCGATGCAAGAACCACATTTGCATGTTTCAAGGGGTGACAATGTCATTTGCATAAATTTAATGAGTCTTTCAGAGGAAAAAACTGGACACCTGCGGAAACAAGCTGACATTGTTCAAAAGCCTTTTTTCCCCCTTATTACTCACAATGTTGGCCTTGGCTTGCAGACAAAGCACTGTTACACAGATAATCAGGACAGGTCTGACATCTCCGTCACAGAGAGGTTGTTTTCTTTGGAGGGAAAATGTGCACAGGAGATGGAATTTCATCCCCTGCTAAATGGATGACATAGATAGTTAGGATGATACAGGTATGAGGACTTGTTTCCCTGGGAGGGGCTGGCAATCACCAGTTACCAAGGCCGGTGTGTTACTGCTGGCAACCTGAGGCACCTCATCGTGTGGTATTCGATGAAAGCAGTTCAGCTGTCAGCAACCAAATGGGCAAACTAATTACCAGTGTAAGCTGATTTCCTGGTTCAAGCTCTCTTCAGCAGTGGCTCTCCCCAAGCACTGGGTATGATTGTTAAACTGAGAAAAGGTACATGTTCTGGGAGATACACCAGAGAGTCTGCAAATGAACAGGATTGAGTGTATGGAAATGAAATAAATGTGCTCCTCTTATTGGGGATGGCTCTGTGAATTCCAATGAGGGGAACGTCTCTGTGGCAACGACAGCAAGAATTTACATCCTCTCCATCAGTCAGGCTTCTAATGTGGATCTATGGTGTGGTGCCACACACGGTAGCACAGACCTTTTGTCTTCATATCGGCAGATATGAGATGAAAGTCTAAGCAAGCACTTCAAAGATGGCATTTGTGGAAATTGTAGCTGTACTTTGTCATGGTCATTTACAATTTCAGCAGCTCCTCCTGTTTGTGCAGCATATTGTTCTTTCTCCTGAGTCATTTATTAAATACTGATGAAACAATGCTGACACATAAGCTCTCCTTTGTCAGGCCTGAGCTAAATTAATTAATTAGCGATCCATGCCTCGGTGCCAGGAGGTTGTTGATTGTATCGTTCTAAGCCGTCATCCTGTGTAAATTGAGTGAGATTGAGATCTAACAAGGCTTTGACCTGGATCCCTCCCTAACAACCTGATGTGTGAAACATTGATGAGAGGATTTAACTGGAGGAGGCTAGAGGACATGTTATCTTTAGCCATGCCATCAACTCCATTAGCTCACAGGAGCAAATGCAGCAATGGTCAGACGCCATTTGTTTTTTCATAACTATGGTATTCAACCAAGAAAAATGTGTAATTTTTAGCTTTTATGTTGTGATTCTATACCTTGTGCCAAAACCTGAATGATGCAACACGTTAATTTAAACAATTAAAACATGGTAGTGAAGTTTATGTCTCAGTCCTAACTTTGTCTCCCACTATATCCTTTAATTTTTGAGTTTGTTCTGATGGTAATAACCTCCTCTGAAATAATTCAGACAGCAATAAAATGGCTTTCAGCTTTTTAAATTGTCATTCAGTTAGGTGCAAGCATCAAGATTCAGGTTGGGTCATTCTGGTGGCCTACTCATTCTTTTAATGAAAACATAAGCACAAAATTGCAAAAGGGCAATTGGTTCCACATCCTCAGCAGAAAAAAAAAGTGACATTGGTGGTCACACCAAAGTGGTTTGTGAATGCATTGCCATCTCCATAGGCCATCTCCTGCTGTAAGGCACAGTGACTGTCGAGTAAGAAGGCCCCATGGGCCCCAGAGGGAGGTTAGAAGTCTGTTCACTCTCATTTCACATGCTCTTGGACAGAATAACAAGCACAGCAGCTCCCTTCACATGCTGATGCACTGTCAGATGAAGAACTGTGTTCAAGACATCATACTACATGAAACACTGTGAATCCAGTGCTCTTACATTTATATTCTAATCAGACACACACCGTTATCAAAGACATACAAATTTAACATGTTTCCAATCCATGATCTGTTTGTTGCATTATGATACAGTTTGCAACAGTCTGAGAGCCAGAGGTCTGGTATAATGTAATAATGTATATCATGTATACTGGGGAAGGTACACCTCATAGTATATTAGGTACACCTCATAATATGACAGATTAAAAGCCAGTTAAATCAGTATTATAACAAGAGACAGCACCCGCAGCCACACTAGCTGCTCTGTGAGCCTGTACCAAATCTCACTGCAAACCAACCAATATACTTATCAAGAAATTTCAATTAAGAACTTTCAAAGGATTAAAATCATTGGATCACCAAAGTCAGCAGGATACGTCTGTGCACCCTAGATATCTGCACCAAATGTTGTGCCAGTCTACGATAAAGATGTTGAGATATTGGCGAACCAAACCAAAGTTGTTAGCATGTGTTCTTTTAAGAACCTTGAATATCTGTTTCTAAATTGTATGACAATCCATCTAATACTTGTTGAGATATTCACCCTGAACCCCAAATGTCAACCTCACGGGGTGCTAGAGGAAAGGTTAGGGGATAACCAAATGTAAGATAATTGTTAAGATTAATCTTCTCAGGAACATTAATGTCTATAAAATGTCAATGCACTCTATATAATAATTGTTGAGATATTTCAGTTTGGACCAAAGTTGTGGACTGACATACTACAGAGTTACTCACTGCAATCCCTGCCTGCTAGCATGACTAGAGTAACAATAGAGAGGAGAGCTAGAAAAATGACGAATTATTGTGGAGACTATGGTTCCTTGATAGAGATGTTTAAATTACTCATGAGTTTCCAAGTATAAAATATGGCCGCCTACATTCAGGTTAAATCAAGAAAAGAAAATCACTGAAAGTCTTTGCTATTTATTTGACATGTTTTAGCATTAATCATTCCTTTAAATATCCATCCATCCATTATCTGTAACCGCTTATCCTCATCAGGGTCACGGTGGGGTTGGAGCCTATCCCAGCTGATTTTGGGCAAGAGGCAGGGTATACCCTGGACAAGTCAACAGTTCATCACAGGGCACATAGAGACAAACAGCCATTCACACTCACATTCACACCTACAGGCAATTTAGAGTCACCAATTAATTAAGTGCATGGCTTTGGACTGTGGGAGGAAGCCAGAGTACCCGGAGAGGACATGCAAACTCCATACAGCCGAGGTTCGAATCAGCTGTGAGGCGACAGTGCTAACCACTGCACCACCGTGCCGCCTCCTTTAAATATAATAAAGAAAGAGTGATTAAGTTTGATACGTCTCACTCTCCCTTACATACTGTGTGAATAGTAACAATAATAAATCAGCACCCTACATGAAAACATCAAAGATAATACCGTGATGGCAAGTCCAAAAGGTTCATTCTTTAAAGATTCTGTCCTCTATTTTTGAAGAAATTCTAGAGGACTTGATTCAGTAAGCCAGCCTTACAGAAGTATCTTACTGTATGCACACAAAGACACCCAGGGCCAGCACCTCTGTGAGTATCTGTCATTGAAGTTAACCCAGTAGGCTTTATTGTCTGACGTTAATCATGTGCTTCCCTCATTCATTACAGGGGGTACACCTGAGTGATGAATACTCAAGGAAATACTAATGAAGGTTTCCACTGTTATTATTTAATGGGCTTTCCTGTCTCACTGAATGTGCTCCTACTGTATTATTTTAGTCAGTATGTGATTAGCCTCCCATAGGCCCTGGTTTCTTGCCGAGCTGAAGAATCCCCTGTGCATCCAACAGAGAGACATCAAACTGAACTGGGTCTGATTAAACAGCCTGCTTGAAACTTCACAAAATAACTTTAACAGTTTAACCTCTGAAGAAGCTCCACTGGTGATTAATTCTGCCCCCCTTTACGTGATTGTAATTGTTCACACCGGGGGGGAAGTTAACGTACCATAGGCCACAAACACAAGACCCTGTTTTATTCAAAGTGATTACCATGCCTCAAGGAAAACTGGGCAATTATATGTAATTGCCATTTCACAGTATTCTCATATGACATAATCTTCTTACAGTATCATGTTATGTGATTTGTCATGGATCATGTTAGCTTAGAGAAATTTAATCTAGTCAAAACAAATTTCTTGTTTCAATTATACTGTCTGGTTGTATTCATAAACTCATGGTTGCTTGTGAGAATGACAAGAAAGATGTAGGAGATGAAAATGTACACTTATGAAAAAGATACAGGCATACACTTTGACTGGACTTTGAGCAGCTTGCAGCTGGGGACAAACCAAGCTGTTTGCTAGCCCTGGCTTTGTGCCCTCCTACGCTACAATTGACAGCCCAGATGGTGGGAGCAACTAGTACACAAAATCAGGGGTATACAGACTAATGACAAGGTGATTGTGAAGACAAACTGTAAGTAAAAATGACATTGTGCTGCAAGCAACCAATGTATTCAGTTCGGAAACATTTTAAGAAAGTGACTTTTTTAGTCTTAGTACTTCACAAAAACACTATGTTCTCCATGAAGGAGTACAAACTGATGCTAATTATGAATAAATAAATAAACAAAAAAACACAACATCAAAATTATCTTCATCATTTGGAACATTTTTGTACAGTCATATCAGTAAATATGTTTAAATGAATGAGAATGAATAAAATATACCAAAAGAAAATTTTAACTTCAGTGGAATCAGCACAGTTCTAATAGTCCATAAGTCATATGTGACAAACTTCAAGTACAACAAAATATTACTAGCTTTTAGCAATTATCATTGTGGCTTGCGCTCTTGTGCCCTAAAAGGCACACAACACAACACAACCCAAATTAGAACAAGAACTTGAAGACCTGGAAAATATGAAAATATGCATACACCAGCTCAACACAAAGTTTCCCACTTTATACTGAAATACATGCTTGGCTATTAACTGGAAACTAAACTTTCAGGTGGACGAAGCGCCTTCTATTTCAATCCCCATTGCTGCAGCTCAGCCGTATTAGCAACAGGTGAGTGAGAATGAGATGCCGATTACACAGGCAGTATTTGCATGTTGATGAGTGGCAGGTTACTAGAGTGTGAGCTAGATGAAGGCTTTCCAGCTGGATGCTGTCACATGTGAAACACTGTTAACACAGTGTGAATCCAAACCCTAACAACCTGTAAATAAACAGTGCAACATGGAGGAGGACACTGCATTCATCTAGAGAGTAATACATATGCATATATTTATGTGGTTACTGATTAGCAGGAGACTTTTACATGAGGGCCAACAGTTAAATAAAACCACCTTTGAAGTGAGCCATTTAAAATATTAGTCATAAAGGATATTTGATTTCACTGTATTTTTGTATAATGAAGACCCCTTGGCTGCATTTGGTTTTGGTGTTGATGGCAGTGATTACACCAATCACTGCCATAGGTAAACCGCAAAACATTTGTAAACATAGATTTATAAAATGTTTTGTCCACACTGAAACAACTTTAAAACATGAATTCAGATTAACAGTATTAAATATGAACTGAATTTTTACTATAAATGTCAAATAGTGATTGCCAAATTGAAACATTTTCAATTAATCTATATGTGTCATTGCAAGTCCAGTACATTTCATGTATGTGGCAGTAAATGATAATACATAATACTGTACTTGAGGGCAGCTCTAAAGTACTTTTATTCTACTTTACTTCAGTATTTCACTTTGCTATTTCTACACCTCTACCGATTCTTCTTCAGAGAAATATTTCACTTTTTATTCCACTACTCCACTCCACAACTGCAGTAAGTAGTTACTGTACATTGCTAATTTAAAAAACCTAAACTCTGAAATATGATGCATTGTTGTGCAGTAAACCCTACCCACTAAACTACCCAACAGTATAAACATAGTCAGCTCATTCTCACTTCCAAGTTGTCAAATAGGGCAGTTTTGTCAGTGGCTATATGCTTCAAACTATGACCCCTGTAGCGCCATTTATGGATGCTACCATCTGGTGTAATGTTTTGATGTGCTTTTAAACTCAGATGACATAGTGTTAAAAGCAAGGGAGTCTGCATATGCAGGAGGTTGTGGGGGATGGATGGATAGGTCAAACAAAAACAGGACTTTCTCCCAGGAGACCGCTGTTTGTGTTCCCTGTGAAACCAAAAGATGACTTTGACATTTTTTTTTTTATCCCTCTAGACCCCAGGAGGATTCTCGAATGTTGCTGCAGTTCACTGAGGACATTTTTTTCCTACTCAATCAACAAATAGCTCTATATCTGAAACAGACATAAATTGGCAATCATATAAGTTGTTTTCATTAAAAAAAACCAACAAAAATATCAATGTGATTAAGATGTGATTATTAGATTTGAGTGAGAATGTGTTTTCAAAATAGAAAAATTAGTTCAATAATCATAATCAATAATGCCAACAATGAGAATTCAATAAATTAAACTACACAATATACATGTTTCTTGGGTATATTTAGATAATAATACTTCTGAAGTTTGTTCTTTTGTAGTTTATGCTTAAGTGCATTTTTTAATGTACACATGACTTTAATATAGGACTTTTTTACATTGTGGTATTACTTTAGTAAAAGAATGTATCAGTCGCATTAACATTGACAAAAAATAGCTCTTCTTGTTTGCTACACACAGTATAGTGTTACTTAATTTGTTGCTGTGGCATATGCACTGATGGAAATACATTAAATCTTGTGTTATGCGTGTGTATAAATCAAATCAAATAAATTATTATTTATTTGTATAGCCCAAAGTCACAAAATACATTTGCCTCTGTGGGCTTTACAATCTGTATAGGGAGTGACACCCTCTGTCTTTAGACCCTCGAGTGAGGAAAAACTTGCCCACAAAAAACCCTTTAAACAGGGAAAAAAGGTGGAAGAAACCTCAGGAAGAGCCACAGAGGAGGGATCCCTCTCCCAGGACGGACAGACGTGCAATAGATGTCACATGTACAGAACAAATCAACACAAACATATTGTACAATTACAATGAATGATAAAATGACAATGAATTACAATGAAGGATAAAATGATTACAGTAGCAGTGGAACCTGTGATAGAAATAGAGAGACACAGATGCACAGCAGCAGCAAATCATAAACTGTAATGGAGATATGGTAGCAATAATGACAGTAGTAATATATGTAGTGGACGTCGTGCAGGACCACAGCAGCAGCCACGATCCATGAGAACCTGCTGGACGAGAGAGCACAGAAACTCCAGGGAAGAAGTTGTAGTAACATGCATTAATGAGACATGTATGTTTACAGATGGTGGTGGTGATGGGGAGAGAGAAAGAGAGAGAGAGAGAGAGAGAGAGAGAGAGAGAGTTTTCAGTAAAGGGAGATGTGACTGCATCTTCAACCAATACCGTGCCTGTATATACCCGTGCCGTATAGTCCCTGCATATACCTAGGTAATGATGGGTTTGTCCTTTTTGGCTGAATACAGTACATGGAAATTTGAGTGCATTTCTCTTCAGGGGAGAGTGGTGAAGACTATAAAATCTGAAGTGAAGAAGCACAGCATGCATACTGCAGCAATCATCAGCCTACAGTATATGGCAGTCTATGTTCATTCAAAATAGGCAACTATATTCATTAACTAAGCATTGTTTAGAACTAAATCACAGGTAGTTAGCATTCAAAATCACAACATATGATATAGTAATGACACTTAATGCTACACCCTTATTTTACACCCAATAACTAATTCACAATTATTTGACTTTCCATTATGCAAATGAAGTTATGAAATCAGATATGCTAATATTTCAGCATGACAAAGTTGCATTTACATTTACACATGTAGCAAAAATCAACAGGGGGTACATTGATATTTTGGCCATTTTCACACTAAAACCGACAAATATGAAATGGCTATGAATCACTAACACCAAAGGATTCTTACATGATATTATCGAAAGAAAGAAAGAAAGAAAGAAAGAAAGAAAGAAAGAAAGAAAGAAAGAAAGAAAGAAAGAAAGAAAACATTCACACTCTCACCCTATTCACATAGTTATTGACGAAATGACAGAGAATTAGCATTCAGCTCTTTAGTTCCCTTTGACTCAAACCTTCTGGTCTACCTGGATCATTGTTTAGATATCCTGGCTCATAGCCCTTCTCCTACCAATCTGGTATCCAGCCACAGCAGGCAGCTGTGCTCATTGTAAAAGCCCCACTGAACGTGCTGCCTAGCACCAGACAGCGTGCAGGCATAGTGGCACAAGAGACCAAAGTGAATATTGGATTTAAACTTCCAAAGTATCCGGCAACATGACTCCAAATGAATGATAATGTTGCTGCATGTCTACTGGCTATGTGAAGTGCCAACTGTTTGCTAACATGTGTTCATAAAGTGGTAAAATTCCAACATTGTGTTTTTATCTTGTTCTGATCTCCCCAGGTGGCTGCACAATAAATGAATGCAGCTTTACTGTATTTCGCTTTCTTTTTGATATTTCTACAGAACATTTCCAGTTCCAATTCAAATGTTATTTAAATGATACGATCCAGCTGTCTTTGTGTTTTAGAATTGCAAATCCTTCAGTCTACTGAGTGATTTATAGCACTAAATGGGTTTGATAAAAACTTCATTACGTTCGTTCTGTTGGGACGTTAAATTTATGTATTTTATGTTATTCTCTATTATAGCCAGTAGGTGATTTTAATTGTACCTTCTTTATTTGATTTGAGAGTCAGCTGTTGACTAAATACATTTATACAACTGCTATTTATATATATATAACCCAAGTAAGAATGTGGGGGCAAACAGAGTGTTTAGGTGATTGTCTTAGTCTTGTCTGCCTGACTCATTGCCCAAGTTAGAATCTATGGCCCCAACCATGGATTTGAAATGTCGCCTAACTGGGCTTAATATTGATAAATCCATGGCACTGTCCATGGTGCTGAAGTAGCAGATAGATTTTGGGTTGCGCCTTTTTTCCTCAGTCAAACCCCTCAGTCAGTTTCATCTGCAATCTATAATCTTCTCTAAACTATATCTTAAATAGCAGATTACTTAAAAGAAATGGTCTTTCATCACTGGGTTGCTCCAATTGAGTCACCTCCCCTGTTAAAAATTAACAAATCACCTACTGACCATAGCTAACCATTTCCTTTCATAATGCATTATATTCATGGGAAGTGCTTGTCGAGACAAATGTGAGCATACATTTTATAAGCCTTGATATTCTGCAGTTGTGCTGACCTCAGGTTCAAAGATGAAATAGACTCTGGCTGGGATAATTTAAACCTGCTGCCCTTGAGAGTCCATCCCAAAGCAGTCATTTGGACGATTTTCAAATGGTTGAGAGATGCCTCCGGTTAATTAAAAATTAACTACATATGATTAATTGACACCCTTGATACGAATATCTTCACAGACTTCAATTTGTGTGAGTTGAAGACTGGTATTTTACTTACAGGGGCCAAAAATGATATCCATCAAAATAATTAAGTTTAAGGCCCATTACCATTTTAATTCCCATTTTTGCCCATGATTGATCACCCCCAACTGCAGTTCATGGAAATATGGGCATGACTGAAAGGTTGTTTCATACATGTATGTAATATAAAAGAATGATTAGTGACTCTATAGATGTGACTTCAATCTCTATTGAGTCTAAGTCATATCTTGTGTCTTCTGTTACCAGAATTTGACCTAATCTTTGAAGCACCATTAACATGACTGCAGCCTTTTCCTCTTTTCCTCTTGGCCACATCTCTACCATATGATACACTGGATGATTATCTTGCAACACCCAGTAAATCCCCCAAATCCCCAAATTTACTGCAAAGTCATTACTGATGTTTCCAAAACTGTGAACTGTGTTTCAAGACTTCATCAGCAAGCTCAGGGAAAATGTAGAGTTCAACATAATTGCTCTGACAAAACAAGCTGGTTCAGCTGAACTGCAGCGAAAAAGGATGTTCTATAAAGTTACATTAAGATCTACCTATCACAGAGGATTTGTAGGAACACTACATGATGATTATGTTACGCTGCAAGTTTAGTTTTATTTTCAACACAAAACAATAAAATAAAAATTGTTTTTCTTTTTTCAAATATACTTTTTTATTTGATATTTACGGAAAGTCAGAAAAAAAGTCAGAATGTGTTACCTGAAAGAGCACATTCTTCATTATGTGAACTTTTTTATCCTCTAAATACAATTTAATATTACTACTGCACAATAAATATAAATATCTTATCATCAGTTATACAATAGGTTTGGTCAGGTTCCAACAAGACCATCTCTCTACCTCCTTCTCTCTCTCTCTCTTTTTGTTGCTCTAATTATAAAATGAAAAACTGTTTGTTTTTTGTTTTTTTGCTGTATGTGTCTTAAGGCTTAAAATCTAAGTAAGCTTAATTCAGGATTTTCCAAACAGTAGATGTGTTTGAAAATGTGGTTAAAGCAGAATTAAAGCAGCGTACATCTATTTAGAAATTAATATTCCTCAGTATGTGTCATCCACAGCTGTTTAAGAGTAGCCTCTAGTTTAAAAATGTAAAACGTATACAAAATCCCTGCAGCCATTTGACATAAGGACAGATATTTTGATAAATCTGAAACCCCTGATTAGGGCTTCAGATTTATCCAGAGTGCAGTGTCATGGCACAGGCCATTCCACTGTGTTTACCTTGACTGAAACACATGCAAACGACACCTCTACACACAGACTGGTCTGTTATAACTTGGTATTCTGCCTGTTTATACGGGAGATGTCAGATTATAGCAGTTCATTGCTTTACATATTGTGGGTTGTGGATCTCGAGAACACCTGCATTCATTTGTCACGCAGCAACAGTCCCACACCAGGGAGACCCTTAGTGTGAATGTGATTAATGTCAGGGTTGTCATGTTATTAGAAAGTGATATCTAATTGAATATTGATACTCATGGTCATAATAAGGACCATACATTTCTAATAGTAGCATTAATAAATAACATTATCACCCTATTAATATGTATAATAAGGACAATAATACTAATAAAAATATTATAAAACTGTCAGTAGTCCATCATTAAATAAACAGTCCACAGTAATCCGCAACATAATCTTTATACACATGTAATAACAACAGAACAATATAACAGTAATAATATGCAACAGCTGACAGTTTATTACATTAACTATCTACTGTAATCAACAACTAAATCATCCTTATGAATATGTGGACTAATATTAATACTGGTCTATAGTCCAGTATAGAATTTAGGAAAGGAAGGAGGACACAGATAATGAAACTATCACTGGCAGTGACATGTTGAGTCTATAGTGGGTCTATAGTTGTATGTTCATGTATGAGTAATAATGAGGAGTATGGAGGTAAAGGGTTAGTTATTGATGCAATGATATTCACCAAATTACAAAGATCTGTGATAAATGTGTCATTTGTTTTGTTAAATTACCTCTGCCTCCCTCTCTCTCTCTCTCTCTCTATCTGCCCCTCTCTATCTTTAACTCAACCGGTCGCGGTGGATGACCATCCACCAATGAGCTTTGGTCTGCTTGAGGTTTTTGCCTGTTAAAAGGAAGTTTTTCCTCGCCACCGTCGCCAAATGCTTGCTCGCTCATGGTGGAATTATTCGGTCTCTGTAAATAATATTATAAAGAGTATGGTCTAGACCTGCTCTGTATGGAAAGTGTCATGAGACACTATGTAACCCCAATTATACCAATGAATTTGTTCTTATAAGTGGAAACAAACACCAACAGTATTTATAATAAATACATCATAGTGTCACACACCACAAATGAACATGGTTGCATGGTTGCATTCTGACCTTTTGCTGGCAAAATCTGCCATGTCCAGCACAAAACTTACTTAGTGAACATTAGTGAATTGCAGGAGAGCATAAAAACGCCTGTGAATCACTTGTTTCCATCTGTTAGTGATTTTCTTTCTCTAAAAACACAGTTCTTTCCATCCACAACAACTATAACCATAAAGACTCTGGGATGAAGTGAGATGTCCTACCTTAAATCAGACGTTTTTCCTTGCCAGTTTCTGGGCAAAGGCATACATTGTCACATCTGAGCAGATGTAAGCTTCAGCTTTTCTGGATCAAGAACAAAAATCCTTGTCTCACTCAAACAGTTCTTTTATAAACACATCTGACTCAAACACAAGGTCTTAGTGAAATTTATTGGACAAATATGTCATGCTTCCTTCAGCTCCAAAAAGCCATGTAGCCCCAGTTTGAGCTGCATATATCATGTATTGCATACACTGTATGTGTAACAGAGTATCTCAACACAAGCCTTATTTTATAAACCAAGATAAGACGACACCAGGACTGTAGTGCTAGTGAGAGTAGTGTCATATATGTCCCAGTCAACATCCTGGTTTCATTAACCTAATCCTAGTTCCATGAAACCCAATTATGATATCCGGCGTATTGTATATAATTATCCAAGTTTATAATCCCTGTTTGTGTAAGTAAACACTGATCTCAATTGGTACAGCCCTTATCTAAAGCTTGAATACTGTGAACATTATTTCTTAAACATCCTACACATAATCAAAATCAGTGAGGATCACAACCAGGAAACTAATAAGCTTGGGAACGTAATTAGAAACTCCACTCTGTGATTAAAGCACATACATCTTGGAACTACATAATGAAATAAATTTAATAAGCTTTATAGAATGACACATCAGCTTGATGGGAATTCTCATAAGTTATAACTTAAACAACTCAAGAGGCAGTCATAACAGCCTTTATGCATGTATCCACTCAAAGGCTTAAAGTAAAAACAAACATGTTATTTAAGCACCTTTGTATTTTTCACATTAAAGTAGCTTGTTTGTGCTGTGCAGAGAATGAAAGTCCATGTATTTCATGCCAAGAAATCAGTTTTGTGAATACTGGGATGATTTCTATTTTTTCAATTTCTCTTCTTTATTGAATGAAAAATGATAATTGATGGTGTGTGTGCCACTGATTTTCACAGTTTCAACAGTCCCTGCTGTGTGTTTTGTCTGGCTCTAAGTTGTGTACTACTGGTAAGCTGGAATAGACAAAGTATGGCTTTTCTTCGATAGTTCATATTGATACTTAAGGTAATTGTTCAATACTTGGACACATAAACATCATCCTTGTCTGTACATGCCTGAGTTCAAATATTCATGTCTGGAGAATCTACTGAGTCAGCAAAGGTTTGTGTGTTATGGTTTAGTTAAAAAAGTAAGCTTAAATTAATACAGGTAGGTAGACTGAACAAAAGTTAACTTTAATGACTGATAAAACATAAAAACAAACTTAATCCAATAAAAACAAAAAAATCCCATCAAAAGTAGTCCAACAATGAAAAATTCAGAACCGAGATACATTAGGAGCAGAAACAGGATCACAGGGAGAAGACAGAACAGACACAGACGACCTGACAAATGCAAGAGGAAAAACACATGGACCAAATACAAGAGAATTAATTAACTAATTAAACACAGGTGACATAGAAAACAACAAGGACAGGAAGCAGAGTAACACAAGCCACCTGAGGAAAGATTCTTTCAATATAAAATCGGAAATAAAAACAAGAAACCCAAAACCAAGACAATGTGAAATTCTAACCCTAACCCAAATGTTGCTAAGATAAATTAGGCAAGGATCCCTGCCTACTTTGTGTGATAGTACCTCCAGACCCATAAAAACCATACATATAGCATTCAGTAAGCATGAATTTAGTTACATATGTTACCCATAATGGGGCACCCATACAATATGAATGAATACAGTATCTGTAATTTTTTCTTTTGTCAAGATTATGACCAGGTTTTTCCTAACCTGTGTGATTTTTTTTT
Source organism: Miichthys miiuy (assembly GCA_036365135.1). Lineage (NCBI taxonomy): Eukaryota > Metazoa > Chordata > Actinopteri > Sciaenidae > Miichthys > Miichthys miiuy. The sequence goes on from CM071612.1 coordinate 13,246,575, forward strand.
TTTTATATATATCTTACAAGATGATGCTAATGCCAAGTCCAGTACAACACCACCAGCAATCACAGCCACAAAAGACATCACCCAACAACATTGTTTTAAGGGAAGTGTAATATCACTTGAATTGTTTTTTTGTTTTTTTTCACTCTTGTAACACACTATTCTTATTATTGCTCATTGTAAATCATAATTAAACTGGTTTATGTTTATGTTTAGGCACTCACAGTACTTAGTTTAACCTACAATAACTTATTTTTAGCCACTTGACCCAACGGAAACAAACTGTGAAAATAACATTGACTTATCACCACCTTTTAAGTTGATATGGCAAATTTGTTAGCAAGCAGTTGCTCAGCAGTTACAGAGAAACATTATTCATTTGGAGTCATCTGGCCGGAAAATATGTGGCTGTTCAGCTGCTAAATGCTCCACTATGTTCACCGGCTAGTCGCTAACTGTGTCTTTCTGCCATTTAGTGCTGGGCAGGTAGTGTACAGAGGCTTTGTAGAGCTGAAAGCAGCTGCCCGCTATGACTTAAAATTACACTATGAGAGTGGTGAAAGTGAACCAAAAATGTAATGTTGTGTGCCAGACAGCTAGCCAATGAACTGAAGCTTGCTATAAAAGCCCCGTAAAGCTGAGGGGAGTTGCAGAGTCAGGTGATAATTGTCAATAGGTTCATCAGTAGGGCTCCTTAATCACATTACATAGTATTACGTTATAAAAATTCAGATTACGGCAGCTTTATTGTTATGGAAAGATTGTGGTCTGGATTTAATAGTACAACATTGACTTAAAGCAGGAGACACCTGTGTTTACTTAACTGACATTAACAGAAACTACGATCTTCCCTTAATCACTAATCGCCCAAACCCACATGCAGGACTCAGGATGTCAACCCTGCTCTTCAGTGTCAGAGTCCTGCCCTTTGTATCCACCATTCACTCTGAACACCTTAGAAACTGACAAGACAGAAGATGAAGACAACTCTACACTTTAACAACAAATATTGCTGCACCATCTGTGTCTGAATCCAATGATTTTTATTCTTCTCTAAAATGGGTCAAAGAACCTCTGAATAACAGTGGGTGATGACAAATTGACCCATTTAATAAGGATGGCTGTGGAAAGACTTGACCTGGATGCACCAGTTGAGTTTTCCCAACTAAGTGCTCCTCTCACAGACTAAATCAAATCACTGAAATGTAGGCTCAAAATGTAAACCCAGCCAAACAGCCCAATATATAGCAGTCATATATCATAGCTGTTTACAAGATATTATAGACATACATATTGGGCTAGGGTGGTGAATTAGCCTTATACCATAGAGACTAAAAGGGTAACTAAATGAAATATTAAATTCTTGTGAATTCTACTAAGCTGACATTATTACATGGGCAAGACCCCATGATTGACGGAATTGCCGTGATAGGAGTAAATATTACAGGGCTTACAGTGGAGTGCATAAGCGCATACATGTGCATGTCTATGAACATGTGATAACCCTAGAGTCCTGGTTTGAGAGTTTAAAAATATGGTCATCTTAAGATACCATGTAAAATACAATAAATGGAATATTTACAATCATGCTCTCCAGTCTGTTGCTTCCAAGCAGAAAGAGAGACTTGGAGAAGAGTCCATCTTTCAGGGCTTGGTGCAGCCGTGTTGCAGCCACAGTAAAATAATGTTTGTAAAACTAGGAAGTTTCTCCACCATTACCATCAGCATCACTAGCGCTCTAGTCTTCCTTGCTGTCAAAGATAACTGCAGTAAATGACAATATATGACAGGAACCACCTGCTATTGCTATATGGATATGTGTCAGCCATCATGTGACCAGAATGGTGACGAGTGCCTTATACAGCTTCTACTTCAAAATAAGGGAGTCTGCTCAGACTTATGGCGACAGAGAGCGCTGTTTCAATACAGGCTGCTATGCTAAAATAGAGTGGCGGGTTTCCAGCAGAACCAAAAAACACCTCATCCATCATGTGTGCCATTTTGCTGTCAAAAACAAGTGCATAGGGTTCTACAAATGTATATACAGTACATTGAAGGGCTTTGTAACAGAGAGGGTGAATGTCTGGAGGGAACATAACAAATTGTTGACAGTAAAGAGAGGAGCCATTGCTGACAGAAATAATGGCTTACCAACATAGAAAAGTATGTAGCCAACCCCCTCAATTCTTATTTTACAGTACGTGGTGGGAAAACTCATACATACACTTTGCAAGGGAGGTGAATTGAATTTGGTGGGGGGGGGTCCACTACAGTTTCGAATTATGTAACTTTAGTAGCTGAGCGAGGGATAAACAGTGCATGTCACTGTCCTCAGTCACATTAAGTGCTATACTCCCGGACAGAAAGTAGGGTCTAAGAGACCTTTCTCCACTCTTCACTCTTCTCTTCTCTTCACTCTCCACCTCAGATCACTTGCATGTATAACTCTAGCTGTGGTGCAGATAGATCTGATTTGTTAACATTAATGTGAGGAAAACTCCTATGCACTGTCTATGCAACAACAATTAATGTATGGTCTTTATTCACAAGTATACATGTAAAATATAACAATAGAAACAAAATTAGAAATGTGTTCTTCATGAACAATGAAAGGTTCTGTGTGGAGTTCTTTGTAATCAGTGCGTCACCAAAAAGCATTATGTGCAGAGAAGTCTCACAAATGTGTCGAGAACATTTCCTTCCTCAGAAACATTTGAAGAGCTGATTTTTAAGCATTTTAAATCCAACACTGTTTACATCCATGTTTACTAGCTTGCAGTCTTTTTCACTGCCTTTGTTGGTACATTGCAGCAAATCTTGGTGTGTTACAGCAACTTCTTGATCAGTGAAGTAGTGTTCAGGAGAACTATGTGCCAACCACATGTACATATATATGCGTGTCCTCATGCAAGTGCACAAACAAAACGGGGACCCACTCATCCAAAAACAGCTTCATAGTGCTACGGAAAACTAAACCGTTCATACTCTTAGTGTTTGAAGATCAGGACTATATTTTTTTCTTCCAAACTATCTAAATAATGGAAAAGTTACTTCATGGTCTTTATTCATGAATGGACAGTCACTAGTGGACCTTCTGTCCACTAACAGATTCTAAGATACAGAAAGCAATGTAATTATTGATCAAGATAAGACTATGGTTTTTGGGGGAGGACTTATCAGTGTGCTTCTTAAAATGGCTTGCTTTGGGCTTTTTGTTGTTGTTGTTGTTGTTGTTATTGTTGTTTTGTCATCTTAAGCCTCTCTATCTCACAGAAAGAAACAGCGATGCATCAGTATTCAAATCCTGTAACACAATAATCACATGCCACTGTTTGTGACGTTATTTCCATGGATGTAAACACGGTACTGAGGGATAATTTGCCCCCCATTGGCGTTTTTAGAAAAACACTCAAGTTGTTTTGCATGTTGACAATTTAAAAAAAAAAAATACATATGCAGATATGTGGCATCCAACTATTAGGTTTAGCCTTTTTGATTTGATGATGTAAATCAGGAGCAAGAGTGTGCTGGAGTGCATTTTCCCTTCCTTCGCTTAGGTAATTTTAAAAATCAGTTATACAGAGTGACAGACGTCTGTTTGTTTATGTTTTCAATCCAGAGTATGTTCAAACCAATGTACTAGAATGTGTACAGATACATTTACTGACTTTGACAGAAGAACATGTAAATATTATCCAAAAGCAATTACATTTTACTGAAAGAGCTGAACAAACATGAGGTCACATAGAGGCTACAGGTGCATGAGGTTATTACCTTCTTGTAGGTTAGATATTACAGGACTATTAGCAGCTGACTTTGTGGCTGTGTCAGATGAACATTTGAACCCCTTTCACTTTCCCTAAATGGACTAATAGGGATATAAGAGAAGATCACCAGACCAAGTTTTTATTGTTAGATATTTATGATTCATTGGTATTGTAAATTTTAACTATTCTTTTAATAGAAATATTGGTATAATTTTACAGCTGTAGTGTTTTAGTTTGTTCAATTTGTAGCAGTCCCATTAGATCAGCTGCAGGGACCAATCAATAAAAGATTTTTTTTACTGCAGAGGTGTTGTAAAAGAGTCCTGTAAAAGAGTTCCAGGTTGTGTCCTCACTCCAAGTTCATCTGGAAGTGATGTTTTCACTTTATTTCTTCTTTAAGACACATCTAAAGGATTGGAACATCCTTGAAAATGTCAAACCTTGATCGGTTTTTGGATCACGGACTAGAAGTAGGAGGACTGAGGGCATTAAGAACCAACAACATTAAATAAACTATGGCTGCAAAGGAACCAAATATGTTTAATACATTAAAAAGAAGTGGAGAAAAATGGGGCAGTCTTTCTGACTGAACCTTCTGAGTGTTTTGCACAAAAAAAACCTAAACTTGCAGTTTAATAGGACTTTAATTATGCTTGTCTACAATCAATTTTATACAGTGCAGTACCCATTTAGATATTAGATGGATAACACAGGGTTTCTTAAATGTATTACTCAAAGGTCTGCATCTGGTTTTTATTTAAAGTCAAAGGTCCGGAATGGTTGGTGAACAAACTAACATTTAATCACCTACATTTACAAATTGTGTACAAGAGAAAACCAGACAATTTCTGTATGTGCAATTTAGGAAGTGATGGCAAGTTTTCTGGTAGCGCACATCACTGCTGAACTCAGCAGCAACAACACACATTCTCTTTCTAGCAGTTAACATCGCCATTACAACAATGTCAATGATAGGCGAATATGCATAACTATCTGTCAGGCCTGTACCCCAGATTTAATCTATTGTATTGAATTTGTTTTTGTTGATGAGATTATTATCTGTTTCTTATCAATATGCAAATGATAACATCTAAGACAGAAAAAGTAAACAGTTTAGATATTTGTTTATTATTTCTTTAGATTCATATGTAACTTTTTCATGGCACTGCAAAATAGCTTTAACTGGAAACGTGTGCTTTATTGTTCAATTCATTTTTAAGCAAGCAATATATGAAGATTAGAGGATTATTTTATAATATAGTGTCAGTATGCTATGACACAATCCTGTTGTACTAATGGAATTTGTGTTATTGAAATGTCTATTATGATGAATTTTCCATCATCGTCCCCAGGCTTTTACTTGAGAAATTATGGTATATAATATGACATAGGCAACACATACTCTATATTGGTCCCATTAGAACTAATTGCACTACATCTCCTTAAACCTTGAGTGACCAAAGCAAAGTACACCAGGCACCAGCACATGACTGATGGGAAGTGCTGTTGCTGAAGTATGTAAATAAAAAAATTGAAAATACTTCCTCAGAATAGATTTTCTTGGTTTCAATTAAGCATGTAACACATCAGTAAACTAACTCCCTGCTGGCACCAGTGGGCTCCCAAGAGGGCTTGAAATGTCCCACAAGAGCTTAAAATGTTGCTTGAAAAGTGATACTCCCATACAGGGCCCTGCCTCCTCAATGGATAGATAATATATTCCAATCAACATCTCTCTGACCATGGTATCCACATGTCAGTGATCCAGCCGGTACAGTCTGTAATGTAGCAGAAGTATATTTGGCCCGTTAACACTGCATTACGCTGTCAATGCAAATTTGATGCATTGTGTATCTGTTTCAAATTAAAGCCTTCTAGGGCAGTCGATAGAAACCCTTAATTTCCTATTAAGGGCTTTATTATGAAACATTTTCAGGAATGTTTTGCGGAAAACTTGCAACTCTTCTCTCATTCAGTGCTCTTATATTCCACTCAGGAATGGCTAACTCAGACGTGCAGCATTTATAGTTTTATTTCATAGTTCTCAGCTCCATGCAAGGAGGTCCCCCAGAGAAAATCTTGCTTAGGGGCCCCTGTTGTCTACAACTGGCTCTTCCAACAGACCACAGCTAACACTTGTCAGAAATGATATGGTACTGCTGTGCTTCAATATTTAGTAATAAGCCTCTTACTCAAATTTAAAAATGCCAGAACAAGAAATGGAACAGCAAGCATTTAGCTGCTTTCCAGTGACTTCATATAAAGTGATATAGAGTATAGCGATTTCAAAGAAGTTAAAATGACTTTTCCAAGCGACCATAGACCGTAGAACCAGTGAACAATGCAGAAACATGACACTTCTCCTCTATGTTGCCTCCGTGCTAGGTCTCATTAAATTCCTTTTTTCTTTAGTTTCACAATTACACTAGAACTCCCAACCTGAGTGGTTCCAGAGGCCCTGCTGAGCTACTGTTCACATAGCCATTGATGCATGAAGAAACGCAAGGGTAACATTCATATTTCAAAGCAATTTTCTGTAATATATTCAGCTCAGTAAAGGTTTCCCTCCCCTCTCTGTATTAGTGGACAATTGAATTTACTGTTTGAGGGGCATAGGCGAACACAATAAAAAAAGATGCATTTATGTTGAAACAGTTTAAATCCATGGTTTAGATTAATATTGTTTTATTATGTGACTTACTTAAATGTTCTAATAAAAACACAATACAAACTATTAACTATTTAACCATTTAGAAAGAGAGGCCAACTAATTTTCTAACATATATGGCAGCCTATGTGGCCCTGCATCGTGTTTTCTCTATAAAGGGTACCCCTTCTTCTTTTAAGTACAACAGATCATTTATGCACACATCCACATCCACTATGCACAATTTAGATTTGCCAACTAACCTAACCTGCATGCATTTGGTCTCTGGAAGTAAATCTGAGCACCTGAAGGAAACCGACGCTGGCCACCAGATTTGAACATAAAACCTTCCTGCTTTGAGGCAATGGTGCTAACAACTGAACTGCTGTTCCTTTTGAGACAACAAATATGCAACAAACATTGGGGAAAAAAATGTAAAATCAACTAAAAAGAGGATACAATGTGACAGAAGATCAAAATAACATGAAGTGATTCGAAGGGTGGGTGCTCTGCTTTCCTCCCACAGTCCAAAGTGTCGAAAAGAGGAGAAAAAAATGTATGGCAATGACAGAGCCAAGAGGCCAGATTGACCTCATTAAACCAATTTCCTTTGGCCTGCTAGGCCTTAAGAATGAAGAAGGGCACAACAAGACACCAAAGAAGTGATTCGGAAACACAAGTACCACATACTGCCAGGAGTCCAGAGCTTCAGGAAGAATTTCGTGTCATCAGCTACACCAGCAAAATGTCTCCTACATGAAATACCAGCTGCAAGGAACACACCACCTGCCCAGAAGAAACTCCCTCAGGAGAACGGTAAGAAGAGGAGTTGGAGGACGGGTAGAAAGATGTGTTGAGGTAAAAACAAGCAGTATGAAATGTACATGTAAATCAGTGTGTAACCATTAAAACGTTTTAAATGTTGATTATGATGACCATGTATAAATGATGATTGATGAATCTTGTTAAATGTGACATGAAGGGAAGGGCTTAATGTCCTGCCTAGACTGGGAATTGCCCACAATTGTCCACCTTGCCATACTGTATGGGTGCACCATGGCGGCTGGAGCCGATCCCCATTCTAGACAATGTTTGTGATCCTATCAGAAGCATCACATTTCAGAAGCATCCTAAAAGCCGCTCCACATCAATACGCATCTGTTCTATTTTTGACGGACGCCACAAGCAGCTGCATCAAGCAGCACAGAGCAGATCGAGCTGGCATGAAATCAGCCGTAAACTGGATAGAGAATCCAGTCGATCATGAAAACAGGCAAAAGGGAAATTATGTAGCCTACTTACTCATGGTAGAAGCACAAATACAAAAACTAGTCTGGAAGGATATAAAGATGCGTGGAGAACAGAACACAACAGCAATCGCGGGCCGACTGTGTGGTCCAGGCATTACAATCAGGCCAGCAGAGATGCTTTTGGAAAAGTAGCTAGACAACTCACCTTTGACTTAGCCTAGAGTATAATTTTAAGATTAGAATCCAGATTTCAGGAATTGATCATCAGGCTAATCATCACCACTTTAATGTGAGGGCTGAACGGGACTCCTGTACTGGAGTGCCTGGATAACAAAAGACATGCAAGTTGGGTTGATTATAGACTCTAAATTGCCCGTAGCTGACAACCTGTCCAGCATGTACCACACCCCCGAGCCAGTATGTGCTGAGATAGTGTCTCTGTGACCCTACTGTCATCTCTCTACCCTTTTCTGAAATGTTGATCCCAGTCTGTGATGTTAATGTTATACTGTGAGTGTGACTCACCGTTGCCAACTGACAGTAGCAAAGCCGAGGTACATGAGAGCATTAGAATGCAGATTTTAAAATGCCCACTCTTCTTTCCACAAATCTTCCTGTCAAACACAAGATGTGGTGTGTTTTCGGTCACCTGTGGAGGAACATGTAAAGTGGCAGAGGCAAAAAGTCCTGCTGTGAAATTGATGCAAGATTCCAGCAGCAATTTTATATTAATTTGTGTCTCCACAGGTACTGTACCCTGAAGCTGATATGGTAATGAGATTATACTTGTCTGTTTCTATTTGATGTTTGGAGTGTGATCTGAATCTCAATCGGATCTTCATTATTATACATTATTGTGCCTAAGGGTGGATCTACAAGATTATTTCTACTGACATTGTAGAAATCATTCATACAATTTAACTGTCTAATCTCAGTAACTGTTAAAGTTGAAATTTAACAATGCATAGAACACAGAAATGCAATTGTCACTGTCTCAGTGTTTTCAAGCTTTGTCTAAATATCTGATCAAATATATGATATGATTTGGAGGGAAATTAAGGATCAGCTTAGTTTTTGTGTCCAATGTGCAGGACATGCCAGACACCAATCAAAGCGATTGTACCATACTTCTATTAAGTTATGAAACTCTATCTCGAAAGCTACCTCGACCTGCAGATTCTTAAAAATCGTGGATCCTGTATCTCTCATAATGGAAACAATAGAAGCTTTTGATTAGGCCTGATCTGCCCCAAATGTAACTCAGACTTTTTGTTGTAAATATTTGGTCATTAAACCCAAGAAGAAATAACCTCTGGTGTCATCATTAGGAATTATTTTCTCAGATTTGACAAGGCTCCTTCAGAGCCACAGAGGACATTTTGCAGTACAACATTTTCACAGGCTCCAGTACATCACTTGACTACATTAAAATGACCTTATGTGCTAAATTGATGGAAATCCCCCTTCAGGTTTTAAAGCTTTATTGTAAAATGTTACTATTCAAAAAAAGAAGAGAAAATGGGATAGAGGGTACACTGGAAGTAATAAATATTGCTATAAAGCAAAGTCTTACTGCACATCCAATCTAAGATATTGTTTTTTATGTAGGTATTTAAAGACTTATGTGCTGTAAACAGTCGTTTTTGTTAGGGTGGGACATGCACACTTGTCATTCATGAAGAAACATTAAAATTGGATTTATTCCAATGAAGAAGGCCCCCAACAGAAAACAGTGTGGAGACCACTGGGTATATTACATATTGCAGTCAGCATGTTGTTTAAATGTGTTTGATTGGCTTTGTCAAATAATTTTAACTGATTCTGCCTCAGACAGAAGAGTACCTTCATAGCAAATATGCACTCAATGTAACTGTGCATGTTTCTGAAATTGATAATTGTCCACACCATGTGATTATTTCTCAGATGCAATTGGAACTCCGATATAATTTTATATAATTCAATACAATTATACACAATGCAAAATCAACAAGCAGTCAATGACCATCAAATCCATAAAAGTAAGCAGGACCATTGAGGTTGCTGAGATTACTCTTTGACTTGCGCTTACATGAGGCACCATATACTTTCTCTACTTTCTGTATATTGTAAGCACATACCTTTTATCAAAGAATAATTTGAGATGTTTTCCTATATTTATGACTTCTGGAAATCTTGTATGTGTGATTATGAAATTACTGTTATTCAGGCCAAGAGACCATTAATGTCTGAACCATGTTTGATGGCACTACTGTCAGTAGTTGTGGGGACATTTCACTCCAAAACCAACCAAATATCAACTTGTTGAGGAGAAGTCAGGAGATCACCAAAGTCATAGGATTAATGGCAATCCATCAAAACCTTACAAAGATATCAGCAACGTTATCAGACTCTACCACAGTGGTAGATGTACTAATTGCACAACAGACCATAAGAACTTGAAGGAGAACTATTGAAGACTGAGGGTCAAAGGAAAATTACATGGCATAACTAAAATGACAGCAACACCATTGACTGTATTATTTTAATTCTTCCTTATTGCCCAGTATGTCAGATTCTTTCCCCTCATACATAAACCTGAAAAGCAGTCTTGAGCATAATAATCATATTAAATTCATTTCAGGTAACAAATGAGGAATGGAAGGCCAAGTTATTAGCAGCTGCAAAATAAAAATTCTATGCAAATGTGGATGCTTGTCATGACTGAAGTTTGCTGTATATACTCTCTCTGTGCAGGCGTGTAAACACTAATATGAAACACAGTATCTCTAAATGACATGAAGATATTTATATAAGCAACATTCTTCTTCTTTCCAAGCAACATTTGTAATTGGTTTGATGTTGGCTGAATGTAGCTAGCTGTAGGCAATAAGAACCTTAGGGATTGCATGTGCAGTGGACAACACAGCCCACATTTGTAACACTACAATTCTCAGATGGCTTCAATGGAATGACTGCAATGCCCACAAGGCAAAGGCATGTATCTTTCAAAAAGTATAAAATTGGATCGTGAAACAAATTGGTTTAACCAAAGAAAGCACAGTAAACACTTTTTTCTCTCTGTGTATTTTCTACAGCTTAACCACTGAAGATAATGCAGCAGTGTAATGACAAAAGACTTAGACCTTCCAAAACTATTACCAAAGGCGATATAATATTCTTCTTTTATTGTATTATTAGGAAAGCCACCAACTGTGTCTGTTATAAAATGAATCGTGTTTGAAGTCCATATCTTCCTCCCCACCATCACTTAACTGAATGATAAATGCAACTTCGGCATTAAATGGTCAAACATTATAGTATACTTTACAGTGCTGAATCTTGGCATCCTTCAGAGAACTGCAAACATTCAACGAAAGAAAAGAAGACCCACATGTGGGGTCAGAGAAGGGCTTAAGATTATACATATAAATGTAAGTAAATAATAATAACTTGGCCAGCTCAATCACACACTGAGGTTCATGGAACTGTTAAAGTACCCAGACATCTTCCATCATCCCAAAAGCCTTTGTCATTTCATTCATGTTTATTTTATGGCTAAAAGAATGAAATATTGGCTAAAAAAATATTTAGAAGCTTAGTATTGTCCTCTTTCAGGGCTTTTTTGAAGTTCTCCATCCAGTTCTTATTTGTGATTCCGTAAAATCAGACAAATATGTCTACATCGCAGAGAAGAGAATCTTAATCTTAGTTACCATTATTTAGTTTTTAGTCAGTTAGTTTTCCTTCTTCTCCCTCTGCATGTATATTTTTATTCTTATTATATATTAATTCACAAAAAATGTTTTGGCCCAATTATAAATTGTAATAAACAAATTATAAATTGCCTGTGGGTGTGAATGTGAGCGTGAATGTTGTTTGTCTTTATGTGCCCACCCCTGGTGACAAGGGTGTACCCCACCATTTGCCCAGTGTCAGCTGGGATAGGGATAAGCTGTAACAGAAAATGGATGGATGGATGAATGTTTTGGCCTTTAGACCATGAAGTCACTGGTAGCCAGTATACAGATTTACCAGCAACAGCAGAGGTCAGGTGTTCAGCTCTGTTGGTTCTTGTTAGAACTCTGGTAGCAGCATTTTGAATGTGCTGCAGTTGTCAGATGTTTTTTTTTTTTTTTTTTTTTTTGCAATAGTCCTGCCTAGATTCTAGACCAACATTATGCAGAAATTAGTATTTGTTGCGATATGGTGGTCCTAGTTTAAACAGCAACAACACAAGACATAGCAGCAAGCTAACATTACTTAATCCAACAGCAAGAAGCCCAGCTTGGAGACTCTCTTGCATAAAAGCCTTTTTTGTTATGGAGCTCTTGCCAACAACTAAAAGTCAGTCCTAGATTTAGTCTTGTCTAGCGATCTCTCACTCTGTCAATCTCTCCGTTGCCCTCTTTGGTCTCTTTGCCTCTGCTAAGCCCTGTTTCGTTGTCTGATCACCCAGCTGGTGCCCATTCAGGCTTCACTTTCCTTCTGCATTCCATCCACCCCCACCCTAAAAATCTTGTCTTCCCAGTGGTCCAAAACACCTACTGTATGGCACAAACACAGTCCAGTATCAGTTCGGGCAGCAAAGCGAGTCATAAAACTCTGTAAATAAGTGAGAGGACATCACAGGGATAACTGGAAAACATTTTCTACATAAAGTATGATCCACTTTCACCAAAGTCATTGAAATGATTTGTGGTGTGTGAATTAGAGCCATAAGGCGTTAGATAGTTCTCGCAAGAGGTTGTACCCAGAGCCTAAAGGTACATTGTGCAAGAACAGGCAGGGCGCATAGTACCATCATCATCAGTGTATCATAGAATAGTGGAGCAAAAAGATTTAATATCTGTTATATGTGTATCAGCTATGTTAATAAAATTACATAAGCACTGACACCATGAGTCTGTATCATAATCATTTGGAGTGTCATCTGCATAGCCATGTTACACACAGTTACTGTCCTTTTTGGCCAGAAAATATAGAGAATAGCTTATTATATTTGATATATACATAATTATCTAAAAAAAAAAAAAAGTTAGTGTTGGAAGTTAAAAGAATTTAAAAAAAAAAAATAATAATCAATTAATTTCCCACTTCTATATTTGTATTTTGCCACAGTTTTTATGTGCCTCCATATAACATTTGCACGGTTTTTATAATGGTTGCTTCATCCCTCTGAAGACCAAATCACAGTTAACACTGACCTAATGCTAAATCTCTTTGAAGGACATCTTGAAAAATTGACTCAGACCAAGAGTTATTACCATTTCCTCAAGAGTGGGTGCCAAAATTTGAAAAATATGTAATTCCCTGTAGAAAAAGCTAGTTCTACCAATTTCCCTTTACTGTGAAACCACATGAATAGTCACAAAACTAATTTTCAACCCAGTAAGGATTTGAAATGAATGGCAGTGGCAAATAACAGTAAAACTTGTTATTGACAGATATATGAGAGGTGTTCTGCCACAGGAGCGCATACAGTCCAGTTCATTTTATTATAGGCTATAAAAATATATTAAAAATATATTAATATATATAAGTCACTGCATACATATTTCATTTTCATGTGTAGATCTATCTCTGAAAACATTTTTGTTTCAGTCGAGTGACAGTAAAATAGAACAGCATCCACCTTTACCATGAGAAATCTATCCATGAACCTCTTTGAAACCCTGATTTTAGTGTGTTCTATCTCTTCTTCTCATTAATATGACATGATAGTGTACTGATCTGCAAAGGATGATAGGACGAGTCAGATCTATCTTACCAAGAACTTAATTTTCAAAATTACTGGCACATAACATTATGCTCCAGCCAATTCACTCTACAACAGTGCACTTTCATTTAGTGATCTACTTCTTGCAAATTAATGCCATCCAAGCGTATTGTACCTTTTCATATATGCCCTCTGAGGTACCGAACGTCCTTGACAATTAGTCTTCTTTTACAGAACATTTTACTGGTTCCAGGTTTGGTATTCTAAATACCAGTGGGCTTTAAATTCAAGTGTTATTACAGAGTAGCAGAGTTGGCTGAGGACATTAAGTATTTATACTCAAAGGAGAATATGCCCTAACGTTAAGGTAACTTGATAAAACAATTACTTTGTTTTTATGTGTATTTTCAAATTTGTGAGTGAAAAACCTGAGTGTCGGGGAACCCTGGTGGCTCACATGGCTGGGGGGATGCTATCCATGAATCGAGAGTAACATAGGTTCACGTTTGACCCTCACACAATACAGTGGTAAGCCACAAGGGAAGAGATGGGATCTATACATTCACATCTATGAACCTCTTTCAAACCCTGATTTTAGCGTGTGTTATATCTCTAAATGTGTAAATTAACTGATTTTTTTCTTTTTCTGCTGTCTAAATAGTAACATGATAGTATACTGATCTGCAAATGGTGACTAGAATAGAATTGAATAAGACTGATCAGATCTGTCTTACCAACAACTTAATTTTCAAAGTTGTTGGCACATAATATTATACTCCAGCTGGTATAGCTGGAGGTGCCTCTTGCAGGGACGTGTCGTTGTGAGTCTTCAGGGAAGTCTTTGAGCTTAGAGAGGGAATTTTAGCAATTTCAGTGACCAACTCTGACTCCTTATCCTGAAGAGCCTTTGACCTCTGACCTTTCCCAGCAATATATCTGGAAAGCTGAATGATATTAAATCTTCGGCTTCAAGGAAGAGAAGAGCACCTTTCACACCAGGCAGACAAGATCAGCGAATTGACATGCAGGTCAGGCGACTTGATCAAGGAAATACTGATTCCTTTGAGAATCTGACTGAATTTGCTGAAACCAGGGATTCTGGAGTCACTGCAATGTCTTAAAGATAAAATATATTCCCTGAGAGGATTATATCAAAATACTTCCCAAGCAACAGTGTTCAGTATGAATGGGTGATCTTCAATGCAGCAGCACCTGCTGATTTCAGCTCTACAAGGACCAGTTCACTGAGATAACTGACTCCACCCTGAGGTTTCCTGCTCAGACAATGAGTGATTCCTGGCTTAGTGTAGAGAGGGAACATTCACTCCTAAGGCAGAGGGCTGAGGGCATTTTGCTTGCATTCACCACATCTGATCTTTGATAAGATGGGCTTTTCTGATGCTGCCTTACTGAAAGCCAATATCAAGTTTTTGAAAAGATGCACAGTGCAAAACAGGGCGATTGCAGCCACTAACACAATGATAAGCTCTCGAAATGATTTGTTCATTTTTCTTGCCAAATAACTGCATGTCTACTAATGCCACAGAACTGGGTGGGTCACAGATATGTTAGGGTATGCAGGTCAGTTTTTTGAAGTTGTAGAAATGATTAATGGCAAATGGTATAGGAGGCCCTGTGAATAAAAATCTCCATTTAAGATTATGAACAATGTGTCATGTTTGCTTCACATCACGGAATCTTGCTGTCTCAAAGTCATTTGACATAGTTGAAGTGATTTTTCAATTTGCACAAAGAAAGGTGCAAAGAATGCTCATGATCCTGAGATAATTCAATACACAAGTTAAAGTTATTTTTGTTTTTGTTTTTTTGGTCTTTTTTTGTTTGTTTGTTTGTTTGTTTTTTGCGTATTGCATCATCATGATAGGGCAATGGAGGGGGCATGCTTTCTCCAAAGCTTGGAATGACAGAAAAAGTTTGAGAAACACTGCATTAAACCATTGCAGTAGAAGACAGTGCTATAACATTACGTCATTAAAAGAGCTTGAACCAAACCTAAAACAAATGAAATCAATGTGGATGGAATATGATATTGATGTTTGTTTAAATTTGTTGAGTTGTCGTGAAGATCATTGTCTTTCCTGTTAAACAACCACCACTGCCGATGAAACTATGTTCACAGACAAGGTAATGTATTAAAGCTGTATTCACATTATGATTAGTCATGTTCAACGACTCACTCTAATATATCGACAATGCCATTTACAGGCAAGAAAATGAAGCTCACCCTTACCTTAAATAAAATTATGGATTTCTCCTGTTAGTAATGCAGGCACACAACTTAACAAATATAACTCAGATCTAGTCGTTTTTAGACCTTTCAATCCAGAAATGTGGCATATTATGCCCTTAATGGATGGAACCTGACAGAAGAATTAGTGCCACCAAGTGTATCTTGTTGCACTCAACTCCTAATATTTACAAAATCTAAAAACTTTGGAAATTTGAATATAAAGAAAAAGCTCCAAATTCCAAAGTCAGTGGATTCTATTCTCCAAAAAAGAAAATGTGAAATTAGCTGTTAAGACCATCTTAGCAGCAATTTTACACAGGAAATATTAAGGCTAAAATAAAGTATGTTTGGGACATATTTGCCTCAACTGACATTTACTATCTGACCCAGCTGTGATCCCTGCTGCTTGTTCAGTCCACCTTAGTTCTACCCCACTGCTCACATTTGGATTTTCTGGCTCAACTTCAGCTTTCTGAAAGGTCTTTCAGAATCCTACAGGTGTCAACAGATGCTATGTCCACATCAACACAAGCTTAAGCTAGCTATGTTAACATAAATGTAGTCATTGTATCCCATATACAGAGGAAATAAGGGACTCCACTAACACAAGCAGTTATGTAGCTGAGGCACTTTGCTGATGAAGCAAGTGGCAATATAAATGGACTTTTGTGGGAAGATGTAACATGTTTCCAACGTGCTACTGTAAAGTTCTGGTGATGTGTCTTGTTCTTGCAAACAAAATGTAAAATAAGTCCATCACTTTGAAGATCTGATGACATGTGCAATTATGTTACCTTCTCGAAGTGGATAGCCAAGCTGTCAACCAAGCATCAGTTTTTCAATTTTCCCTTCATGAGACCAGCCAGACTGTCTTCGGCTTCTCTGCTGATGTAACACAAAGGATTACCTTCAAACTGGTACCAGACTAACCACAAACAGCCTGAGCATCAGAGAGCTGCACTCACAAAAAATGTATCTTATTGACAAATTGGATACACACAATGCCAAACAAAATGGAACAATGAATGTGGTATATTAACTGATCCAAGTGCTTTCAAAAGGGAACAAATATGAAATGTGCTGTTTTTGATGCAGCAAAACCTTTAAAGCACAAAGGTGCTAAAACATTCATCAAGGAATAATTAAAAAATGAGAGCTGTAAATATAGGCCTAATGACACCTTAGGTTAAGCTAATTATTTGAATTAGTCAACTCTTACACTAAGGAAAAAACAGCTTTTATGTTATTTTGTTTTAGCATTTTTTAGCATCAAAGCAGCTAGGTACAACTTGTTACAAAGCTTAATGTGCCTTCTCTTCTTTGCAGATATTAATATATAATAGAATATGATAATAAAATATACATATATAAAAATGAATTAAAAAATGAGCAGTGAAAAGAACAAATTAATTCACAGCATGTTTTTTGTGATTCATGAATCTGCTATTTGAGATTCACCCTGTCCTTAGTCTTTTGTTTCAACACATTGAGAAGCTAGAATGAATGATCCGGTTTTTCCCAATCATCCATTGCCTTCTTGTCTTCTTCTCAGAATTTCTTCCTAAGGCTAAGGCTTGAAGAGTTTGCTAAGAGAAATAAACAGCGCTAAGGCTATTGAGGGCAAAAAAAAAGTGATTTCCCTCATTATGCTGCTAGTGTGAGATGTTACATTTATCTACAGCGTTCTGGCAGGTTCAGGATTACATGTAACAAACAGAAGGCCACATTTATTTGTTTGCTCATCAACACAGTGCTGTTCAATGCAGCTCCGCACACCCACCCACCCACACACACACCCAGGCATACACACTTTGAGTCAGACTTAAACAAACACCACTGTTCTCACTTTTAATATATATTTTGAGTACAGAGCCAAACCAAAACTTTCCGTATTCATTTCTCTTTATATTAGTTTTTGGCCCAGAGGACGACTACATCTCTTGTTGGGGATGACAGTCTCTTTTTTTTTTTCTCAAACAAAAAAGAAGAATTAAAGGTCTGGTGTCCAGACAGGATTTACAGAAACTCATTCATGCATTCATATCCAGCAAGGAGGACAAACTGTAACAGTATCTTGTCTGGTCTTCCTAAAAAGAACAGAACCAATAGAATTCTTCAATCTTCTTGTAGAATATAATCAGACTAGGCCTCTTTGATTTTTAGGAAGCTACTTTGCGCTACTTTGCTGCATACAGATGAAATCCTGATGATCGAAATATGCTCCAACTCGAGCCACTTTCACATCTAAATTAAATACTCTATTCTCTTGTGCATTTGATTGGTTTCTCTGCACTTTTATTTCCTTTGTTGCATTTAGAATTGTCTTTTATTACGTTTTATCAAATTTATTTTTATTTTGACTATATTGCTTTCCCTTTGTGTCTCGATTAACTTTAACTCAACACAGTCAGTGTTACAAGAACAAACATGTAAATATTAAGTCAATCTAAGTTCATACAAGTCAACAACATGAATAGTACGATGATCGCTATGAATCTAGGCCTAAATAATGTTATCAATTCACATTCTGATACTAAGGAATCCTCAACAAAACAAAAGGTTGAATTAAGGGTGATCATTATTGTAGGCCACTGTGCACTTTAAAGAAGATAACAGCCATTAAGTATAAACATAATCATTCTATTTGGTGATTAAAATCTAATCTAATATAGCAGAGCATCTTTCCTGATTGAAAATGGCCATTTACTGTCTCCATTGACTGAGGAAATGACCAGTGAAAGAGACATTTGTCTGTTTTTTTTTGTTTTTTCAATTATTCAGGTTCCTTGCAGCTTTTCTTTCTAATATTTCGTACTTTAGTTCATATGCTAGCCCACAAGTTCAGATACAAATCCAGATTCTTGATCCTCCTGGCTAAATGCTAATAAAATCATTTGTTTTTATTTTATAAAACAGTTGTCAGTGTTGTATTAGACTCGCTGGCAGTAGCATTTCCATTATGTGATTTCTGCATTAATTTGGTTTTAGGTTTTCTTAATTAACCTCTTAACACGGCAGCTGAACTAAACACACCATCAGCACGTTCCACAAAGCGCTGCACCCCCAAACCCCTGTCTCCTCCGGTGACTGATAGCCGCCAAATACCACTCAAACTGAGCACTATCAAGACAGAGTACGTGCACTATAAACTATGAAACTTTCCCAGCTGCTGTAACGTTTCTTGTTTTTTTTGGGGGGGTTTTTGTGTACCTAACTTCTACGCCTGTTTCTGTCTCTCAGAAATAAAACGTCTTTTTTTTCATTGTTTCACAGTCTGAATACAGTTGTTTTAGCATGCCAGCTAGCTCTACTCCCGTCACTTCACCAGCTATGTCTTTCAACTAGTTTCTTCCTTGATAACCCAGCTGCACACGGATCACAGACAAATGTTTATGCTGTTTATAATGAACTTACAGCCCAGTTTTTATGTCCTGTATCGCGGAAAGGTCAGATAACCCTAAACAACAGCCACATTTGCCCTCGTTCGACCCCGTCTAATTGATCAGAATAACAAAGGCCAATACATAAACAGAAAGACGGGCCGGGCGGTAAATTTGAAAAAAATAAGAACATTTTGGCTGTCGGGTTTTTGTCAACAAGCAAGTATTTCAACTTATCATGTTTCCGAACTGATTATATAGCATATTCATTTTATGAATTAATACGGTAAATATCTTAAATATTGTAGCTTTAAAACAACACCATTCATGTTTTGCCCTTCTTATTGGAATAAGGAATATCCCATATGGTGCCTGCAGTGAGATGAAATACCAAATGCCATGGTTGTCATGGTTGCTGAATTAATTGTCTTGCATGGTTCGGTGATGGTGATATTAAGTTAGGTTTTAACATGGATTAATGTTTGGTTCCAAAGTGGAGTAGTAAATGAGCTCTTATTAAGATTAATTATGAAGTTAAAGGTTGAATTATAATATAATTAAAGGTTAAAGTCTAATAGAAAATCATCTTCCTGAAAACAACTTCCTTTGACCTTCTGTTGAAAGAAGCTTTGTTTCCTGGTTAAAAGGCCACCACTTAAACTACTATTCACATTTTTTTCCTCAGTCAAATTGCATGGTTCCTGTCATCATAATGATTGATAAATCATGAAAATTTCATCAATGCATTTACTTTAGATATTGTATGTGGAGTGCAGCTGAGCAATGGTTTTAATGCCCCCCCTTAATCTACTCATACACTTTGACATGTACAAAAACTGCTAAAGCACTGTTTATTTTTTGTTTTGTTTTTAAATGAAATGTTTCCTGTACAACTGTGTTTTGAACTTCCTGCCACAGGGACGAAGCGCAGTGGGATTGTAGAAAAGAGAGCACCTCTTCTAACTGAGGCAGCTGAGAAAGTTTGGACTAAGCCCACCTGTCCTCAAATCGTCAGAAGAGTTCACTGCATGGTATGGGAACTACACTGCCAGCAGCCACAAAGCTCCACAGAGGGTGCTGCAGATGGTCCACCATATCACTGACATTGTCTGAGGAAAACCCAGTGGATCAAAGATCCCAGTCACCGGCGCTACACAGCATTCCTGCAGGCTTCAGGTCAGTCTCTTTCATCAGAGGGCTAAAGCACCTCCCAAGGACACTTTCCATCACAAACATCCCCTTTAATGCAGTTTACTGCTCATATTCCAGGCACCAACACAATCATGTCTACTGCTTGCAATTCAGTTCTTTAATATTCTGATGTATTGCAACCATATCATATACCAACATGGACTGGGATTTGCAAATTATTTAAAAGGTGTGTGTATACAGTGTGTAATATGCATATTTGTTCATTATGCTTGTTTTACATACATATTGCATACAAATCAATATTGTCCACTGTCTAAATTACCTATTTGTTGTATGTTGCTCTTAGATTTTATTGCCAATTTTGTGTCTTCATGGTACAGCAGGTACTTATGCTATATGTATTGCAATCTATATAGGTTTAATTTTGACCAGTTTGTATTTCATCATTCAGATCACTGTGAACTGTGATTTCCCCAATGATACTGCTGCCGTGAGACAATTAGATGGTTTAGATAAAGATGCACTTGTTTATATTCTAAAGTGTGCATGTGTTGTTATGATGCAATGAAAAATGAGCTCCTTGGTGCATCCATAGCTGTTAGAACACTTTATACGTTACTGCTCCATTTGGTTTTTCAACTGACATACTGGCCAACAGGAAACAAACTGACTTCAAAAGCTTCTATGAACTGATTTTCAGCATTATGCAATATCTCACACAAAAACACTTTTGAAAAAAAAAAAAAACCTAAATAGGAAAATCAATTTCAGTAAGCTGTATGAACTGACAGAGCATGGAAAGAGTTAAATACTATGCCATAGCAGATCAGCTGGATCCTCTCTAATTTGCAAATATAAATGTATACAGGCGGACAGAGGACACCCTCATTATGATCAACATGGTCTCTGTTCATTAACTTGTCATTAACAATTACATTTTATTGTTTTGATTTTAGCTCTGCTTTTAATGCAGTGCAGATACATACATCTGTTTTACACTCATGTTACTCTTCTTCCACTAGTCTTCCACTACTCACTTTATTAAATAACCTTTCAGAACAACTATACATGAACAGGTGGATAGTGAGTGCACATAATATCTATCTATCTATCTATCTATCTATCTATCTATCTATCTATCTATCTATCTATCTATCTATCTATCTATCTATCTATCTATCTATCTATCTATCTATCTATCTATATTATATTATATTTTTATATTTACAAAAGCGAATAAAGGACATACCTACATAGGTTCTAAAGGAACTGTGGTGATTATTTGATTAAAACTTCATCAGAATGCTTTTCTGTTTTTAAATATTTGAACTCATTGCAACTGCCCAGATGAATATTGTGTCTGTTTAGTTGTACCCAGACTGCCAGTATGAATCCACTCTAATGCTCTAGCTTAGAGATCCTTGAGACCCAAGAGTCCTTATCCATCTTTTCAGCCAGACATCTGCTATGATTTTGTTGATTCTTCTGATTGTCAGTATCACATTTAACATATCAAACCATACATGCTAAGCTGAGATAATGAGGCACACGAGTCCAGACAAAACAGCATTATTTCTGAGGAGCTCTTCAGAAAGGATGCCATCAATGCATGATGCAGGTAGACAAAAATAAAGCCATTATTCATGAATGCACAATTTGATATCCATTCTGTCCAAACACAATGTGAGCACAGCAACTTGTTTGTTGTTTGCTCTGTTTGTTTCCAGGAATACAAAATGTGTACACTTTATTATTATTATTTTTTTTTTTGGTTGGTGGCAAACACAGCAAACATGCAAACAACACTGCAAATGAAAAAATAATAGACAACGCTGAGTTTGGTGTGCATCACAACAGACCGGCAAGTCAAATGTAAAAACTGTCTCCTGCTTCTGTCTGCATCTCAAAGTGCCACTGAAAGAATGCTCATCTATTGAGGAAACGCATGATAAGCTTGAGGTCATTTATAACAGTACCCATTTTCAAAAGACGTTTTACCATTCATTATGCATGAGGCCGAAAAGTTTATGAGAAAAGTATAAAATACAAAGTATGTAATTACTGTTTCTTTTTTGTTTCTTGCATATGAAAATATATGACGAGGTCTTATCATTTTTACCCTGCTGGTTTTACATGCAAAGACATTCTATATGTGCACTGCTGTAAACTGACCTCAGCTGTGTACACACCCATACAATATTGTACAGTGCAGTTGCTGTTATTTCATCATGAGTAAAAGTAAGATTCCAAGTGTGTTTAAAACAACTGAAGTACAAGTGCAAAGGTAGAGCCATCCGTCTAAAGATTTTATTGACACCCACTCAATCATTCTTTTTCTGCAACGCTTCCTGAAGAAAAAGTGAGCACCTTTGCAACAGTATGGCGCAAAACAATCCACACCATCATTTTTGAAAAGAATCCTTCCATATTTATGCCAGGCAGGGTCAGGATTTAATACTGTGAGTACACACTGCATGATCATTATTTGTGTACAATGGAAAAATATCCATTCTCTTGGGGACCTCCATTTGTATTATAGTATTATTGTATAATTTATAGTATATTGGCATAATTAGAAAAGTATTGTATGTAATTCATGGGATAATTTGTTAATGTTTTTAAATGTCCAATAAAGCTTATGAAGTGAGGAAAGTGTAACTGTCTAATAATAAACATTTCCGCATGTCAGGGAAGTAAGATGTTAAAATAGAACTAACTTTGAGAGCTAGTAGAGCACAGAAGGTTTCAATTATTCTTAGAAATTAGCAACGTAATAAAGTGTATACTCAAGTAAACAATGTCTTATATCTGCATTAGAATTAAACCTATTTTCAGCCATAAAAGTCTACACAAATACACCCAGGACCCTGAGTACACTGGAGCCAGAACCTGCTGTATCAAACATGAACATTTTATTTGCTTAAAGTAAGAAGGATTTCCTCCTTTGATTGAAGGTGCCCTGAGGAGAATTCTTGCAAACAAAAGTTTTAAATGCATTTTCTTCCTCCTAAATCAAAGCCAAACTTTCAAGTATTTTAAATCATGCAATGTTTACATTCATGTTCCCTTGTGGACAGACTTCTTCCTTGCTTTTGTTAGTGAATTTTATTGCACATCACTTCCTTTAACTGTCAATCAAAATAATAGAGTAAAAATATCAGCAGGATGATGTGTTACATTGCATTTGCTAGTATGCGTGCATGTAGGTTCTTGTGCATGGCACAAACAAAATGGGTAGTTGCTCCTAAAAAATAATGCTACATCGCACTACTAGTAGCCTTTAATCACATAGTGTACCTTTAAATAGTGCCAAAAATGCCAATTATATAACACACTTCATCACTTAAAATATTACTCTGTCATCTCCACATTGTCACATCTTGAAAATATGAGGTAAAATATAAATAAATATTTAGTACACCGGAAGACAACTTTTACTAAAGTAATACATCTGAATCTCAAAATTTCTTTAATTAATATATTATATTTTATGAAGCTGTTAGACTGCCTCATTAATACAAGTGTGTACCTCCCTTCACAAACATGTTGTGAATCTCCAAAATGTTTACATCGATCTTTTTTCAATACATTTTTACTTTTGGACTTGTGGAGCTGTTTGAAATTTGGAATTTGGAGTCCATCCTCCATCAGTTGTGTGGTGAGTCGCTATTAGGTTAAAATTAAATGTGAAGTTCACAGAGCTAAATCTGTCTATGGAAAAAAATCAGTAGATATCTATATATCTCTATATAGGAGTTTACTGTCATGACTGATGACCAAGTATCTCCATGGAAACAGAGATCAGAACGGAAACGGCAAACAATTTTTTTTTTTTTATTTTGACAGCCAATTGCCCTAAAATAAGAATAACTTTCCATTATATTTTTTATTTTAGTTGCTAATTATTGCATAATCACAATATAACATTCAAGGGTGAGCTTCACCTTATTATTGGCACTTCAGAGACTTACTGACCACATCACTGTCGTGCCAATAATAACGTTAAAGCACACCCTCTCATGTAATATTGCATAAGTAGCAATTCCTCAATAGAGTATAAAATTGATGCAGTATAAACAAAAACAATGAGAAGGGGAAACAAAAGTCAAAACAAAATAAAGATCAACACACAGGCAACTGGTCACAGCAGGCTAGAGCGACTGAAGCCACACCAGTAATAATGGATTCAAAATGGCACAGCGGGGGAAAAAAAAAAAAAAAAAAAGGCATGACAACTGGGGAAAAGGTTGTCATGAGGTTGGCCTTTTTTAGCAGTTTAGCCCCTGGTTGTTTGCAACAATTGCTGGACTGGAACACACTTGCGCAGAGGTGAGTGACTAGTATCATGTTTCTTGGCTGATGTATCTCAGCAATCACTCCAAGTTTTTGTCTTTCACCACACACAATAAATCAATTCAAAGCACCAAGTATTACCAGACAAAAGCTGGCATCAGCTGCTGTCTCTCATGTGTGTTACAATGCAGGAAGAAAGGCACAGGTCAGCTTTCAGTCCCTTTTTGTAGTCTCTGCTCATTCTCTGGGTCCTATCGCTCGACCTTTTCCTCTGCTTCCCGTCCCTTCTCTTTCTTTCTTCCTTCAGTCCTAAGATTGAGGGTAAATCTCTTCCAGGCTTATAGCCGTGACAATAAAGGTAGCACACAGGAAACTCCACAGTGAACAACAACCTAGAACAAGACAGACATCTAAACTTGGTGGGCTTTAAAATGAAAATGTTCAAATTCACATTGATAGATCCCAAAAGATCAGGCAGAGAAGAGTTTTACCTGTTCATTTAAGCCTGCAGCTCCGGAGACAGATACGTGCACTGAGTTCTATGAATTTAAGGAGTCATGGGCAGGAATCACAATTATCTAGTATTCATGCTACCGTACCACAAAATTGAATTGAACTTTCTCTGACCGCCAACCCTGATTCCTGTCACAGAGGAAAGGGTCAGGAGCTCTGGCTCTTCCTGTCATGCTGTTAGGGCTCAAATAGCACAGAGTCCATGAAAAAAAAAACGAACATATCATTTCCTCAACATCTGCTACCACAGCAGGTTTTTCCCTCCTGCTGGCAGGGCCTTGTGCGACTGACATGAAGTGGATTTAAACCAATAGCATGATTATTGCTACAGCCAGACAGACCCTCAGACTTGCCAATTGCGGCTATGACACATAGATGCGGGCTGCTGTTTATGATCAGCCAGAGAGTTTGAATTTGCTTTCCTACTTCAGACCACCTTACATGGTTTCAGATCAGGCCACAGAGAGGGAAAACAGCAATTTGTCATTGAGGAATGGAGAGATAAAAGCGAGCCCTGAGCTACCTTTGGAATGTTTTTCCTGCTTGGGTGAATATGTTTGCAGAGAAGAGTGCACCACCCTGATCATTTGGCACACACTATAGTCTATATCCATCATGCATAATGGTCCATGGAGGTGGTCAGTCTGTGGCTAATAGGTCAGATGTGTCTACTCTGTGTACAGTCAATCCAGCCATGCATATCTGGTGGTATCAGAACAAATAAGGTATACTGACGCCAATGTTCCAGTCCACCTCTTTCATTTCCCACTCATAGACTACATTGCTGAGGTAGGGAACATTGTATGTGCTACACACCCCCCTTTTCTCTCCACACTCCCTCTCTAATTCAGTACATCTGAGAGGCAATCTACAGGGACAAAGAGAGGTGGAGAGGTGGCTATTTTCAAATGCACAACACAGCTAATGGCTGCAGTTAACATCTTATTGGGGTTAAGTTGGGAACATGAACTTTTGTTGCCATAAATGAATTATATATACACTAACATCTAACCAGATGATATACCACTACGCAGTAATCAAATAACTTTACATGATACTAAGCGCCTTTAAAACCTCTCAGTTGACCATGCAAGGTCCACTTACTAGAAACATGTTGGTTATGTTTCAGTAGAAAGCTCTACAGCAGAACTACTGTTTCCAAGATCAAGTATGAACTACCAAGCTTGACCAGTGGCATATGACCTCTTTCTGTTGTGCAAATACTGACTGTTCTTCCAGAAACAAAGGTGCATGTTTTAATTTGCATTTAATAATTTCTTTAAATTATAAACTTTTAGTTTAGTTTTGTCTAAAGGAAACTGAATGAGCCCTTACATGCAATAAGTTTATGGAATCACGATTTACAACATTATAATCTATATGATCATTGGCAGAGAGAATAAAGTTAAAGTTAAACTCTAAAATTGTTAGCACCAATTTCGCATTAAACATTAATTACTGCAAAGATTCTACATAATGCTTTGGAAACCCTGCCAACTCAGATATTCTCAACATTCTTTTGGTGTCTACTCAGAAAACTTTCTCTACCTAAATGCAAAAGGGGGGATATGGAACTAATTTTATAATATTCATATTATGATGATTCTATTTGTTTGTTTGTTTGTTTTCTTATTTCTTCAGTCACGGGGTTATAGGGTATACCGATGAGTCGGCGCTGACACTAGGTCTCTATTTGTGTTGTTGAAATATATGTCAATTTGTATTATTCATATTACCCAAGATAGATACACACACATGCATACACTATACTGGATGTATAGCTTAAATGTGTTTTGCATTGCAGATTCTCTGTATGTATCCTTTCAAATGAAATATAGATTTGTTATGATTGTTTGTGATGTGTCTTGGAAGAAAATCTGTTTTGTATTCTGTTGTGTTCTGTGTACGAGGACCTGTCGAGTGTGTTTCTGTGGTCATGGTTTACATACAGTACATGAAAGAATAGATGGCCATTCTAGTATTGAAACATAAATATTGAGTACTGTTTGCCAACATATTTCCTTTGTGTATATGCAGTCTGCAGAATCAGTACTGGAATGAAGTGTGACTGCTTTTAGGAAAATATACTATTTTTCTGTGCCCTGATGTGTTGAGCCACGTTACTGAAGTGAATTCTCATGTCCATAAATTAGGTTGGTGAATAAGAGTGTGTTAGGATAGTGTTTCTTGTCTTATAATCTTGCTTTGTTTATTTTATGCCACTTTGTCTTTTGTTCCTTTTCTTTTGGTCTTTAAAAAGCATTTTGTAATCTGTTTTTAGAAACAGGCCCAATAGTCAATACAGGTGTCAAAGTGTTGGAATTAAGGGGATAAAATGTGCAGTACCCAATCAGCATGCGGTCTGTAGCGCTGCATGCTGCTGTGATCACAGACGGGGAGCAGAATTGTTGTGGAAACACAAAAGCTGCCAAAGAAAGAGTGGACCCTCCCACAGATTTATTGGCCAAGTTTACTGAAAGTGCAGCTTTCACCATGGGGATTACAATTCAGCCCCATTTCCCCCCTTAATCCGGTCATTAGTCAGGATGTGTGAGGACACATCCTCCAATTCAGGCCGTCTCCGCTGCATGTAAATACAACAACTTGTTGACCAACATTTTCAGAACAAAAGATCCACTCTTCAGTAAACAGTCTTTAGAAATGAGATAAATTGGAGTGGGTTGTAAAGCTTCAGAATGCATTTTACAGGGCTTTTTAGGACACAGAAAACTTATTCCAAAACGCTTACTAATAAAACTGATTCATGAACCATGTCGATGCTGTAATTTCTAAATTATTTCTACAAGGTCAGCATATTTACCTTCCACCCTCAACCTCCTTATTGTGAGGGAACCTTCTGTTCTTCATTGTATTCTACCACACATGTGGGTTACACAGGGTCAAGCTTATACCTCAAGGTCACAGTTTCTTAAGTTTTGAGAGACTTCCTTCTTCTCCTTGAGAATCATAGCAGGTGTATGTTTGTGTTTAGGAAAGCAGGAGCCATTCTGACCAATTTCAACCTTATACTGTACACACATAGAGTAGTTGCAGCACTATTCTGAGGGCATTCAGATGAGCCAGAGAGGACAGCTTATTCAGAATTGAGGCAGCATCATGTCAGTGTATTGATATATTCTCCATTCTCCTTGGCCAAGTTTCAATAAACTTTTCAGCATAAGACATCTTGGACTCCTGTGCACTTTCTCGCCACTGCGTGAACTGACCAGTAATGAATAAAATTCTTTACAAAACTGATAAATATAACTTTTGGTTCTTAGTTTCTACAGTCTATTTTAATATTGAACATTATGAAAGATATAAAGGCAACATTTATGGCCCTAGAAAACATTTGAGCTCTGCAAAAGTATCCATGGCACATGGCAGGCAACTCCAAAAGAACAAGTCTCTACTTTACTGCCTTTTAGCCATGGCTATACAAATGGCTATGGTCCAAACTGATATATCTCAGCAATTATTGGATGGGTTTACATATAATTGGCTAAAGACATTTGTGCCCCTGAGGATGTGTGCTGGTGACTTTCGTTATCACCATTTTTTTTTTTTTTTCATTGTATGTCATCATCAGTTCAAAATTTACATTTCTCCAATATTTGGACACCTGCAAAACTAACAACATTCCCATTACTCTGAGCTGTACTTTGTACTTTGTTTAAAAATAAACCTGAGGTAAAAGGAATTAATTATATGGATATATTGTTAATGCACTTGTTTTGCTTTTGGGGGAAATACTTTAGCAAATATCTGACCAGTTTTATATGTCTGTCTAAGATACATCAACCACTACATAGTGGCACTGGATCAAGTCTTCTTGCACCCATTGTCATTGTAGTGCTTACAATTGGTATGTGTTCTTGTCATTTTTTCACCATAGAAATGCTAATGTACACTGCAGCACACAGTAAGCGAGTTGTATGCTAGTGTGCTACTGTAAGTAACTTTGTGTTAGGTACATGCTGCACAAAGCCTAGAGAAACTATTAAATACGTGCATTTGAATATAAAGAAATAAGTATGTAATTGCAAATGGTCCTTTTAGCTGAATTAAATCAAATTATACTACAGAACAATATCAAACGATTGACAATAGGAAATACCAATATAGTTAACATAAACACCCTGTTAAACACAAATTAACCTTTCACATTGCAATCCAATATCCGTGGTGGATGTGTTGTCATATCTTAATATGATCTTGTCATAAATGTGGATGTTTTGAGAATGTTAGACATCAGTTAAGTCGATCAGGAAACAGAGTTTTGACCTGAGGCAGCAAGAAAACTGAAGACAAAACGGGAAATCCGTAACGATGGATGAGCTATATAAAGTCAATACAACTAGATTTGTAGTTTTCTTCTCAAATTCAGTCTTCTCTAGTTTTGAGATGATGTATCTATATGGCCTCAGTCAGGTAAGATATGATTTTTCACAAGTTATTGGCCATAAGTTGTTTTAACTCCCTTACAAATGATACAAGTAATAAAAGGAGTTATCATCACCTGTTCGTCATTGTCAAACAGTGAAAAGCTCAGTCATCACTGTGAGTGTTTAGATGTTATTATCTATGCTAACCTGAGGTAAGTTTCCATTTGTTTCCATCACCCCATTCTTCCTCTCTCAGTTACTTTCACAGTCTCTTTCTGTCTTTCTTATAGTCTCTCTCCCCCTTACCACACACAGAGAAATAAGCAGCTTGGTGCAGTCAGTAGCATGAGTATGCAGAGGCTGCTGTTTATAATGTGAATACGACTCCTGCTGTTATTGATTCTGTCCGAGAGATGAGCCCTCTGGGTTTTTCTGATGTTTATGCAGGGGAATGGTGATGCTTGCTAAGTGGAAAAGAGACAATAAATCAATAGGCAAGGTGAGGGGAGGGGAGAACCAGGCATCTCTAAGTTCTGGACTAGTTTTTAAATTTCAGTTTTTCTCTTCTTTTGATGCACTTTAGGGGTTGAGCAAGTGGGCCAGCAGTCCTTTTCTCACTTTTCCCAGTGCAGCTGAGTTCTATCACTGCTGAGCTGGGAGCCTTCATTAGTTGTAGACTATTGTAGGAGAGAGCTTGAATTGAATTTCAATGTACTATGCACATACTCTTACTCTACACAATAGTCTCAACATTTCCTCTTATTAACTCAGCAACTCTTTTTACCAGTGTGAAAAATGACCACTATAAAAAGCTGCTGATAAATGAACATCATTAGAATTTGTATATTTTTTTCTTTTGTTTTTTACAATATATGACTGGTGATTAACTTGAGCTGCAGCATTTTAAGATTTTTTTTTTTTTCATTCTTAAGTATATGTAAATTCAACTCAAAACCCACGTACTAGCCTTTTCTGAGCTGAACAGGAGGTGAAGTTAAGACAGTATTTGTAATGATGTGAATGAATGACAATGTTGGATCCTTATTTTAAACCATTGTTTTTTGTTTTTTTTAGCTTTGTTCAGTCAGTGCTCCAAATGGGATTCTCCAAATTATCAATCTTGTTTTAAAATCTCACATTATAATTAGCGAATCTCACCTGTCCATGAAAAAGTGTGTGCCTGTTACATTGGATCAGTTACATAATTAACACCCCTAAAATTGCCACGCAAGGCTCCCTGTTATGCTGTGTTGATTTATCAGTGTCTGTAGTCATATTAGAAGACCCAAAAGGAAATACTGATACAGTCACCGACAACATTAAGACAACACTGTGCTGTGAAAGACATGAACGAATGAGCGAATAGTTTGCCAGGAAGTTGTCTTTAAAAATCAGATGGACGGGAGAATATTACATAGAAAGTGAGTTTACACAGCTTGTGAAATCCCTGTTCCTGATCAGTCAAACTATAACCTATGATCAGTGGGAATCATTGAGTTTCTGTCAATGGCCTGTAATTTACATTAATTAAGGGTGTAATCTATGGACTATAATTAATTCAATCATTGTTTATAGTCCTTAAAGGTGAGATTGGTAATTATAATAATTATTATTATCAATAACTCTACAGATGGTCATTTTGTGTTTAAGGAAGTAAAACATTATGTAGTGCACCTCGCCCTGATGGATTTTAAGTCATTTTTGGGGGGTTGGTAAAATACAGATTGCTTTGAAAAACATCTGAAACTTTATAGTTTTGTGCCGAACAATCAGATTTCTTATCCTATTACAACCATATGTTCATTATCATTTCACAGCATTCAAGTCTGTTCTCTCTGAGATTTGATTCTTCAGATTATTCTGTGACTAAATACTTTTAGGCAGCCAACTCAAATCTTGGATGTCAGAGCTTTGAAAAAGTACATGAAAGATTTAATTCGTTCAGCTGAATCACTTTCCAATGATGTCCTTAAGATCAAAACTGAACAAAAGTTCACTCATAGATGAAACATACAAATCACTGCTATGAATTGATTCAGAAAACTTGCACAAGTGCTGAAACATGTTAAGGTCATAGGTAGATAATGCCCCACTCTGCTGCTCCACAATTATAGACAGTTGTACCTCATTTCATACTTTGCAGACACTGATATCTTTTAGTTTGATGCTGTCAAAAGGTGTTATTGTGATTACATCATTGATGTAAAGAGGTGAAAGTTGCTGCAAGTTACTAAGCTAAAAACTATGAATATTTCACATGGGAGTCTGATTGAGTTTGTGTTATGGCAATCCATTATAATTATTTCAACCCTGTTTCTGAGAAACGTTTGTTTGGTATGCCAGATGGCTCTACAGCCTTATAGAGAGATTTCAGAGAAGACAGTTGGATGTGTGAATCATAGCTACAAACAGTAGTTACAGAGTTCATCCAAAACTGACCCACAGTTCAAAAGTGAATAGATTTAAACTGCATAATGTTTAGCTTCTGCCCACCGCTCTACATTCAACAGAATTTTAAGCTTAGTGAATAGATCTTTCTTTGAGAAAGGGTGTCTTGTTTTTGATTAACACAGACATAAACACTTGACTTTTCTTTTTATCAAAGAAGCAGATATTTTCCAATAGAGTAGTTCATCTTTTGTTGAACTACTTATTTCATGTCCATTTAAGCCATGGAAATGCTCCAAATTGCTAACACAGGTTGTTCCATAAATGTATTACTTACAGAAACCTGAACATCTTCACAAGCAGATTGAAAAAAAGATGAGATGTTGTAGAATAGTCTGCTGTCCCTTGTGACAAACCACAGTAACCCAAGGACAAAAATCCCCCCAGCCATGTACACCATTGTTATAGGAAGATCTCAGACAGAATCCAACATTTTTTTGCATAAAAATTGTTTTACCATAGAAGAACATATTTTAAATAATTTGGATGCTACACTGACTCATGGTGGCTCCGTCATTCTTATTCTGCACCTTTATATGCAGTTCTCATGCTATGTATGGGCACACCACCAAACTATGTTATTGATTTTGGTGGAACTGGATCATATTTTATGGAGAAAATGTTTCTTTTTTGTTTTGTTTTGTGTCTTCTGGTTGCTCTGCTTCAACTCTGTAATGTACAGTTTCCTGATGGACAGTAATGTAAACTGCTGCAAACTGTAGCTGAAGTTAGCTAAGAGCAGCAGGAGAGTGTTAATGTAGGAGAACTCAGCAAATGGTCAATGTAACCAGAGGCAGAGCATGACAGAGAGAAAGTGACTGAAGTTACATCACAGCTTTGCACAACAGTGCAACACTTCCACTTCCTCTTAGCAAACCAACTTATATTCTGTTATATAAGAGAAACAAGTCCAACTGCATTTACAGATTCCTCAGCACTTTTATTGATCTACAAGGCAACCATATGATTGCACCCTTTCTTTCAGTGTCCATAGATGACGTTGCAGTTACCTATATAGATAAAAGCCTCTAATGTCTTAACTATATGGACAAAATATCTATTCATCAATCTAAAAACTACATTATTGTCTCTTTCATCGTTTGTGATTGGTAGAAAATGGGCAAATCCATAAAATATTAATATTACACAAGGTTTTGGATGTGGCGTCCTTATTGCTACAAATGTTTACTGTGGAAGACAATTAAGAAAGCTGAAAAATAAGAGATCCATTTGTACAATCATCAAAATGCAGTGTGCTGGGTGTGCTGGCAGATCCAGCCGATTGCACGGGCAGAAGGAGAGAGGGCAGTAGTGCCGCTGCCTCCTCTGGTTGCCATGGTGAAGGAGGAGGTGAAGTGTGTGAAGAAATAGCCATTGTAGGTAAAGTAAAAGAAGAGTGAATTATCATTCAGCAGGTGGTACTGATGCTGTGTCCCAACCAACAGGTAATGAATGGGGTTGGCCTCTATGCACACATAGGGAGGGCAATGATCTCCTATCAACCACCTTCCTCTGTGCAGCAGGCAAAAGACCTCATGCTGTTGATTGACTTGTCAGGTCAGTGCCCACGTGAACCACAGAAATATAACAACTGTGCCAGTTTGATCACTGGTTGGCTGGGCTGTGAACTGCTTCAAAGATAAAGAAAAGGACACAAAGTGGAAATAAGCCCCCTTTATTCAATATCGATTTACATTTTATATAAAAATTACTTACATTTAATACATTTCTTCAAAATACAAGCAGCCAAACAACATACAAATCAAATACAAAATTATAAAATTTCTTATATTTATCATCTTCCTTTTCTGAAGTAACAGATGTGTTTTATAATAACTCTCAATAACCTTTTTGTAGCTGTGGTAAATCTCTTTCTTGTCTACTTCTTTAATCCATCTGTTGACATATGAGACCTAGAAAAATATGGTATTCAGTATCTGTCTTTTCAGTGTACAGTACAGGATTCTGGGAATCTGATCGGAGAACATTCAAGGTGGGCTTCAATCTCTTTCACCAAAAGATAAGTTCATGTGGTATATAACTGTCGAAATAGGGTTGATGGAGCTTGACATCCGTGGAAACGGAAAAGACAGAAGACCTATGGTATTACATAGTGTGTGAGAAAAAGATCATGTTGATATTATGGCCTTCACTGGAAATCCAGTTAGTAGATCCGTCAGGTAACAAGGAGAAAAAAGAAAGACAAAACCTCAAAAATATCAAGCTTTGCTGCTCAGTTGCAAAGCTTTGTGGTCCATACGTCATATGGCATGTAAAAAAAGACAAAAGCCTTAGAAACAACCCACTAAACTCCTCTCTACGTTCAGAAAAATTGAGCCAACCTGCCGTCATTACCTTCATAAAATGACACAGTGTCCGTATTCCACTTAAACTAGAAACAGATATGGGTACAAATTTTAGCACTGCATTTTAAGGTTTAAACTGTGCACACGTGTGGCTTATGGTGTTAATAAAGTTTTTGCAAATCAGCAGCTTTACTTCAGTGTCATACAGTATACAGTGTAGCGCTGTATAACTTATGTTTGACAAACATTAGAAAGCAAACAGTAAATGGAAAATAAAACTCTTCAGCACACCAACAAGGACATTATGCTGATGCTAAACCATTAAAACCTAAGAGCCTCATAGGAAATAGAAAAATTCTTGTTTCCTCCTTCATATTATACATTGTACACTGTGGTAAAAAAAGAAGTACAAAGTGTAAAGTTAGGCTATGCGGCGGTTTCATGAATTGTCCCCTCTAGTTTCTTTGGGAGTAGCTCTCTCCTCTCATCAATACTGATGACTGGCT
The DNA here is from genome assembly GCA_036365135.1 of Miichthys miiuy. Taxonomy (NCBI): domain Eukaryota; kingdom Metazoa; phylum Chordata; class Actinopteri; family Sciaenidae; genus Miichthys; species Miichthys miiuy. The sequence continues at coordinate 13,281,165 of CM071612.1, forward strand.
TCCGGCAGTTTTGCCCATCGATATATATCCTTGCATACACTGGGTTGGAGTAGTTCATGGGCTGCAGAAGAAGGGAGACGATGGAAAGACAATTAGAAATTATTTCAGAACAGCGGAGTCTTAAAGCTGCAGTCATAGACTTTCAGCCACTTGGGGGCAGGGAAACAAACATCTGACAGAGCATCTCATAAAGTTGTTGTGGCAAACATGTTAGCAAACAGTTGCCTATTTTAATCAGATCCAGCTGATACGGAACACCACTACCACCTGGAGTTGTGTTTCGTACACCTGATGAAGTCCAGTTTCACTTTTCTCTTAGCTCTGTTTTGGTTTTCACCAACTCCTGAGAAAAAATATTTCACTCTTCAGCTGTTAAATGCTTCACTATGTTCACTATTGTAGCTTGTTGCTAACTGTGTCTTCTGTTTGGTATTGGGCAGGTACAGTACAGTCTGTCAGAGTTTGTTGGATGAACACAACTGCGTCTGGAGACGGGTTTATGGTCAGTTTGCAGAAAACCAAAACAATGAACTTAAAGAGACTGAAACACTCCATAGAGCTGAGGGGGGCTGTAGAGTATAATTCTCTGTGGGTTCATTGTAGAAACAGGAGGTTGCTGTTTCACATTACACCCGGTCGAATGTAAGAAAATGTTAATTAGTGCATCTTTTAGTGATATCCACTGTGATTATCAAGGTTTGACAAAGTGAGTAAAACATCAGAGTTTAACTCTATCTGAAGCAGTACAAAGAAAAGCATATAAAGAAAAAGACAAGACTCGTGCATATTGTATAAGTGGGTTGTTACTCAGCATGCAATAGTACAGTACACAAAAACAAAAAAAGTACAGCACAGCAACATGCAGGGTGCCAATTTAAACATAAAGCCATGCAAGCACAGTTTTCTGTCTACATTCTCAAGGATAGTAGCGGCTTTAGCAGCTTTTTTATTATATTATTTGGCACTCACAAAATGACGAAGGAAACAGCTACAGATGACTGTGGATGTCACCTTGATCCACTTTGGCCTGATTTACATTTAGTACAGGTAATCATATCAACTGGTTAACTGCACAGTGCACACAGTTAAGTGTTTTTTTGTTTGTTTGTTTTCTTTTTTTGTTGTTGAAGGCAAACATGAAGTGAAGTTTGAAAAATTCACCTGTCCAGGGATTACCTCCTTGGGCACAGAATTTATGCTTAAGGTGCGAGGGTCACTGGACTGTACACACCAGCCCTGCAAAACAACAAGCACCACCTCTGTTCACAGTGCACTACACCAAACAGTTTGATGCATATAATAATGCATCGTTATCTACTGGTTATCTATGTACAAACTTTATAATCAGTCCGGTCATGGGCTATATAACTTATGTTTTGCAATACAGAAGTTAGTTTAGATTCAAGTCAGCGTGCCTCTGTTGAATATACAGCCAGATTGGACTGACAATAGCAGATGTCAAAGTTGGCAGGGCAAGAAATGACAGCATTAGGCTTGAAGCTCTAGCAGGTGAGCTAGATAACAACATTGGTGAAGGTGTTATGACTCATTTGATATGCTGAATGTTAGTGTGTTGTCGAAGGCCATGAGCAGAATAAATCACCAGCAAGAGGAAGAATACTTTTGGTTCATTGCAACTTTGCATTCCTGCACAGCTTTTGTAAAATCTCTACAATCCTTTTGATTTATCTCACTGCTAGATGCCATTACTGGAACAGAGACAAAGAACACAACAGTTATTTTAATGAAGCATCACTATATTCATGCCTAGAGAGAGTGGTGCAGCAGTGATGCTGTGGCGACAAGTTTCATGATTAGCAGGTGTCAGAGCAGGGGCATTAATCAAGGCCAGACTCCTGTTTCCAGTGCTACACTTTTAATATATAAGTTAAATGCAGCTTCCTAGAAATTTTATATACAGTACTTAAAATGTCCAAGGCTGCTAAATTAATTAAATTAATTAAATTCACATTTCTGGAAATAGTGGAAATCTCATTACATGAGTTCTGCCAGATCCACAAACTACATTTACATCTAATTAATGTGTTTTATTGATTTTTATTTCACAGACATTACAGTAAAAATAATTTAACTTCTCCCTGAGCTCCCACTCGATAAATGACATTATTTGTCTCTTAGGTCTATTTATTGGTTAACTGATTATAATGTACAGCAGTGTATTGCTGACACACTGTCTGTTAGAAAAAAGGGAAATAGTTCAGTTTCGTTCCACTATTTTTCATATTTATATATTTTCTTGTTACTGCTAGATACCTAATAATTGTTTTCAGTTTATTTTAACACAGATAATATTATTTTGTTATGTCATTAAACTCTACCATTGTTACAGGAAAGTATCCAGTTAAAACAATACACACAACGTTGGTACGTTGATACAACAAAAACGTCAACATGTTGAAATGAGAAAAAAACATTCACCCAAAGCCTAGATCAATCAAAATATAACAAGATTGACTTAGACATATGGAAAGGTGTTATTGTATTGCAGCAGTGAGCTGCTTTTGTATTGTTTTCTGCACCCATGTGTTAATATTGTATGTGGGTTTGCTGTCAGAATAGACGGTTTTAACTTTTCTGGTTAAAATAAGAAACTGAGCCTATATTTTAGACATCATGGTGGTGTAATGTTTGCATAAAATAAACACAAAACTAAGCCAACACCATTCAATTAGATATACAGACAGAAGCACAGCTTTAGTTTTCTGTTGCCATTTTGATTTGTTGTTGTAACACTGAGTTCAATAAGCCAACCTTGTGAGGGTCCAGCGTGAAGTTGGGTCGCAGCAGGCTGCCTGCATCAGCATGGTTGTCATGGTCCACTTCATACATGTTGTATGACGGGTTCCCAATCTCCACGTTTATCCCTCCGTTTGTCATGGGCTGCCTCTGGACACGTTTTCCCCTGAGGTGTGTGGAGCCAGGCATCATTAACATAATAAGAAACATGCAGGTCAACATGCTGCACAGCTTCGCACGGTACCACACAACAAATCACATCATACTACTTTTGGCACATTTGGAGTACATAACTTTGTTGGGTAGGCCTAAAAAGCTGAATTATAATCAGAGGCTCAGTGCAGAGGATAGATGTTCTGCTGGAGAATCTAAAGCAAACTAACTTTATTTATTTATCAAGCTGTCCATTCATCTACAAAGCTGTGTAGTGACAGATCACTCATCATAATGTTGGTGCTTAGAAGCCTCATTATTATTTAGATTTTATTATTTATTTACTTACCTTTGCCTCCGTCTGCAGATGTAAACACCTGCTACCACCATCACAATCAAGATTACCAGCAGGACCAGAGGCACAATGATAGCTATGCTTCCTGAGAGACAGACATAGGAGAGATGGTAAGGAGAAATTAATAACTGAAAGCGGCTGAGATGGGTTCAGATAGTGACACACTGTGTGTAGCTATGCCTGACGATGGCCTCACAAAAGGCCACCTTTAAAGCTAAAGCTACATATTTCCTTTATGGCTGCACACTTCACTCCGTTTACAGTACATTAACAGTTGTCCAGTACATATGGACTATACAATAATATTTTTTATAAATGCATAGATTCTATAAATATGTGCATTCTTTTTACACATCTGATAGAAATAGGAGGACAAGAAGAAGTCACAAAGGTAACAGGATATGAGCACAGAATTATAATTCTATCTTTTTGGTAATACATTTTATGAAGACCAGATAGTGCATTATGGGGCCATTCAATATAATTCACTATGAATCCCTGAATCTGATAGCATACTATAGTTGTGGTTTCCAAGAAAGTGTTTTAAAGGACTTACTTTAAATTTCCTTAAATCAATTTGACAACAGAACAGTCGAATTACTGAACCCTGATGGCCCCGGCAACAGCAGCTCCTCTAATTCAAATGAGTTAAAAACTGCTGAGTGGAGGTTTTTCTGTTCAAATACTGCAAACTGGCTAGGTTGGATGGAGGTCAGTAAGTCTTTGTCAATCTGTCAGTCAGGAACAAGTACAGTTGTTGTTGCATTTGGTGAAGTAAGTATAAACTTGCCTATAAAAATGTGTGAGTGTTTAAAAAATAGATTATTTCCAATGTAAGTAATCATTCAGACAAAATGGAATGGGGGCACTGTAGAAATGATATATACATTGATTCATACAGGAAATTGTAAGGCTTTATAATAAGACTTCATGAAATTCTCAGTACTCACCTCCACTGGTATTGTCTGATCTGCTACTTTTAGGGGCGGGTCTCTCACACTGTGTTCCTGCCCAATTGGCTGAACATCTGAAGGAGGTCAAAAGAGAGTAAAAATAAACCACCATCGGAATACTTTTTCTAACAGAAAGACTGCTGAGAAAACACCTTTATAAAATGAACTACATTATGATGTGACCGTGGCTTACATATACTGTACAACACGTTATGATTCAGTCTTGCTATGAAGTGCTTTGATCCAACACAAACAAAACACCACCTGGAGAGAGAGCACTATGTATATACATGTAGTGGTCCATAAACAGTGTGTGTGAATTTGCATGTTGAATATTCAGTGAAGAAAGAAATCAAAGGATGACAGCGGGACAACAAGTCGTCATCTCATTTGTGTTCCAATGGGATCCGATGGGCGTGATGTATGACCCTTGTTAGAGGAGGTGATATCTAATTTCACACGACTGACGCAGATGGGTCTGTAAAGCATGACTGATCTGGTGGGTGCGACTAGATAATGACAGAATGAAATTACTCTAAATTACATGCACTCTAAGAATCGGAACATCAGGTTATCAAAAATAAGAATGCAGCCCCATACATTCTGGAAATGAATCACGCCCTCGTAGAACGAAATGTCACAGAGACATGAATTTTAATAGGAAATTGGGGGCAACAGGGAGTTTGATCTCCTTTGGGAGGCATAAACCATGAAAAGACTAATTCCTTAAGGAATGAAGAATTTCTCTTAACCTCTGTTGAAGACACTGAATATAAACACCAATTATTGATGAGATGTAAAGCCTAGTAAGTTATATGCATATGTGAGGACTGGTCAGTAACGTACATATTCAACTTGCCATCATGCACGGGTTGCAAATGCACAGACTGATGCCCACATCACACAGACAGTGTCACGTTTTAGTTTCCCCACAGTTCCTGTGTGCTGGGTGACGGCTGCATGAGATGGGTGGATGGGTGGCAGTGAGGGGCAGCAAAGGTAGAGTCATGCAGCAACTGATAATGTAATAAGTGCCATCAGCTAATATCTGGTCAAAATATAAAGAGTAAAAACTGAGTAAAAAATAGAAATGTAATAATTTCCTGTGCCTAACTGCTGTTGCTACTACAGCTACCACTAATAATGAAACTAAATGACTGATTTAAATTAAATAGTTGCTTATTTGTCTTTTTGTAGCTAGTTTGAAAGATTGATACTGCTCTAATGCCTGTAAGGTAAAAATGAAGCTACAGTTAGCAGCTGTTTAGCTTAGCTTAGCACAAAGACTGGAAACAAGGAGAAACAGCTAGCCTGACTCTGCCCAAAATGAACAAAATCTGCTTACCAATAGCTCATTTATTAACATGTTATATCTTGTCTGTTTAATCTGTATGAATAACAGTGTAAAAATAACACATTGCACAGGGTTATGTGCTGAACTATTTCTTGGCCGTGGAGTGTTGTCATCACTATGAAGCCAGGCAACCAGCGGCGATGCCAGGAAGTCTGGATTTTGTTTGTTTTCATTCTGGACAGAGCCAGGCTAGCTGTTTTCCCCTTGTTTCACTTTTTATGCTAACAGGTTTCTGGTGGGAGCTTCATATTTAGAAATGTTGCCGGTGTCAATTTTTTCATCTAACTCTCAGCATGAAAGCAGTCAGAATGTTGACCTATTGAATATGTTGGCATTATCTAAAAACAATAATAATATAATTACTAAACAGCAGTTAGTGAAGTGATTTCAAAAGAATGAATATTTTTTGTTTGAAGTCACTATTGTTACAACAGATAAAATGAGTGTGAGAACACATTTTCCCTCTATGATGATGTGAAAAAGATCTACAGGCAACACGTTCACAAGTGTTTGACAACACCTTTACAAGCTAGCTAATTACAATTAGTTAGCTATTATTACCTTCCAGTTTGCTATTACTATTGATTAAATCATTACTTTATCCAGCACTTAATGCATGATAAGCTGCTACAAGGTGTCACTGTGACAAACAGCCCATATACTGGACTGAGGCTGAAATGGAGCCAGATGGAGTTGGGGTGGGGGTGTAGACAAAGGGGGTGAGTGGGCTCTGAATACAGCTGGAGAGGTGAGAAGGACCTACTTGCAGCGTGGTTTGTTAAGAGCTGTTAATGTGCACATCCCCTCATTCTGACAGAAGTAATCGCAGGGGTTGGCCAGCTCATCACAACGTTGGTTCTTGAACCCTGACGTGCAGCTGCAAAACATTGTGTTGGGAGTGATAAAAGGGCCCAGAGAATGTATATTGTTGAACTGTTGGCTGCTTGATGAATGGAGACTGACACACTAATCCCTTTCAGCAGCTTCAGCCATAAGATGAAGTAAGTCAATGTTGTGTCTGCATTGAGCAAATTAGCAAAACAAATAATATGAACACAAATCAATTTCACTGCTCACCAAGTGAAGGGAATATCTGCAAGAGAAGAGTCTGTTACAGTGGTCTCACCACTGAGATGTGTATTTTCTTGACAAATAAATTATGTGATCGTAATAAAACAGCACAAAACAAGTTACATGTTATTGTCACTGAATTCTAAACAAGCCCAAAATATTAAAACGTACAATATGTCATAATAATACATGTACATTGTAGAAGATACTGTATTACTGTTATACATCCTACCACAAACAGAAAAATACAACTGTAATACTGCAACGTCAACCGTCGTCATTCCATTCAAATTCCAGAAACACAATCACAAGCAATCAAAAATATAAATGATGTGTTCATATAGAGAGCCAAAGTGGATAACTTCCGTGTTTTGCTCCAGAAGTAAGAATAGCTAATTCCAAATGCCAGTAATATTTGCACATCATGTCTAATTAAGTCATATCTGTAATAACAGCAGGGCAGATAGGGCTGAACAATATCAAAGTTTCTAGCCTGAATGTTGGTGAGTTTTATGGATATACACCAAGACAAATTCCTTGCGTGAAAACCTACTTGGCAATAAACCTGATTCTGATTCTGATGGAAGAAACTATGTTACAATGACGTAAGTCTATGCTGCTGTGCTTGTAAATTTTCATGTGAGTAGTACTAATATCAGCGGTATAATGGATGCCAATTTGTTTGGAATATGGTAGCTAAACTTGAGGAATAGCTTTCATTTTTTTTATATATATAAATAATATATAATTTGTAAGAAATAACTATTAGAGAAATGTTGAATGACTAACAGGAACTAGTGGAACAGATGACAACCCGGACATGCTGTCATGACTTTGACTCTCTATGATTGTAATTGTAATTTGCAATTTGAAATTATTATTGAAAATGTCAAGTTGGATATGTGTGACTTGTCAAATGGATTCAACCCCGTGGAAACCTGTGGTATGACTGTAAAAAAGGGTTACTTGTCAAAGATTGTCAAAAAAAATGTGACAGAGGACATTTTTAGACCCATGGAGAAAATAATCCGGGCAAAATCACACGCACCTAAATAACATAACTAACCAAAATCTCTCACTTTAAAACCATATTATATCATTTCATTTGAGAAAATAATGGGGTGTGTTCGAATTGAAGACCACTGCATACTGTTTGCCAACCCCGCAAATACACCCTTTAAAAGTCCGCCATCATAGTTAATCTGGAAAAAATGTTATTTGGGAATAAACTGATAAAAAAAATGTCAACGTGACACAAACATTGTGACAAATCAAGAAGGACATTTCTCTTGCCATTGTACATGTATAGTCCAATGACAGTTTCTACTGTTTTGTTTTGACCACGTAGGTTTACTGATCTAACCTGTCAACACTATTACTGAAGTAACAGAGGTTTTCTGCATTGTAAAAAATAAATAAATAAATACTGCATAGTATTCAACAAGAATATTTAAATAATTCCCGATGAATGACAGTGAGGGCTTGCATGTTTATCATAGCTGTCTAGTGCTGATGCATTTTAAAGAGCTCTTTTTAGTGTTTAATGCAAGAATTATCATTACAATTGAAGCAGCTCTGCTCTGCAAGGTTTTCGCTTTGGGAAGTCTTGATGAAATATACATTAACTCTGAATATTAAGGTCAAACATTATGATTTCTTGACACAGACATATCCATCATCTCACATAATCTCTGTTCTTTGCAGCAAATAATAAACCACATTATCAGGATCTGTTAACCTCATCGAATGAGATGGGATCATTTGCATAGAAATTGATTCTATCCCCTGGAATTTGTGAGTGATGACCACAAATTTCAATTTAACTATAGTGGACAATGGGCAGTAAAAAAAGAGAGTTGGCTTTTGAAATGGATTTCCAATTTCTTCCTTAGAGATAACATAGCATTGCATGTGATTACAGCTGAGGTGGTATTAATCTATGGGTGGTGCTTTGAGTAGTCTTTCACAATCATTTCCTCGTGTCTGCCAGTCAAGCTTTTATGTTTCTAGTTTTTGGCGTTGAATTTCATGGCATGTTCTACCACTGACACACACCTCAGCTTCATTTTTTAGAGGGCAAACTTCTAAAACCTACTGCTGAAGAGTGTCAGAGAGGCCTGATATCAGTTCTTAACTGCAAGGAGGAACAGTGTGATATGTTCAGAATGGCAAGCTTTGAAGGGGGTTTGAAACCATTTTTTATCTGCCTAAAAACCTTAAGCCACAGTTAGGTGTCACACAGCACCCAGCCCCCTGCTGTGCAATGGCCTCCACGCAGTGACATCAAACCCTCCCTCAACTTAAGGATTTTTTTTTTTTCAGAGGAAGACATCTATCTTGTACTGTTCTCCAAGCAGGAAAATGGTTCCCCTTGGTGATCTAAAGCCAGGTTTCCATGGGCATGGAGCCCAGCATTTGAATGGTAACAGTCAAGAGTGTGAATAATAGTGGAGAACATTCACTTTTTTTCCCACTTTCCTTCACCCATTAAGCAGTGACTTACTGACAGAAAGGCAGGTTGGTGTCGGGGTCCAGGTGACAGGTGCCTCCATTGTAGCAATATCCGTCACACAGCTGACAGCTCGGTGCTATTCTGCCATTTGTGCAACTGGAGGGTGAAGAAATAATGGATGCTAGCGACAAGCATAAAACTATACTTTTACAAGAAGCAAAAATGACTCAGTGGTGGTTTTGTCAAACATATGCATAATTCATATCGAGAAGGCAAGCTCACTTGGCTTCTAAATTCAATGACAAATCTAAATTGCTGTAGCGTATATGGTCCAATAAATTTTTCAGATTTAATCAAATCAATTCATTTAGCTAGCAGACTGCAGATGCATCAGCTGAGACCAGAGAATACACTGTAGAGCTAAGGCTGTTCCATAAATGAAAAGTATTAGTATTATAGGAAACGTGATGAGGGACAAAAATAGCGAGCAGATACCAAGCACTCACTTGCAAACCACATCTCCAGTCTCCTCGTTAATGAGGCAGGGAGCTCCGTGGCACCGAAGACACTTGTCCACCTCGCACTTGTTTCCCTCAAACCTGGCAGGACACACACACTCCACATATCCACTACTGGATAGCGTGCAGGCCTTGGAGTTCACACAGTAGTGATGACAGATGTCTGTTCAGTGTTCAGAAAGATAAAGAGAGAAAAGGGAGTGCGTAATGATAAACTAGTAGCACAGTTTAAACTGGTTTGATTTGAAATGTACAGGACTTTAATGGGAGTTAATTAGCCACATCAAATGACATCTTAGCCACAGATGAAAACATATCATCCCTTGGGCAAGCAATGGTAGGAAAATACTAATGATGTGCAGTCGAAATTGTTTTCCCACAAATAATTATGACAAAACAATGGAAAGGAAAATACATTATCACTTCAGAACAGAAACACCCAAAGGTTGTTTGATTGTAGTAGTTTGATTTTAGTTTATCCGCAAATAGAGGCAAAAGTGGTGTTTGTGGAAGGAAAACACTTTAGGGGTTGTTTTTTCCACACTCAAAATGCTTCACTCTATAGATTTTAGGCAGCATAACTGAATTCAAATCAGTGCTTTGTTGTTACTGTTCTGGCAGCTAGAATGGAAAGGCTAATGTCAATCATATGAAGGCCAAGCATAATCACTTGTTGTATTTGCTGCCACCATATAATTTGTGCAGGACTCACGGTAAAGACAACGGTCCCCAGTATATTCTGCCATACAGCGGCACACTGGCTGGTTCCCCTGAGTGACGTCACATGTTCCCCCATTTAAACAGTAGTTGTCACAAATCCTCCTTTCACAAAAAGGCCCTGAGAAACCAACAGGACAGCGGCATGTAGGCTTACCTGGAAAAAAAAAAGGGAAGATTTAGACAGCATGAAAAGACTAAAGTTTTGATTTTGTGGCTCTCACTGACCTGCTTCTGTAAGTACAATGAACACACTTCCTTTTCGAATGACATATCACATAACCTTTTTAAAAATGAAACTATATACCTGCAAGTAAATAAGTGAAACATATCTGTATAGTGCTTTACAAGGGCAATATGCAATATATAAGAAAGTAGTCATATTATTATGAATCACAATACACAATAAAAATACACAAAATATATACATACAATGCAGACCTGGTGGATACAGATTACCCAAACAGCTGTCTAAAATGGTCTTTAGTTGCCCTTTAAAAGAATCCGCAGAATAAGCAGACTGTAAGGGTGCAAGCAGAGCATTCCATAGTTTAGGTCCTACGGCCTCAAAAGCCTGATCATCATGGGTCTTAAGGTGAGTGCATGGGACAGACAGCAAATTTAGTATATTTGACCTTAGAGAGCGAGCTAGTGAGTTAGGGTGAAGTAGTTAAGCTACATATGCAGGGCCCTGACTATGCAATGCTCTGTGATTAAGTGTGAGAATTTTAAACTGGATCTTATAAGCAAGTGGAGAGATCTGACTTTCAGGGTGATGTGACCAAGTGAGGAGTTGTGCAGTAGCATTCTGGGCTGACTATAGATGATCAAGAGCAGACTCAAGTAGTTGTACATTCAACAAACATCAACTAAATTTAGTTTATTTACTTTTTATCATTCTCCTCCATACAACAATGTTTTATTTAACTGCAAGACAAAGTTGGTATCTTATCATCTCCCCATATACTATATTGCCATCTAACTTTAATAGTGTACTTTGAGACGTAGTTCTTCCAGTATACCTATTTTTCTATTTATCCATTTTTTAACCCTTACACTTATATAACATAACTAGTATCTAACTTGTAAAAAAACAATATTGTATGATATCACCTTTTCTACAACCAGAAAGTGTAACTTTGTTTTACTATTAACTTTTAATTTCCATTTCTCACAGAAATCACAGATTATCTGTAACTGTTTATCCTCATCAGGGTCACGGTGGGGCTGGAGCCTATAGCAGCTGACTTTGGGTGAGACAAGTCACAAGTTCATCATAGGGCACATAGAGACAAACAGCCATTCACAATCATATTCACGTTTAGAATCACCAATTAACCTATTAAGTGCATGTCTTTGGACAGGAAGAACATCCAGAGAGACCCCAGCCAAGGTATAAAAGATATAAGTACAAATGCAAATCACAAGGTTGTCCCATGGACACGTATTTGTGCCATAAGCACTATAAAACTTGTACTACTATACAAGGTTTGTCCTGGGTACCACTGCACTGTTGGAATGGGATGAGTGGGATTTATTGTTAGTAAAAGTAACAAATAACGAAAATGTTTCAATCAAATCAGCTTTTCATATTCCCTTCTAAAACAGTGCATCATGATTTACTCACAGTTTCCTAATGAAGGGGTGGGGGCATCATGGTTGTTCAGAAAAGGCAACAATTGTTGCTGCCCAGGTGCAACTGCTTGCATAGTAGACAACAAAATCGCCATGGATACAGGTCTCGCTATGTAGGTCTCGCCAAACTACTTGGTAATTTCACACTCCACAACTCTGTGGCTGGGATAATCTGGGATTGAAATGTCCAAGAGATCATTCTGCCTTCAGTCACGTCTCTGTTAATTCAATGGATGCTGAGGTTGTAAGCTTTCTGAACAGGCAGAGCCCACCCAGCTCTGTGTTTTTACTGTTAAAGCTTAAAACCTCCCATGCCCCCTCAACTACCCATTGTGTGATGAACACTTCATTTCTATTGGTGCATAATTTCATATTTGGAGTAAGCACAGCACAAGCTGATCTTGGTTAACAATATTGATTTGTTCTTATGCTTAATTATTTGGGAAATATAGTAAATATAGTCTTTTTTGCAGTCTTATAGAGTACTGCAGGAATGAGTCCTAAAAACCAGGAATGAGCATTTTTGCACTTCCAGTTCCTTTTCCTCAAAGTCAATGTGATTTTTTAAAAGGTCTGAGAATTTCACATGAGTTATATGGCAGTAAATACCCCACCTGTCAATTTTGAAGCAAAAAAAAAAATCAGTGGTTAAATAGGACTCCAGAGATTGTCGATGACATTAAACATCAGCACACTGGACTTGGAGACTTATCTCCAAACTAGAGGTTTATACTTGAGCTCTTACAAACCTTTTAAACTGAAAGGTTCCAATTTGTAGATATTAATTATGATTTTAATTAATTAAAGATTCAATTACAAGTTGGAAATTTAGTGGTATATTGACATTGAAGTCATGCAACCATGGCTTAGTTACTTCATAGCCTAACATTAGCTTTTGTACTTCTGCCAGTTGCATAATGCTTAAAAAAGTGGTTGTTTGTGAACATTACCTTGCTTAACAAAATAAACTGAGTTTGCCACAGAGCTTATTTTCTGCAACAAAAAATCCTATTGGCTTTTTGTCGAAGGAAACAGATGCTAACTTTTGGTTTGGCTTATAAAAATATGTCATCCCTGCAGCACTCTAAGACTATCTGACAGTATGTTATTAGACCTTAAACAAGAAAGTATAAGAGACATACAAGAAATACATATATAAAAGTAAAATGTAAGTTACTTTCCAGTCAAAATTTTGATTTTTAAAATGATTATAAATATATTATTAAGAGAAAAAATAAATAAATAAGTGATAAAACAAAAAAGTGCATTTGCATAAATTTTGATCGACTGCAGTGACAAAGCTGGAGCAGCCAAGTCAACAGATGCATGATGAAAGCTTATCCTGGTCCAGATAATCTAATATATCACTGCCATGTCTTTCTGCACATGCTGGGGTTGCCAGAATTTTTTTTCAAATGGGCCAATGCCATTCCCTCAGAATCTTTGTTTTAGCTTCATCATAAATTTGAGGATGGTTACACTCCAACGTACATAAAGACACATTTAACATAAAACATATCAATATATACAGTATATATATATATATTTCAGGATAGGATAATGTATTTCACCTATACTGCATGACATAGTAAGTAATAGCTAGGAGACATAGCTAGCTCTGAATAGTAAAACATATCTCATAAAAACACTGCAAATCCAGAGCAGTTGTGATTGTCTATGGTTTAAGTAAGTGTTTTGTTGCCAAAAGTTCCATTAGAGTGTAGGTAAACCAGTCAATTAGACAGAAGAGCAGGAGTTCAGTGACACCTTGTGTTTTTATAGATCAAATTGGACATTTTCCAGCCTCTAATTGATTTTGAGTTTGGCTTCAGTCCCTTTTTTATCACCAAAGCGGGACTTGAGGAAACCCGTTTGACTATATTTGTTCCCTTGCTCACTCACTTAGACTAATATTCAATATCAACCAAAATAATTGTCAAACATGAATAAAACAAATGGCACTGTGTCCCAGCAGCATAGCAAATATCACACTATATATAACACACATAAATCTCTTAGCTGTTGACCATACATAAGAATGCAACTACTCATCAAATTCAGCATGCTGGACTTAGCTGGTGAATACTAATAAAATAAATAAATAAAACTGCAATTGTCACCAACAGGAGTGCTGCCTATTCATTCATTCATACATAACATAATGACTCTTATTTTGATAGGACTACATTTTGTTTATTAAGAAGCAGTGATTATCATGACTTCGTTTTATGCAGAGCTGTTTAAAAAAAAAAATGAAGTAAAAGATGAAAACATTGATTAAACTTAAAAAAAAATATCTGTTTACCTTCTGTTGGGCAGACATGTTTCCCACAAGGCAAGGAAAGGAAAAATATATAGATTTTATTCTATGCTTTGAAAAAAATGGCAGAGAGTGACTGGTAGAGAGTGTGATAAATAAACATGTAATTAACACAATCACAAAAGCCCACATTTTTATTTCACCAACTGTTCAGCGTTAACTGCAATGACTCACTCAAACCAAAACATACTGCTTGGTTTTTTAAATTTTATTTAATGGATGTCACTCAATAAATACATCGTTAATAAATCCAAACTGCTTGAATATATCTCAGTCATTATAAACATTATGTGAGAACATAAGACACACTTTTTGTATGAGGGCAATTGCTCTTGTGATTTTTTTATTTTATAAGAACTGGAAATGGAGATGTTGTGGATAATTGCTATGATGGGAAGATGATGTATAGTCTTATAAATCAATGATAGCATTTTTAATAGGGCTGTACATCCTTATTCAATTTCACTGCTGACATATCAGCATATTCATATACATTCCAAAATAGTCGTTCCAGAAACCATGAAAGCATGAAAGAAGACTGAAAGCTTGATATTTGAGGCTTGTTCGTCAGGACCATCAATGACAAAAACTGCTTATCTGACAGATGTACCGTGGAAATTTGAGCTGAAGTGAGAAGAGCAATAAAGTAAAGGAAGGCACATGCGGTTGAATGCCATTATGCACTGGGTCAATGTTCAGGAGGAAACGGGGAAATCAGAATTGAGAATTTCTCTTTGTGGCAGTGACAAGTTTTGGTCCGCCCAGAGCTGAATATATAGAACTCTACAGCAGGATCACAACACATGAATGATCTTTGTATACATACAATACTGGATGTTTGGATTTGAAGCAGACTTACCCAAAGGTGAGCCCATGCAGGTGCCTCCATTTAGGCAGTAGTCTGTACAGTGGTTGACCTCACAGCGCTCCCCAGAAAAGTCAGGCCAGCAGTAGCACCTCCAGTCTCCTTTCTCATTGGCTAAGCAGCGACCTCCATTCTCGCAGGGGGGACGACACAGTTCACCTTCACAAAAGCAAAGACCATATCACTTACTGTGGTACAGTGTGTAGCAGTCAATCAGTGCTATGCTGCTAAACAGTAACAGACTTAGAGGTGTAAACCTGCATTTTCAATGAGATGAGCATAAACAAGAACTGCATGCAAGAGGCAGCTTTGTTCAAACTCAACACACACAAAATCTCCACAATGCAGCGTGTTTTGGTCCCAGCCATGAACAACTACGGATGTCTGCTAAAATTTTATTTTGGTGTTACATTCTGGCAAGTTTCCAATGTTGGCAGCAGAGTGTTCAGTGTACATAAAAATCTCTTCACCCTGAAAATTGTTTTTCTTGCTATCACACCACAAGCAAGGGTTCTCACATATATGCCACACTGCACCTACTAGTATAGCTAAATCTTACAACAACAAGCCGTTTAAAAAGGAATATATGCCACATTTTATGCGGATGTCCAGTCAGTGTTGATGGTAAATGTAGTCTATTGAAGCAATAAATTCTCTGTAACAGCTGCAAAGTTGGTGTCAAGGAAGAACTGCATGCTATTTCAGCTTGGAGCTTGAAGGTAAGTATATAGCAATTGATTTGCTTGGCAACATTTTGGCCACTTTTTTTGCTAACTTAACTTACTCAGAGGGAGTGGGAGAAGTAAACTAACATGCAATGCACCCTGGTATATGCGGACATTACTAGCATAGCGGAGAGCTCAGCTTTCCCTGTCAATATAGCATACACTGATGAATGTACTACTTCAATTTCATCACAGTGCCCATCAACACTGACATTCACGAAATGTGGCAAATTTCCCTTTAACTGTGCCATGAAGATGCAAGGGTTGGTCTACCTGAGATGATGGCATCAGTACAGGTGCCATTGACCAGTACCTTCCCCTCTGGACAGGTACATCTGGCACCCGTTGGGTTGAGTAGACACATAAAATCACAAGATATTCTCAGGCATGGATTTGATGCTGTGGAGAAAGTAAAAAAAAAAAAAAAAAGAGCCAAGAACATAATTTGTCAGTCTGGCCTCAGATGAGAAAGACTCATTTGTTTGTGAAAAGTCTGTTTGTTCTATATCAGAGTAAAACTATCTATTTCAAGGGTTTAAATTCTGTTTTGAAGGCTGTTATTTTCTTGAAGCTGAGAGAGGCACAAGGCTAAAGCATATGAATAACTTCACATCTGCAGATTGAATAATCAACGACTGTGGAACATGCAAACAATTTCCCATTGTTTTAATTGATTGGTGGCACTCTGAAGTGCTCTTCTGGCTGCCGCCTACAGTGGGTAGACAAAATAAAATGAACATCTCATGAGAAAGTACTCTGAATTAATTAAAATTACAAATTTTGCACAGGCGGGTTACATTAGGTTTAATACTGCTAATCAGGATCTGTATGCTAGAGGTCTGGCAATCACTCATTTAAAATTAATGTTCTAACAGTGCTAAAGAGGGCAAATCAACTGTGTTCAAATTACAGGTGCATTAGACAGAGAAACCAAATTGTTTAAAAACTGCACTCATAAAATGGATCTACAATTAAGATGTGAATTAGATAGATTAAGAGTTTTTAGGTCATTGTTTAAATGAAACTATGCAATATTGTTACAATATTGGTACATACAGTATATACTAAAAATCAGCACTCAGATTTCTCTTACAACACATAAAGACGAAACGCCAGAACAAATCTAAATCTGACTGTGTCTGATCAATGTTTTTTATTTATGTCACACACCTGAAACTTGTCTCATAGATAATCTCTCTGTGATTATCATATATTTTCATCCTATGTTGTATGTTGTTTGAATAACTTTAACAAGATTGCCCTTCAACATTCACACAGAAACACAAAGTGGAAGCTATTTAGTGAGTCAATCCTTTATCCTATATCTGTCCCATCAACCACACACAGAAGGTATGTTGAAAGATTGTCTACATTAAATTATGTACCATGACTTTCTTTGGCTGATATTCCACCCTTTGCTACATGACGGTAAACTATCCTTTATTATCGGTTATGTATGTTTGTTGGTGCACCACTGCTGTATTCAGTTCTGTACATTACCTGTTGTTGGTCTCAAGGCAAGTCTAATGTGGTGAAATGTTGAATGTTACATGTATGCCTTCCTTGCATACATGTTTTTTTTCCTTATAAATACTGTGTGCATGTCTTAACGTGTGAAACACATTTTAAATTGCTCTTAAATCAATCATGAAAAGAGATGAACATAACTATACCTAAAACTATAACTATATATATATATATATATATATATATATATATATATATTGAGGTTGCATTTTGTAATATATTTTGTAATCTCTATAATTCCTTCCTTTAACTTCTCAAAAGAAAGTATATAAATATATCATGAATACTAAAATAAAAAAGACAAATCATCAATTTACCATCTTGTTGTTTGTAACGGTGGGAGATCAAAACATTAGTGGGCTTCTCCATCCCCAAATTGAGAAATTCCACCGACTGTTTGCCGTACTTGTGAATCCGGAAGACCTCGTGTTTTAGTCCAGTTCCATAAATGTAGTCTTCAAATATATCAATTCTATATGGTTGGGAAATTCCTGCAAATCCAGCAGAGAAAATAAAGGAGATAACATCAAGTAACCCTTTCAGAAGACATGCAGTCTTGGGATAATGAATGTCTGTATGCTGTGGATAGAAGAAGCAGGAACGTGCAGTGTGGGCAGATTGATTGATGGTTTACCACACATTGTTTAAAAGTTTACCCTTTCTGAGATGCGCAAGCAGTATTATTGTTGTAAATTTGATATAAAAAAAAAAAAATGACAAAAAAAGTTGAGGAAACTAAAGTGTAGCAGGAATAGTATGTGTTTAAAAATATAAATTATACTTTGGTTTCCAGTTGGCTTTACCATGTCTGTCACTGATTGTCACTAGAGGGTCCGAGCCATCCAATCTCATGCTCCCTATCTGTGAGAGCTCAGGATCTGCCCAGTATAATCGTTGGTTGAAATAATCAATGGCCAGCCCTGTGGGAGGATGAAGGAAAGAGATTTATTTACTTGACAAATTACACAGGGATCATCATGGAATCCTTCAATACTGGAGACTTTAAGGTTAGAATAGTTATACGTATGCGGCAGTTTAACAGGATAGAGACAAGGTTTCTTTTGTTTCTATCTCCTTCTGGCTGTTTGCATTCAACATTTGTTTTGCTTGTGTCAAAATAACGTAGTGGATCTGCCATCTTGTTGTGCGCTGCAACTTTGATGGCAGTGTGTAGGTGTGCTTACATTACAATTTCAAACCGGTGACTCACTTTTACTTTCTCCCAAAAGTCTGACTGGATAATTGAGCACCTGGCTAAGGTGTTTAAATAGGTTTGTGTTTTTCCGTAGATGATGAATTCCTCTTTCTGTAACCAAGACAGAGAATGGGTCCCTTGAATTAAAGGAGGCCAAAGCAGCTCTTCAAAACTAGATCAGCACTAAGTGTCTCCCTATAGACAAATTCAAAGTGTCTGTGAGATATGCCTTACTTATAAATTTTCTTGGTGCTGTCCGCTATATCTTTAGCTAGATTAGCATATAATAGATTAATGCTATATACATATATATATATATTCACCATAGTTATGCAATACTATATGGGCCATAACCTGAGTGATGACACCACAAAGCAGGTTACACATTTCTGCTGCTGTGGATGTAGTATTGAGTAAAATTCAAAAAGCTTTGTCTATTCAGCAGTGCATCAAAAGTTAACATGGTTTCATTAATTGCTATTCTGCGCTTGTGATGGAATAATGTCTTTGGTGTGAATAGAAATCTATCCTATTTTATTTATATTACATGGTCACATATATGTGACATAGATATGAATAATTTCAATACATGTTGGTAATGATAATGTAAAATATAGAGGTACCTGTTTTTCAAATACAGTTTAGCAAAGTTTGACTTGAAGATCGAAGTACTAATCCAATTTTTGACAAAGAAGTAGATGCAAATGTTCCTGTTAGCAACACATACTTATGTTATTTAATCATAAAATACTGGACATTTTGTGTGGGAAGAATTGAAGGCAATTCTTCAAAAATGTAGGGAACATTCCAGTGAGAGATGAACAAATTGACAAAGATACTCCAATTTTGTCTTTATTGTTGATTTGTTCAATAAAGTTAGAATAAAAAGAGGTTAATGACACAATATGAGCACACAGCTTTGTTTATTTGTTCATCTCTCACTGGAATGTTCCCTACATTTTTGAAGAATTGCCTTTCTTCTGGTGTTACTCTAAATCCATTGCTCCTTTGTCAGTACACACAGCACAGTAGTTGTATGTATAATCACGTATAATCACTTAGTTGCATAAATGTAACTGATGTTTCAAAATATTTGAAAAAGTCTGCTTTAGAAATCCTTTCTGAAAAAAGGAATGCATTCAACGTGATTATGTGGCCTTAACGATACACACAATGAGTAATGCGTAACACTGAATGCTAATATCACTGTTTGTTTTCACGTGAACTCCACAGGGTTCTTTTAAGATATCAAAGCAACAACAAAAAAGGAATATATAGCAACATAAATTAATTTATGGGCTTTTACAGAAATACCTACCGGTAGGTCTTCTCAGCTTTTTCTCCAAGATCACTCTGCGTAAGGAGCCATCCATGGCTGATTCCTCGATATGAGAGTGGTCACCTATTACGCTCCAGTACATCATCCTACAACAAAGAGAAACATTTTAAGTCCTTTATGTTCTCTTCTTGTGAGTGTGAATGGTTGGTTGTCTCTATTTGTTAGCCCTAAACTGGCGACTTGTCCAGGGTGTTCCCCGCCGCTCACCCAAAGCCAGCTGGGATAGGCGCCAGCCTCCTGTGACCCTGATAAGGATAAGCGTTTACAGATAATGGTCGGATGGATGGATGCTCTCTTCTTTTAAAATTGTAGATAGCACGTATTCAAATAAGCCTTTCTACCTGCATAGCCAAATACATGAATGCATATAATAACTCAGTACAGATCGGCATCTCAGTACAAATGTTTATAAATGTTTCTGTCCTTGGGGATGATGTAATATCTAGAGGCCTAATGAAAGTGCAATTCTAAAACTCATGAACATTTGGGACAAATAATTACATCTTTACTTGGCAACAAATTAAATGAATGAAATGGCTGATGAGAACATTTGGAAAGCCTCAAAATTCATTGCGAGAGTGATGTATCGCAACCACGTGGGTGTGGTGGCTTTCCTCTTGTTCCAAAGCACTTTTGATGGAGCTGTTCTGAGTAATGTTAAGCAATGTAATAAGTAATGTAACTGAGTAAGCTACTTCCACTGTGGCTGAGTGATTAATGATAAGCTTACATTTTTTTTTAGAGATCATTAAGCAATGCGTAAGTGATTATCTTTCCAAACAACACAGTTTTGCTAAAATACTGAAAATTGATCTTCTGGCAAAAGTGCACAGAAAACACGTCCACATCTTAATGGGTTTTTTCCTCCCCAGTCTTTAATTTAGCATCTCAGAGCTGTCTTGATATTCAAGGGTGCACCTTCTGTAGCTGTTTCACGTTCCAGCACTTAGCTAATAAAAGGCTTTTATTATGCAACAGCAGCAACTGTTGATAGGAGTTGATAGTTAAGGATTGTTAGCGTCCCAGTGAAACAGCTGAATGTGCTATCAGAATATCTGTAATGTAACCCACCCTAGATGAAATGTGTCTTTGGAGGTATCAGCAGAAAAAGATAATAGCTATGTGCACAACTTACCCTCTGGCTGGATTGACAGCAATGGCGTATGGCTCTCCCGCTATGTCAGTAATCAAGCGGGTGCAATTCGGTCCCTTTAGTTGTCCCACATTTATGGAATATCGTAATTTAGTCCAGTGGGCTGTATAATAGCTGAACCAGTGCATCCGAGAGTGATCAGCCCAATAAATGTTGCCTGTGATCCAGTCAGCAGAAATATCTCTGGGTCGACGGAAGTCCGAACACTGCAAACCATAAGAAGTCAGTATTCAACTTTTCTGAAGACATTCACTTAAAATTATGTCACGTAAAAGTCATAGAAATTAGACATTTAGTATGGTGTGTGAAACAACGTAACATTTATCTTAACTTAATGCTTGTAATCTATAATAACCTGTGATTATATTACATATAAAAAAATAAAAAGACAGATATACTTACAATGTTTCTGACATTTGTTTTAGTTTGACTTCTTTCTAGAGTGTCTTTGTAAAAAATTCCACCAGGGTTAAATTGGGTAGCCCAGATAAACTTTTGATGGTGAAACAGAGCATCCATCCCGATAATGCGGGCATTGTCCTCAATATGAGTGAGAAGTTTGTGTCCATGGCTCTGGTTAAATGGATACACAAAACTTCGGATTTCAGTATCATTAGCTATGTAGAGCACTCGATCTTCTGGTCCTGCCCGGTGAGTTATTAATATGTAAAAAAAGAAAACAAAAGAAAATTGGCTAAATTCCATTTTGGGTATTAGACAATCTAAGGACAGTACATGTAAATACAGTTAAACATTGTACTCAGGATGTTTGAGAAATAAACTTTAGGGTCATACCTTTTGCTATGCAGTTTCCATTGATCTCCTTGTAATTTCGATCACATGTGCACTTATAAGAACCTTTAGTGTTTGTGCAGTAATGAGGACATGTGTCAAACTGCAGACATTCATTTATCTCTGGAAAAAAGAAAGATTCACAGGTTGCTTTAGAAAAGTTAGACAAATATGTATTTATACTTCCTATCATTGATTAAACACTTTAGAGAGATGATGGGCAATAAATGACAAACACATTCTATTTCAGCACAGAATAATCAGGCAAAGGCAAAAATTGGTTATGACATGACACGCATAACCAATAAATACAGTATGAACCATTTTCTCATTGAGAAGTGGTGGTGTCGACCCATTAGTAAAGAGGAAATTATATGCACAGAGTAAATGACAAAGAGGTGATAATATAATATTGAGGCAGAGGCAATAACTGCCAGGCAAAAAAAACAATCAACTGGGAAACAAGAACCAGGTCGAAAGGGTTGACGAATAATCAAAACTGAAAACTTCAGTAGGAGTAGACATGGCAAGCAAAAATGCCTTAAAGAGAAGGTGTGGGAGGGAGACGGAATCAGAACTGTAAGATTTGGAAACCAAATACTTCTTTTATCAGTTAGAAATATTTTATTTTATGATTTTATTCAGCATTACCTTTATTTACATCACAACAGCTCTGTTGTGGCTCATCAACAGTTAATGATAGTTCTGACATCATCTGATACCATAATATTATGGGGACTGTCACTGGGTATCCTGTCAAAAGGTTCTCCAAGTAATGGGGAAGACTGCCAGTTTGAAACTAAGTCTGTTGTGAAACTCAAGGCTTTAGTTTGACATGTTTTGACAGGACTTGACACAACTGAAATAGCCACATTATTTGTGTCCATTTAAACTATCTTTTATTGCCACAATGGCAGTGAATGGAATGTATTTTGCATATTAACATTAGCTTTCAAAATTCTAATTATATATATATATATATAATAGTTGACATTATTTACAAAATGTTAACCCATGCTATATCTTAGCCAGGTTGATTTAAGGAAAAAAAAAATGTTAATGCACCAGTCCAAGCTCCACTCTTAACTATTGTAATGGGAAAAGAGAATAAAACTGATATATTACCTTCACACTGGCCCGTCTTTTGGTTCCTCTTAAAGCCAGCTTTGCACTGGCATATAGCATTAACATTTGTATGGTTGCAAATTGCATCCTCTCCACATGGATTAGTTTTCTTCCCGCAGACATCTCCGCTGGAAACTACAAATGAAGACAGGACTTTGATTACACTTCAGTCCTCTGCATCGTAGACACTTGCTGTGTTTTTCTTTTGATGTGCAAAAGCCAAGAAGGCATCACTGTCTTTCATATAGTACACAACACAACTCAAACATGGGCATACATATATTACCATAAATAACAAAACATCACATTTAAAATGAGGAAAATGCTGCGGTCCTGATAACATCATCGTGACATTCTGTACTTTTCATCTCTTCTGAATTCTTCTTTGATCTGTCAGCTTGAGTTAACTGTTGCTGCACTTACAGGCCTTGCAGTCTTGCTCATCTGAGCCACCATCTCCGCAGTCACTGAAAAGGTCGCACTGCAGCTGGATTGGGATGCAGCGTTGGTTACTACAGGTGAACTCTGTCTTCCCACAAGGCCGAGGTCTTCCAGCTACCACCTCTGCTTCAGTAAACACAGTGTCAGTTGAAAAGGCAACAGAAAGATTCATTTCAAAAACAGATATCTCTCCTTTTATTTATTTTCCTAAATCATTTTTTTTTTGGTGCACTCCAAGGGATATCAAACAGATGTTGAGTTGTTTTGATTAGATATCTCAATTTTTTGCAATTTTCTTAAATCATGATTTATTTTTTAAATTTTTTTATTGTGCACCCAGGGGAATATCAATAAAACCAGTGTTGGTTTATTCATTTTAAAAATGATGTTTTTCTGTTTTTGCCAGTGAACTTCCAGAAGTGATATAACTCATGCAGGAACAGGAATTCAAGAGCAAACATGCTGCTATTTTTATTAATTTATTTTTTTTATATTATTGTAGATTCAAAAGATGTTGTAGTAAAAGAAGCAAATTTTGAAATGTCTTATTGTCTTATTACTTTCTAATTTTTTTTATTACTCTGGTTGCTTGCTGCAAAACAGCAAGACGGTAAAACAGCACTGTTCTTTCTGAATGTTTCAATCAAACCATAACTCAGTCAATTTGTAGCCATTTTCAAAATAAAGGATGTAAACTATCACAGAGAGTTTGCTTAAGTATCTCCCTTTCTTGCCTGCAAATGCTGAGTCTGTTTGCTGATTTATTTATTTTTTTGGTTATCAGTTTTCATATTTCATAGCAAAATATACAGAAAAACACATCAAGCACAACAGAGATGGTGATGATGGACAATGATGGGACAGAAGAAAAGTGTATGAAAGAGAGGTAGATGGAGGGAACAGTGGGGACAGGGGACAGTGGATTAAGGTGAGATTGAAATGATGAAGAAGCATACAATGGTGAGAGGTAATGGACTGAGGTAAAAGATGGATGGATGTATCAATGGAATCAGAGAGGAAGATGAATGGAGGACAGGAGGAAGGAAAGAGTGAAAGATGAGCAGAAGAAGTGATTTGTCCCTTCCTCTCCTGTCTGCTCTATGTGATCGTTCAAGAGGACCGGCAGTGGTTATGCCTTTGGGAATAGAGAAAATAAAAGACAATTTTCAACTGAAGAATGTTAAGTACACCAAAATGGTTTACAATGAATCCCATAAATGTCTCATTTACCCCTGCCTTCCATTTGTAAACAAACTCACTGGTGATGATGCCCTCGCAGCTAACTATTGGTATATAAAAAAGATATGTTGACTCACACACTCTGTATGCAAAACATGTTTTTTCATAATTTTCACACAGTACATCAAGTATAGGCTCAGATGATTCTTATACATTAGAGTTCAGGTCTAACCTTTGGGCTAATGCAACTTAAAGACCCCATTTAACACCAGAAAACATTTACAAACCTGTTTGATATTGCATACCAAAGGATACCTCAAAAATATAATGTTAATGGTCCAGCTTTTGTTGAATACACCACTCACTTGCTGCTGTTTCGAACAATGGTTCCCAATCTGTGGGTCAGGACCCTTTAAGGGGGTCACTAGATAAATCTCAGTGGTCACTAGATGATGAACAGGTTGAAAAAGAGTAATTAAAAAAAAAAAAAGAAAAAATTCTACTACACTTTCATTCATAACTTCAACTTATAGACATGTGATGAAGGGTCATAAGTAAACACTGTTGCATTTAGGGGTCACACACACTGCAAAGGCTGGAAACCAGTGGTTTAGTTGTAAAGTCTACAACCAGCAGTGGGCTGCACTTTTATTTTATCAGAATGAAAAAAAATATCTGCACCTCTGTGGATCAAGGACAAGTGCATCAGGGGAGTATGGTTATCAAATAATAGAAGCAGAAATCTGCACTCTGTTTAATAAACTGACCATAACTTTAATTGTATTTTCGCGTACAAATTTGCTTTGTGTAGATTCAATATCAGATCCATATTGGTGCATTCTGTGCTCACCACACTCTTCTTCATCTGAGTTGTCACCACAGTCATCCACTTTGTTGCAGACTTGGTCTGTGCGTAGACACACGTGATCATTTCTGCAACGGAATGGCCTTGTCGGAGGGCAGGGGAGTTTTGCTGGAGATGAAAAGACACGAAAAGCTAATGGATATGTCTTTCAAAAAACCCCAAAACAACTGCTTGAATTCTCGTATGAAATGACAATGAAATATTCCCTTTTGGAAAATAGAAAAGTAATGGCTTATAAAATATGCATCAATTGTCTTCAAAGGAAACCTTGCGAGCGACAATTTCAACCCACCACACATGTCTGTGTCTTCGTCAGAGTTATCCCCACAATCGTCCTTGCCGTCACACACCCATGTGTGCAGTTTGCATAACGTGTTGTTGCAAATGAATTCATCAGCCCGGCAGAAGAAAGCACCTGCAATTACACATAAGTTTCTGAGACTTTAAAATTACACTCTGAATTGGGTAGAAAAGGTTTTAGGCCTTAGAAGATATGAGTCAAAAACTGTCTATGACGAAATTCTGAAGACAGATCATTTTACATAATGATCCAGCCCCAATGACAGCCCTGCATCATTTTTCCCGAAAGCAAAGTCTTTCATCTCATCTCAAATTTCTCATTCACCTTGTATGTAAAATCCCTACCTCTGCCACATGCTCTCAACTTACCTGTCCATGTCATCCTGTTGTTCTGTCCTCTTTATATTAAGTGATTTGAAATGGTTCACATGCCTTATCTGTTTAATGATAACATTTGCAGTGTAAAGATATGAGCTGGTAGATGAGAATCCGTTTTTAACCTCAAGGGATCACAAACCCAAACATCAGTCATCAAAACAGGTCACACTCATGCCTACCTTGGCTGCAGTTTTCCTCATCACTGTGGTCCATGCAGTCCAACACGTCATCACAGCGCCAACGCCGAGGGATACAGTGAGCACGATTCAGACAAAGGAACTCATCTTCCCTGCACTCCTTCACACAGCCAATCTGTCAGCAGAGAAACATTGCAAATCATCAAAATTGTCTATTTTGTGAAGTTGTCAGCTGCAATCAGAGGAAACCAAAACACTGAATGACTCATGTTTTAACCCAGTTGATCCATGATTGAATAAGCAGCTCTTCACTCTTGCACTTCACTCACACTACTTGAAAGAGGAATGTTTTTTTTTTTTTTTTTTTAGTTTTTATGAATTAAGCTGCACTGACCTCATCTGAGCCATCCAGACAGTTGTCATGTCCATCACACCGCAGGCTGGCTGACACACACCCTCCGCTGGCACACACATATTCATTCACGGAACATGAAGGAACTGCTGGAGAAGGGCAAAGTATGTCAACAACCCGCCTTTTCTCAACTAGAAAAATCTAAAGTGACTTGTTCAATAAACAAGTAGAAAACTCCACATCAAGGTAATGTGGACTGAAAATGTGGCGCTTGAAAAGAAATGATTAGAACTTGTCACTCCTAAGTACAGTATGATGTCCTGCAGGTCAAAGAGCTCATACTGTGTACTACCTGCTGATGAACAAAGTGCTTCACAGTACTTGGCCAGTAATGAACAGCAGAACTCGACAGAGCAAATCAGACAGAGCTATTTCTATCTCTCTAAATGATGTCATATTGTATTGTAGAACATTTTATTTTCAAGGTATTTTGAAGTACACAGATAATTTAGTATGTTTCTAAAAACCATGGACACATACATGATACACTTGTCTTCACACTTTTTATATGCTGCAGCGGAACATCCGATCTTTCAATTTATTTAACCAATTCTTACTAAGTTTTTAATTTTATTTTTTATAGACACAAACGTATTCATGCTCATGTGAGAGGTGCTATGTTCTTTTAAATACAAATTCTAACCTTGGTAACAGGATGTTTTTACATTTATCATGACTGCAGCTTTGGCGGTTTGCAATGACCCTACACAGAGCAACATTGAGTCTTTCACCGATTCATACACAGTACCTTTCCTAGCTGCAATGACAAGAACACTTTTTCTTTCAGCAAAATAAATTGTATGAACTCTGCCCATATGAAAAAGCAAATAAATAAATAACATTCCAGTGAATAGAAACAGGCAATCTTCTATGTACCAAATGGTGCTCAGTAGTACTTCTCACGATTCTTTTACAAACTAGAGTACATCTGTTTTGCACCTGTTCCCTGGCAGTTTCTCTCATCTTCCCCCATCTTGCAGTCTTCTTGGCCATCACAGAGCCACTTCAACGAGATGCAAAGGTTGTTGTGACACCGAAACTGGTCATCTGCACAGTGTTCCACACAGCCTTTCTGTAAATAAATACAGTAAAAACATAACATAAACATACAGAAGAAAGTCACTGTCATAATAAGATTATTATACAGTCCATGATCAAAGAAAACAACTTTTAATCTGTGAAATATTTTGACTGGTATCTGGAACGTCTTTATCTCCATCATTATCAATGACAATCTACCCAATGACGGCCACTATGAATAAATAAATGCAATAATCACTGTGCATCATAATGCTGATTGAAAGACAACTTTCTTTCCTGTCTGCACTGACCCAGAAAGCTGGCACTGGGGAGACACATAATAAAGGGTTAATTAGGGTTGCACTGCTTTGCATGGAGAGGGATTATATATAAAATTGCTGTGCAAATGTTGAACAGAGCAATAAATTAACAAGAATAATGAATCATAATAACAAGCCTTTGTCCTTGAATTATGCATTGCACTGTGTCATTACCACTGATGGGGCATTCTTTGTATGGCTCCTGCAAAAATCTCTTTACACCATGCGGTGCTAGATAAAGGCACATTTGGGTTAATTTCTTCACATCTTACAAGAGAGTATCATTACAATGGCAAATTGAAGCTTTACACATGCAGATATTCAAGCATATTTATGAACAAAACAAGCAGTTTTTGTTTTGTTAAGAGGTATGGAGGATTAGGATTTTGAGGAACAAATGAACAGAAGGTATTTCTGCCCAGCACTGTTTTCGAATGTAGCGACCGTGACGAGGAGATTTGGATCAGTACAATGAACTGTGCCTAGAACGGGATTATTTTCTGTGACAATATACCCATCCAATTTCATTTCCATTTTTAATTGGGATATTTAATGTGTACTTAGGTTGCAAGCTTAGATACAAATGTACATGTTCGATCAATTACAGTATCCATACTGTAATTTAGTCTGTGTACACTGTAATTTGCAAGTGTTAAGTACATCTATGTGTTCTGTATTGTCTTCACAATATTTAATTTTTGTGTAAACCGACCTGTAATTTTTATAATAGCCAGTATTGACTCTCTAATTATAGGATACAATGGCTAGCACATGGTTATACAAGACAGGTGTTGGATATGATTTCTATTCACACTGACAAAAAGCAAAATGTACTCAGTGTTGGTGTTTGCTTTCAAAGGATTCTTCTTTTGGAGCTACTTTGAAGTGTTCAGTATGTGTGCAGTATTTTATTCTTAATTTAGTGTCTTGCTAATATCTGTGCCTCATTAGCAGCACTCGTGGGTTTACCTTCCTCTTTGATTTATAAGAAAGTAGTACACATATCTCAGACACTGGCCTCATCTGAATTATCCAGACAGTCATAGTCTCCATCACAGCGGAATCTGGAGGAGATGCAGTCTCCGTTAGCACAGGCAAAGTCCTTGTGGTTACAGGTGACAGGCTCTAAGTTGAGAAAAAACAAACAAAAAACAAGACATTATATGCCAAACTGATTATTTTTCCAGCACTATACACAACAAACATACATCCCCCGGTACAGTTATCAGCCAAATGCTCTGTGCTTAGAATCTCATGCTAATACTTTGGCATAACCATCGTTTCAACTAATTAGAGTCATTTTGTATTAAAAGTTTAGAAACTGGCAAAGCTGATCAAGATGTAAATACATTTATTCATGCTGCTCTCTCAGTGGAGGGGCACCATCCTCTCTGAAGCCAAAAATCTTGTATCTGCCATTTAGTGCAAGTCTGTCCCTGAGGAAATATTAGGGCGCAGCTAAACAGCTGCATCAGATTCACTGTCTGGGCCCTCCCCTTGTTATCATGGACTGTTAGCTAGCGAAGGGTGTGTGTTATGAGTTGTGCTGCAACAGAGACTCCCAGCAGGCATTGCAGCAAAATCTGATTTTCAAGGCTCTCCACTGTCTGTTGGTCCACCTGCTTAATTCTTTGCCATCCAACACTTGACTGGCTTTTATTTGCATTTTAAGTGACATTAATAGGTATGGGGAATATGCGTCTAATAAATCACACAAATGATGCATACACAGCAAAAACACACAGAAGGCATACACACACTCATATGATGTACAGGCAAACAATTCCACTCTCTCTCTCTCTCTCTCTCTCTCTCTCTCTCTCTCTCTCTCTCACACACACACACACACACGCACACATACATGCAAGGAACTCAAAAGATATGAAATTTAATGAGGTGGGTTAACAGTGCCATTTCATGAGTAAATAAAAAGTTTTCCTCTGATGTGATGTTGAATATCTAAACAAAAGGGAGTATGAGCTTGGTAAATTACAGAGAAGAGATGATATCAGGAACTCAAGAGTCTCAGAGAAATAGCACAGATAATAAGAGTAAGCTTTAAAGAGAGAGTTGAGCCTGGTTGACTTGATAGTGAGAAACATTACCCAGGGTGCAAAGGTACAGGATTGTGTGTGTGTGTAAGACAGACAGAAAAAAAAAGAGGTGGTGGTAGGGGGTTATGGTGATGGGAGCTACTCCCAGGTGTCCAATTCTTCACTGCCTAAGTGTGCGTAGAAACGTCAACAGTGTATATAAATGAACAAACTGAGCTGACAAAAAGTGAAGGAGTCAGATACTCACTGCAGTTCTCCTCGTCTGAGTTGTCTCCACAGTCATTCTGGCTGTCACACCTCCAGTGGTCTGGGATGCAGTTGTTATTCTCGCAGCGGAATTCATGAGGTCCGCAGGTCTTTTCATCTTTTTCATCAGGAGCAAACAAACACGAAGATGAAAATGGCTTCAAAGAGCATGAATATTAATAGTATGCTAGCTATCATATTTTCTACGTGTAATCATCGTTTCCTCAGGATTTCCCCAAGCAACTCTGACAAAGTTCAAAACACAGTGTGCACTCCCGAGGCTAACACACCGTAAGATGAAATACCTGACTATGCTACCAATCATCCTCAACAGAATATGTGGCAGGAAGTTGGCAAGATTGAACTTTCTTCATGAAAACATCCAAGAGAATTTCAGAACACAACAAATTCTGGAAGATTAGATTTTGGTTTTGTTATATACAGAACCCAAGCTGTGTTTCTGTGTGCCGACAGTGATGTAATGATATTTAAAATGCCTTCTCTTTCAGACAGTGACAGCAGTTGGTCAAGATGTAATAATAATTTCATTTATAGGAGATCAGCACGTCTTTGTCTTTAATTTTCCCTTTGATTTAGTTAGTATTATTTAATGTCTGTGGTTCCTGGGGCAAGAAGATTCTGATCTCTACAGTTTACAGTGAAATATATCCTCTTGTGATGAGAGCTCAAGAGAAAAATGGGAAAAACAATTCCATGAATATAGATTTTTTTTTTTAATACAGAAAAGTCAAAAATAATAAACCCTAATCATCTTGTACACAAGGTGTGAAAATAGTGTACACCTTTAACACATAAGCCAGAAGTAAATATGGTCGCAAGATTTGGGTCAAAACTGAGGTAGTGCCTCCTACTCAAAATGTCAAGCATGGTAATCAGACTGAAAAATTCAGCGATGTGGGCGATTCAGAGGTCTGGATCCCAGCTACAAAATGTCATCTCTTCTTTTTACTCTGTTTATTTACTGAATTTGCTCTTTAAACTGTGTGTGTGTGTGTGTGTGTGTGTGTGTGTGTGTGTGTGTGTGTGTGTGTGCATCACCAGTTCCAGCATTAATGGCCAGGTTTAGAAGTATGCAAAATATCTGCATTTGTTTCAGAAGGATGAGATGCAAAGATGCTTTGATATTTGCTCCTGCAATACTTCAGCAGAATAGGTTTTCAAAGTCAAACTAAGAGCTTCCTTTTAAAAAGTCATTTCAGTACAGACATCGTCAGGGATAATGGCCAAGGTAACGCTGTTATCAGTTAGGGAAGAGATGCGTCAAAAGAGGAGGGTGGCAGATTCTGCCCGGATCTCTTTCCAACATGACAGCAGGAGGAGAGAATCAGGAGGGAAAGCTGAGTGCAGCAGCGGAACACACGAGGCAGCAATTCATTAGGAAGAAGCTCAGTCACTTACAGCATATAAAAGATGTGACACAGGAAAAAAAACAATATTTTCCTGCCAAGTCAGAGCTCATTACGGTGCTAACAAGCAAAACTTCCTTTAACAGTCAGAGGTAATTCAAAGCGAAAATAAAAAAAGCTATAAAGCAGCATTAGCTTTTTCATCTGCTCCAGAGTGGGGGGAAGTTTTAAGGTGATGAAGACTCTGACAAACACTGCAGAGGATACAGTTTGAGGGGCCAAAGTCAAACATCAGTAAACTACACAGAGTGGGATAAACATTTACTGAATATTACATCAGGGTCTCCTCAAGTTAATTGACATCAAATAAAAATATTCATATGAAACCAACAAAAAATTACAAAGAAATCTATTGAGAGGAAGTGTGAGACCTCAAACATCAAAGTGTATACTTGTTTAATCTATTATTAATATTAATTATTAATAATCAGGCTGCAATTTTGTGCAAGCTGCGTAACAGCCAGAAATTATGTTTTTCCAATGTCACACTTATGAAGCAGCAGCAATTACACCAAACACACACAGACACACACACGCATACACACGATTGATTGATTTGTCTCATGCCTGTGAAAGCTTGCATTTGTTTGCTTGGTGGGTGACACAAATCACTTGCTAAAAACAAGCATACATAAGAAAAGCAGCTAAAATTTGTATAGGATGAGCAATGTTTTATTCATCTGCATCGTTTGGTAGCCTACGTGTTGCTGTTTTTCCACCTTTCCTTATATTTCCTGCAGAATTCAGTTTGCACGAATCCTCACTTAAGTTGGGAGTTTTATGAGGTTTATGTTCTGCATATGACTCCACGAGGAGAGCACATAAAGAGCTACTTTTTTTAGATGATGAAGAGTTGTATATAGTGGTAGTTGTATAGAGGCATTTGTTCACAGTACAGTGTTTGGAAGCAGATTGGCAGCAGCCTTTTCAAGTCTTACAAAAGTGGCATTTTGTACTGGAAGTCCTGGAATGATACTCAATTCCATATACAATATTTCATATACAAAATAATGTAATATTTCAATATTACATTTGTATTTTATTACATCTGCACAAACATTTTGAGACAAATGGGATTAGACAAATAAGAGAGACACAATAGATGCTCTCTGAAAACTTCAAATGGAATAGTGGTTTTATCTAGCTTATTTCTTTTGGAACAGGACAGTAAGATTGATCAGCTTATTTTAGTGTGGTAAAATTTTACACAGCTTTGTACAATTGTGAAGTTGTTTTGATCGACAAATTCTGGCTCTTTATAGAGGCATGTCAAGTAAATAAAATCCCTGTGGGTAGTAGCGAAAAGGTTGTTTACCTACCCAAGTAATAAGATCTTAAACCTAAATTACAACATATGGCATTGGGAAGACCCTCAGTTAGATTATATATGAATGTTTGTGAAATCAGTACTCAAACAGTGACAGCTGTTAAAAATGTGAGGCAACCTATGATCATAGAGCTCTTATTGATGAAAGGGACAGTTGTCCTTCATGGTATTCTCCCTCAGGAGAATGAGAGAAGCAGTGAGAACAAGTAGAAGGACTGAGTCAGACTGGGGTGAAGTCAAGTGTAAAATTAATTCAGAATAAATCAGATTCTTCCCCCTTTAACTGAAAAATAAGTGAAGTGCTGTGATTTATGGTTAAGTGGGTTTCCACAACTCACCGCAATTAGCCTCATCTGACCCGTCTGCACAGTCAGGGTCCTCATCACAAACCCAGAGTTTGGAGATGCAGTGCATAGAGGCCTTGCACTGGAACTGGTCTGGGGAGCAGGTGCTTTCAGCTATAGGCAGAGAAGCAGGTAGTGTGTGTGTACATTCAAGGAAAGTAATCCATATCATCAGCAGAGATTGGGATCATAAAAAACTACATTGCTATGAGAACCAGTGAGGAATTAGGCTATTAATTGCTCTAAAATGCATGCAAAAACATTTACCTCACGTACCTTTTAAGTGTTTTATTATAGGACGATTACAGTAGTTGTTTGCTGCAAAACCTCACGTTGTTAGTGATAGTATTTTAATTTCAGTGGTGCAATGCCCATTACAAAAGTGCATTCAAAACCACATCCAATCATTGTGGAAGTCTGAAAAGGGGAGTAATTAGATTCACTTTAATTACAACATTTTTTTCTAAGTCTATCTTTCTCCTCTTATACTTTCTTGCATTCTCTACCCAACCCTTCTTGCAAATGATATGCAAGACAAATGCAGCAGGCTCAAAGACTTACGTGGGGTGTGATATTCTGATGAGTTGCATCACAGCAGAGAAAATCTGTTCTTATCCTCTGTGCGACTCAATATCTAATCCCCGTTCACAGAAGAAGCCATAACAAGGATAGCCTTTGGAATACTTAATGAAGGCTATGTAATGGTAATGGCATCATGCAGTTTGTCAAAGCACAGAAATAAATGAACCATGTCAAAAAAGATACATTTAAGGTGATTTATCATGATCCACCAGATTATGCTTTGAAAACAAAAATATCAAATACTTTTTTTAAAATTCTGACTTTTACCTCATTTTACCTCAGACTGGTGAATATTAATTTAATTAATTTAATTAATATAGCTCAGTAAAGCCATGGCTCTAACAATGACAATGAGTCTGAAAGTAATAATGCAGGGCCTTACGGCAGTCTGTCTCATCCTCTCCATCACCACAGTCGTCCTGACCGTTGCAGCGCAGGTTAAGAGGGATGCATTTCTGTTTCCCAGTGCACTTGAACTGGCCTGACAGACAGATGTATGTCTCTGAAAGGGAAAATGGACGGGAGCAGTGGGAGGTTACATCAATAGGAAATGCTGTGAGTCCAACATTGCAAAGCACCCACTGCAACAATGCATCAAAACCTTTATATTCACCATAAAAAGTTTTGGAAAAACACAACAACTCCTAATGAAGTGTTGCTGGTAAATGAAGCCAGTGTGATAGTACTAAAATTTGTAATTCCTAGAGTGGCCACTTTAGACAGGCTGCAGAAGTAAGTCAATCTCCATAGGTGCCCATATTAAAATGTCTGATATCACAGCAGAAATAAACATGTTTAGCCTGGTACAGACAACGGTTATGGTAAATGTTTTTTTTGGCTTCAAAACTGCGCTTTGGAAACCTACAGGTGACATCACCCATGCTCTGTCTATCCTTTATACTGTCATTATTATTCTCATAGTTTTTTCCCCCACATGAATAAAGCAGGATTTAGGCAGCAAGTAATTGTTATTAAATCATTTTCCTCTTGAACAACTTATTTCATCAACTATTTGTTCAATGCAGTTCTGAGGACTAACATAGCTGTTTATTTATTTATTTATTTTATTGTATTTTATTTATCTCTGACAAACAGCCCAAAGCCCAAAGGCTTTCGATTCAATTCAAACAGCAGATTCTCACATTTGATAACTGGAAGCAGTAAATGGCATTTTTGGATAATAAGGTATTCAAAAAATACAAAAAAAGTTATCTTGATGACTTTCTATAATCATTCATTAATCAACTAATTGTTTTACTAAATAGTACCACCGAGAGAAAATTTGAAAAGACACTAATGAGACAGGTTTATGGGAAATGCACAAACAGCCCACCAGATAACAAATAAACCTCTTAGATTTTCAACTTAAATGTTAATAGATGTTTCATCCATACCACAGTTGGCTTCATCTGAATTGTCACCACAGTCATTCTCTCCATCACAGATGAAAGGAGGAAGAGCACAAAGGCCAGTGCCACACTGAAAACGCCCAGGCTGACATTTGAATTCCGCTGTTGGAAAGGAAGTCATTCAAATCAAGTATATCTCAGGGTATATAATTTGTGAGTTCAATCAGAGAATATAGAAATCAGTACAGAGCATTGCTTAAAAGAAGCAGGAACCGGTGTCATTAAATGCTAAGAAGAACAACAAGAACAACAAAAAAAAGGCGATTACTCTGAAAGTAAATAAGCAGTCACAGACAGAAGACAGAAACATACATCTCTTCTGTTCCAATTCAATTTGAATATTCTTCAAAGCTCACCTAAATAGGAGTTGACTTTCTAGCACTATTTTAAAGCCAACCTTCGGAAAAACATGACACTCACGGCAGTCAGTCGGTTCATCAGATCCGTCTCCACAGTCATCCACCGTGTCACACTTCCACCAGAAAGGGATACACTCATCTGTCCCGCAGCGAAACTATTAGTACCATAGACAAAAGAAAACACAAAATTTGAAGTCAACATGAATACTTGACTCTCCGTTTTAGCTTCAACATTCTTCAAAGCCAAAGTCGAAATCAATACACAGCCATTTCCGAGTACCTACAGTACTTGTAATAAGAGGAAAGCATACGAAAGTAAAGCAATTTGCCTTTAGGGGAAAAGTACTGATCACGATTGAAATGGAACACAACTTAGATGCAGAAGGGAAGAGAAATGTAGCTGACCTGACTGGAGGTGCAGTTGGAGAGGCAGGTCTTATTGTCAGCGGCCAAGTAAAAATTTGTGGGACAAGCACATTTGTGTTCCCCACCGGGGGATAGAAGACATAGGTGGCTGCATCCTCCATTTGCAATCTGACACTGGTGTTTGGGTACTGTACAGGAGGACAGAAGTACATAACTGAGTTCTTACTGTATTACACAAACCTATTCCTTCTTAACAACATAAAGGAGGCCCATAACAACTGCTCGACATGGGAGGATAGAATAAACATGAATGCCAGATGGACTTCATACCTTCCGGCTGGCGCAGGGAGTGGTAGACCTTGAGGGATTTGATGGCTTGCCAGGAGTTGAGGAGCTCCATCCCTTGTGCGCCGGTTGTCTTGTGAGCACGTCGTAATGATTTGGACTTCCCATCCGTCCAATATATAAAGTCCTCAAACAAAGTCAGAGCCATTACCCCTTGGATGTGATCATAGGACACTGCAGAGGGACAAATGGCAATTGGCACACTTCAATTAAATTATTTTTCATTCCATTTAGCAACCCGGGTGCCACTAATTGTGTGGCACTTGCAGTAAATTTCTCTGATAATTTACAGCAACAAGGGTTGAAACTTCCAACCAGTCACTTCCAACAACATTTTATTTAATAATGTACACAGTAATGATATTGACATAGCCACTTCTACATGCTAATAAGTAATGGTAAATTAACTGTCATTCATTTTTGTAGTCTAAGAGTTTGTACAACATAATTTAAAGGTCAGATTTGGAGCAAGTAGAGCTGTTTCTTTTTTCAGCCTTTGTGCTAAGCTATGTAAGCTAACTAGCTGCTGGGTCTAACCTTGTGTTTAACAGACAGATATTGGATTGTATCAATTGTCAAAAGTCTCACCTTTGCGTCTTTGGGTGCCATCCATGTTGGCAAGCAGGATGTGGTTGTCGTCTGCCCAGTAGATCCTCTTGTTGGTATAATCGATGGTAAGAGCAGTAGGGCTATAGATCTCTGTGTCAATGATAACCGTTTGCCCTCGGCCATCCATGCCAATACGTCCAATGTAAGGAGGTTCACAGCAGTCTACCCAGAACACGTACCTAGTCAGAAGTATAGCACAGTTCAAAGAGCTATGCACTACAGCAGGCATGATGGGAATAAAAATACCACTCATCACATGAGATCTGGCAGTTTCCAGGTTAAGCATCTCTGTCCCTGTTCTCCCTGAAGCTATGAAATCAATCCTTATTGAAGAAACTCCAAAGCATTATGGTGAGCTTTACAGTAATGATAATATCCTTACCCTGTCTGGGGATCCAGAGCTAGATCCAAGGGGTTCTTGAGGTTAGAACTGATCAGGATGGTAGGGTAGAGGCCATTGGCTTTGGACACTTCCAGTGTTTTCCTTTCCGCATCACACCAATACAGATTTTTTCCTATCCAAT
This sequence comes from Miichthys miiuy, assembly GCA_036365135.1. NCBI lineage: Eukaryota > Metazoa > Chordata > Actinopteri > Sciaenidae > Miichthys > Miichthys miiuy. The sequence goes on from CM071612.1 coordinate 13,318,815, forward strand.
CCACTGCTAAGGCACTGGGCACTGCTGTCTTGTGGACTATCTATTAATGCAACGAGAGGAATACCAGCTTCAGTATACAGGTCCGTCTGTTGGACGTCTTAAAATTGATTTAAATTCTTCATTGAATAGAATAGAACAGAAATAGAAAACACCAGAATCAGGTTTTCAGATAGCATTTAAATAAATATATGGCATTTATGTCAAACTGGCTTGTACAAGGCATAGAACTTTCTCTGTCAAATAAGAGGAAGCTTTTTCAAGCATGTCATAAAGAGAAAATCTTTTCAGTCGAACAAAGCTCACTCTAGGAACATTAGTATGCTTTCAGTGAGACACGATCTTCTACTCAAAATAAATACAAATGCTTCTATGTATTCAGCTGCATTACACAAAATCCTGTGAACATCAACAGCTAAAATGAACATTGTTGTGATGAATAGGACAGATGTTTGATATTGTCTGAGATCTGTTCTACATGTGTTTCCATAGTAATGATTACATTTCTATTTCCTCTCTGATGCAAAGCTGAATCAGGAATCAGGAATATCTCCTAAACCATAAGGCCTATATGAATATTTCTCATTTCATTTAATAGGTAGGAAGCTAAGGAATATTAATGTTTTGCAAGTAAACCTATTTCTGTAATTATTTAAGCGTAAATGGAGAAACAATTAGAATCAAGATCCTATGATCAGCTGTTCAGAAAGCTGGGGATCACATGTTTTTTTTTTTTTTTTTAATATTATAACATGCATATCATATATAAATTAATAAAACTTGACAGCTTTGGTTACAATCAAATGTTTTTGTTATTTATGGTGATGCTTGCTATAACCTTAATGATTTCACTTGGACTGTCCATGACAGAGTTTATGAGTGGTGTAAAGAAAAGCACAGCAGTTTGTGCACTTATTGTGCAAGATCAAGGAGCTGTGTCTAAAGACTTAACTAATTAATTAAGGTACCAGTGTAGTTTGACCCATGCATAATTATGCATAGAACATTTCTCAAATTAGAGACTACAGATGGAGTTCACAAATCATTCCTGCTGCTGTATGACAGCTACAGTTGTGGCGCTGACATTAGTAAGAATATAATTTATCTAACTCAGTGCTGACTTCTAGTGGCTCTTAATCATTCAAATTGCATTTTGATGTGTGTTTACAACTGTGCTACCTGCTAAGATATAGTTGTCCCTGACCATATGGCCCTCCATCAACTATAGCCATAAAATGTTGTCTTGCTCAATACCCATTAGTTTGACCAGGTGAATCTGCAGATGCAATTTCATGCAAACATGATTATTAAAATTGCATTGCACCTGAAATGTGCTTACATGCCCTGAGCTGCACTACTTCATGCACTTCAGTGCAATTACCAAACTGTAATTAAAGCGGGTAGGGTAATGTAGCCACTCTCATTAATAATCATATTCATCTAACTGTGCTAATCTTAGTGAGAGATTTGGCTAAAATATAAGCAAAGGTATTTAACTAATGTAAAGAAAATCTAGGATTTATCCAGGAGTCCATCAATATCCCCAAGAATGTTTAACCTTTTGAGTTTGCAAAGGCACTCGTTTAGAATCAACATCATTGTGCCAGCTGGCAGACAAAAAGAAAAGAAAAAAAAAAAACCTCAGCACCATTGCAATCTGTGATTACAGAACACAGTGCGCTTTGAGGCCTTTTCTGTCATCATTTGCAAGAAAATACAGTATATAGTTTTGGCAAAAGACTATGGTAGGCTGTCCCCTATGCAGTAATTTGGACCAAACTGAGCTCAAAATAGTCACTAAAGTGTCACTCCTTGTGCAGTATATTTTCCATCAAGACTGAGGTGAAAAGAAGTTGATACTCATTACACAATGTGCCCTTGGTTCACATTATCCGTAGCACATCACTGCATTCATTATTCATTAAAAAGATTGCTTCATCTGGAACTGGAGGTTAACTTGTGAGTATTGTCAACATTTGAATATGGCTCATCAAAATATAAAGACCAGATGAATGCAGAGTATGTTTGATAAATGCAATAACTGAAAGTTGCCTCATCTTGAGCTGACACAAAACTTTTTTTTTTCCTTTTTCAGCCATTTATAAGAAAGCATGTTAATACATAAGTTAAAATGTTCTTGGGAAGACTCAAAGGTATTTGCATTTTGTATTTTATTATTTTAATCTACATTGCTTTCCCATTAATAACTATCTACTAGTCTACATGTGACACTGAGCATCAAGGATGGAGGCAGATACATTTACTTTTGTACAATGAAGGTACAAAAAGTTTCTATCAGCTGTCGAATACAAAATTAGTGACATTTGTGATATCACTGAAAAAAATTAACCCACAGCGTGCAGTGCAACAGCAGTTTTCCCAGCAGTTTTTAAAAAACAGATTAAATAAACAAAACAAAAAGGAGACCAATATCTAAAATTAACCTATATTGTTTAATAAAAAAAATACATGCCTTCTGCAACTCAAGCCAAAGGCTTTTCTTTGAATGTACAATAGATCTATCCAGTTTATTTTCCAACTCGCCCCAAATTTGCTCTATGGGGTTGAGATCCGGACTTTGAGGGGGCCAGTCCATCATTTTCAACGTTTCAGCAGATTCCTTCTGTCACATGTAGTTCTGGCAATAGTTAGAAGGATGTTTATGGTCATTGTCCTCTTGGAAAATAAATCCAGGCCTAATAAGATAACTCCCAGATGCAATTCTGTGTCTCACCAGAATGTTGTGGTATACTTTCTTATCCATGATGCCATCAATTTTCACTAAGTCACCTGTTCCTGAGGTTCAAATGGCACCCCACACCATAATACTACCCCCTCTATGTTCAACTGTTGGCAAGAGACACTCATTTTTATAGCTCTCCCCCTCCCTTCATCCAACATACACTGTTCACTTGGACTCATCAGTCCACAACACTTTATACCAATCTTCCTTTGACCATTTCTTGTGTTCTTCTGCTAATTTCAGGTGTTTCACTCTATGTTTCTCTTTCCGTAATGGTTTCTTTGCTGCTATTCTGCCAACAAGTCGTTCTTCACCCAGTTTCCAACACACAGTTCTTGAAGACACTGTTGCACCATTAGTCATTGTGGCGCTGATCTCGTGACACAGTTCTCGTGAGGTCTTTCTTCGGTCCTTAAGACTGAGAATTTTCAGATGCTTCACTTGTCTGTCTGAAAGTTTCTTTTTTCTACCTCGTCCCTTTTGGTTCTGGTGTGAATTGGCGGCATCATTGGCAGAGAAAAAATACAGAGAAATATTTTTTGCTCCTCAATTCTGCTTTCTCATATGGCAAGCTTATACTAGCGTCACTCTATATCAGTTGCTCTTTTAATTAACCAAGCTCCCCGATCTGTTTCTCAGACAGTTTGTCCTCTTGCTAAGCTGTGGCAGTGGCTCAAGCAGAGACTGTGGAAGTAATTGAGCTGAATGAGCTCATGCCCCCACACACCAATGCTAATGAGATGTGGGATAGGGGCCCAGCAGGTGTTCTGCTGACGTCTCAGTGTCCCTAGTAACTGGGCTCCAATCCCATGACCCAGACAAACCTTGGTGATTATACCAGAGAGCACTGTTGTATCATTAGGCTTGTTACATTTATATGAAAGCCATTTATGATATTCCTATTATCACTAACACACATTCATTGTTGTTAAGCTAACAGGCCGTTGTCTGCAGACAGAAAAAAAAATCCACCACGTTTACTACAGAGAAGGATAAAGTGTACCCATCATTGGCTGAACAGTGATAATGACCCACTTAAGCAAGATACTGTACTTGGTATTTCAAACTCTAACAGATCACGTAGTTTTACAATACAAAAAGTATGATAATTATAAAAAAAAAAAAAATACAGCTGGATAAAGCAAGGAAAGATTCATAAATAAAAGTTGGATAGGAGCATGCAAAGTAAAGCCAATGAATCTTGAGTAAAGTGGCACAAGGCACCATATGGCATGCAGTCACAGTAGCTAAATCCTGCGGTACCTTGAGGTCACTCCCATTGAGACGCATTCTGTTGATCTTTCGACCACTTGGCCTGGTTGAGTCCACCCAATAGATGAATTCCTTCTTGTAGTCAAAGTCTATGTGAATGATGTTGTTGAGGCCCTGAGAATAGAGAGGAGAGAGAGGATAAGTATATAAATGTTTTTTTGTTTTTTTTTAGTTTCAAACTGTTAAAAAGCAGTTAAAAAAAGACACTTTACACTTTCATTGGTAAGAAAAGCATATCCAGATTTTATATATATATATATATATATATATATATATATATATATATATATATATATATATATGACCAGGAGGACCAGGAAAATCCAGAGGATGGAGATGTGGAAGGTGGTGACCCACTGGAATTGCTGTAGATAATATTAGCAATCAACTTAGATGTCCAGTTTTATATATATATATATATATATATATATATATATATATATATATATATATATATATATATATATATATGAATATAAAAGAAAAGTTATATATGTATAATATGTATTTCATTTAGAATTTGGAAAATGAAAAAAAACAAAACATTAATAAGCTGATTATTTTTAGACTAAAAGGTCTATGATCTGATTCGGCCAGGCATTGAACTTTCAACCCTACTATGACTTCCCATTAACTAGAGCATTTTTTTTTAGCATGGTGTATCACAATGCATAACTTTTCACTCCATAAATATCCATGTGACAGCAGTCACTGACCAGGAGGACCAGGAAAATCCAGAGGATGGAGATGTGGAAGGTGGTGACCCACTGGAATTGCTGTAGATAATATTAGCAATCAACTTAGATGTCCAGTTTTTCAAAAACACCGTGAACAGCCATTTGGGAATCAGTCTTAACAAGTCTTAACAAAACAAAAAAAGTCACTGGCTCGCATGCCTTTTTTGAAACAAAGATGTCATTTGGAACCAGAATTGAACAGGCCCAACAACTGGTGAAAAGTATCAGCATCTCTATAGAGTCATCAAGCAAGTGAGGGGCACAAATTTAGTATGGAGACATGAAGTAAGTTTAAACAAGAACAGACAAGCCACTCAAAAAAAGCAAACATGCTTGACATTCTGCGTTGATAATGGTGAACCAAAAGTGCATAAAGGTTGTGGTGGAAAGCTTACACTATACAACTTATCAGGGGATCGCACAGCGGGGACACAGTGAGAATGAGGAGACATCTAATAGGGGTAATTTTCGATAGCTTCTGCATGTCATTTGGATGTCTGATGTTTGCCAGCAATCCATCAAATGCCAAATACATTCACCATGACATACAAAATGAGAGATTTACTGTAATGGTATGATAATATGATATGAAGGAGGTGAGGGATGCAGAGCACTTTGCTGTTTTGGTGGATGAAAGTAAAGATTCTAGTAAAAAGGACAAGATGTCAATGATTGTGTGATATTTGGAGCCAGTGTGAGAGAAAGTGTATGAGGAATTGTTGCATGCATTTCACGCCAGCAGATGGGTTAGATAAGAAGGGAGTAGATTACTACTAACCAGCATCAAGTGCACAGTCACTCAGTGTAATATAGACCTAAATTTTTGTGTTGGCCAGTGGAACAACGAAGCTGGACTGGAGAAAAGGTTCAGGAAGGAGGTACTGCAGGCAATTTATTATATACAATTTATATACATTGCATTACACATACACCCAACTGGGTGTTAATAGGCTGTGTGCATAATGTCACTGCTGCAGCAGAGTTTTTTGAGACACCGCAAGTGCTTTCTGGGTCGGTGGTGCTTTTTCATTAAAAAAACAAACAAAAGCACAGCTCGTAGATGGCCCTGGCAGTATAATTCATTCTGGCCAGTTAAGAAAACTCTTCCAGCAATCCAGGATATGCTGTGTGACATCATCGGCCAGTCAAACCCACTCATCCACACACCAGAACAAAGGCAAGAGCTACCAGTGCAATCATCAACGAGATTTTGCATATCTTTTTTTTTTTTTCTTTCTTTCTTTTGTAGCAGGAGACAAATTGGCCATCAAAAAAAAAAAAAAAAAGCCCAAATTCAAATATATCCAAAAGAAAGCATAAGACCTGCATGTGAAAGCAGGAATTGCATACACTTACAGATACGAACTTCCCTACATGTGAGAGGGCAGGCTGAACAGCTCAGTATCTGGTAGGGTTTACTGTCTAGCCCCTTTTAGAAAAAGCATACTTAGACAACATGGATGACCTTAAAACACACTTGTTCTATCCTGTTATAAAGAGGCTGTTAATGGAGATTAAACTGCACTTTTTAGCAGACAAATTACGTACACATGCTGCCCATGGCATCATGGTATCAGTGAGGACAACTTGCAGAGCCTGCAGAGCTCTATCAGGCTTGTCTACTGCAAAGAAAACAGGGACATACCACGGAATTGCTAGGTCTCTGTAAATAATATTATTACGAGTACGGTCTAGACCTGCTCTATATGAAAAATGTCATGAGGTAGATTTGGTACTATATAAATAAAATGAATTGAACTATCACCAGCGCTCAGTTCAGTGAGTTCCTATCCCTCATGAGGCTTTACAAAGATACATTTATGGACTTGTACAAACTGATATGCATATCTCTGATACTTCCTGTCAAGCCAGTAACCTATGAGTGCAGATTTACTTGTCTCCGTCATTTGAAAAACTACTTGAGGAACAGAAGTGAGGACTCTTGAACCAGAAACCTGGCACTGTTTGCTATGAACACAGAGAGAGCAAGAGCTCTGGACAGCAACAAAATCTTTGATGTTTTCACACTCAACCACAACAGACACATCATTTTGTTATGAAAATGTTATGAAGAAGTGCATGATTGTTTTCTTCTGTTGCCAGTCATAAACTCCTTATCTCTATGTAATGACCATTCAGACAACATTAGGTCTATAGAAATGAATACTGCTCATTAGGTGAGATGCTTGTAGGTGGCAGCATGAGTTTGTGATATCAGCATCTGAGGCTGAAATGTGTACAGACCTGCATCTATTGTTTTCTGAATGTGTGCTGTGCAAGCATGTCTGTTGTATAATTGTGTGAAATTTAATATTCAGAGGTGTCATTATGTAGGCAGGCTTGTGAAGCTTATATCTATAGCCCTTGAGCTGAATGTCTCGCCACAGGTTAAAAAAAAAAACACCCAGTCGATGTGATGTTGTGTCCATGTCTCATGTATTTCCAACTGCAAATCAGTTTTCATTTCACTCACTTTTTCAGTCTTCTGTCTTACGTATCTCAAAGATAAACACAATAATTACAGCTGTCTATACGTGCAGTGAACAGTGAAATGGCTCAATGGTTTCATACTGAAAAAAAACAAAAACAAAACAAAACAAAAAAACAATCCAGTGGAGTTAGGTAGGTTTCATTAATTATTTGAAAAACCACAATATGAAAAATAAAAAAATAAAAACAAGCTCAACTTCTGCAAAATCTGTGTGTATGTGATGTGATATTTAGTGTACAGTACAAGCAATACTGATTGTGCCCCTCACTCGCCTGTTAAATTCTGGCTCCAAATGACATCTTTGTTTCAAAAAAGGCATGCGAGCCAGTGACTTTGTTTGTTTTGTTAAGACTTCTTAAGACTGATTCCCAGATGGCCGTTCACGGTATTTTTGAAAAACTGGCCATCTAAGTTGATTGCTAATATTATCTACAGCAATTCCAGTGGATCACCACCTTCCACATCTCCATCCTCTGTTTTTTCCTGGTCCTCCTGGTCAGTGATATAGGTCCCAATGCTTCAGCTATACACGGAATCTCAAATGCTCTATGAAGTCAAAGCAAAGGAGTAAGGTACTTCCCTTCTCTGTTATGCTCACATGACCCCACTGTCAGTCAGACAGAGTTGCTCACTAAACAAGTGCCCCCACCCTGCTGTCTTGCACTGAGGGTGACGAGAAAAGGTGTCAGATAATCTGACAGGCGAAATGAGACATCTTCATCAGATCATCAACACCCTCACAGACAAGCGCCAAAGTGTCCCGGGGGAACCCTTCTCCACTACAAAGATCAACTACAGAGATGAAACCATCATGCCCCCTTTATCAGTGCCTCTATCTAGAAATACGTTCACCATTTATTTTCCCTGCAGACATAAACCAGGTGAACACAAAATGATTTACAAGATTAAAACAATAGATATGATTTTTTTTTTATTTGCATTAGTATAGTAGTATAAAAGTATGTGCAAGCAGTTTATTACAGTGAATTCTGTTCCACATAATCAACTACTTTTTTCTCTAAAATGTGATATTGATAGTACAGCCTTAGTTTTTTTTTGCCATCTAACTTAATTTGTTTGGCTTTTGGTTACCAACCCAAGCTTTAAATAGAAATGATTTAAAGTGGGGATCTTTTCTATAGCAACAGCTACCAATCAAAAACATGCTTCCCGCTGAACCCGAAAGCAGTTCCTCAGCACTACAACTGCTAATTTATCTAAGCACATTTTGTAACTTGAATGTACAGTTTTGTTTTTTTTTTTGGTTGTTTTCCAAGAGTTTCCCCATTAGCTGTCATTTTATTAGACAGCTCGATGAAAGCTGAACTTAATGTCAAAATGTTCTCCGAGGTAAACAATAACTGTAATTCAGCCTAAACCTGATTTTTCAACTCTAATTAACCACAACAAAACTAGGAAGTCTGTAACCCATTGTTAATGAGTTTTAACAATAGGTTCCAGTGATAAAGTAATACTGAGAGTGTTTGTGGTGGTAAGACAAATGAGTGCTAACAGTAAAAGCAACACACAAGGTAAATGATTGGATCATTTGAAATTTACATAATATCATGAAGATATAATCTGAACCAGGTATGTAATGGTGAGGTAAAGTGCTATGAGGTCAGTTAAGTATCCACCACCACTTAGCAAAGCCATGTGCATATTTCCCTCTCTAGCTTCCATTAACGCTAACATGCAGTGATTAAAGTGAGTTGTGGCTGATGAGAACTCCGATACAGACAGTAGAGTACATCGAGTCAAGAGGTTAATATGACTGTGAGAGGAGACTGTAGGATAGCCGTGGGTTGATTTACAGTAAATCACAGCCAACCATTTGTGATAATCAACAGTCAGGTTTAAGCATTGCCCAGAGCAACTGTGATGACCTAGGAATAAAAGAAATAGCTTTTACATGGGCTCCTCAGTGTGATTTCACTCTCTGCTAATCAGAATGACCAGATTCTTCAGCCCATGTGGGGGAAGATGGAAAATCATGGACATCATATTTCAACATACTAATATTTTAGAGTAGCTGTGCTACATCATGAAACCTGCTTGTGAAAGTAATTCCTTTAGGCTGACGAGTACATTCACCTCTGCAAAGATGTTTTACTCAGTAATATTAAATAAAAAGTAAAAAAAAAAAAAAAAAAAGAAATATATGTATATTTAAGTGAGGATGTTTCAGCAGACTCCAGTTTCAAGAGAGTGTCTTTGAAATACTGAAATAAGTAATTTTGTTTTGTCATAACATTATCTTTAGTGTGACTGCGAGTGTGTGGTTGTTTGTCTCTATGTGCCCAGCGATGAACTGCCGACTGGTCCAGAGCGTACCCCTCCTCACGCCCTAAGATAGCTGGGATATGCTCCAATGGATGGATGGATGTTATCTTTATCCGAGGACATTATATCAATTTTTCTCAACATAACTTTAGACTATTTCTTCTGTCATGTCTTCTGATTCGTTCTGCTCCATTTCCTCTGTACAAAGCCAGTAAACATAATTACAGTCACAAAAGTTTATGTTTTCAAAGGTGTTCAAAGCCATTTAAACTCATTCTCAATCAATATATATCTTCCAGGCTGGGAAAAAGACACAGCCGAGATTCAAAATTAAACACAAAAAGAGCCCAAGATAGTAAGTCAGTATAATAACGATAATCATCTACCCTGTGAAAATGTCACTGCAGGCACAATGGTGGTGATATAGATATCATTTACCTGTTTCAAGATGGTGTAATTTGAGCCATCCACACTCAGCTTCCGGATCTCATGGTGGTCTGCCATAATGAGAAAAGGCTCTTCAGCTGAAATGAGGAACATGCAGTGTTAGATGACTGCTGGGAATTATACACTGAAATTCTGAAAGTTGAGGGATCAAAACCTCAACTGACCTGACAATGCCTTGCATATGTTGGGGTTGCGCTCCAAGGCTTCATAGCCATCTACACAAAGGCACTTGAAGGAGCCATAAGTGTTGATGCAGCGCTGGCTACAAGGAAGGATAGTGGCACATTCATCAACATCCACACAAGTCTTCCCATCATCCTTCAGGTGGAAACCAGGCCAGCATTTGCACTGAGGACATAAAAACACAAATAAATGTAGAAATGGTAGATTTGATCAGAGAGCTTTCAGTTTAGCTGTTTAGTGGCTAAGACGTGTTTGAAAACATGAAACATTTCAGTTCTTTCGTTATACAATGATTAATTGTGGCCACATTATAAAAGCAGTGCACTTATTAGTAATTTTAGATCAATCTATAACACCTGAAAATAATTCACACTCCAGTACGATTTTCACAAAGTGATGCAGGTAAGCAATGCAAACCTAGCATCTGGCATACTGTATATGACATCAAAGCCATGTTATAGACACACTATACCAGGGCTCAAAAATTCCATTGCACTTCAGTGACCAGGGACCACCAAAAATAACTTAAACTGCTTGTATCAGCTGCTCTGGACCCACTGCAAATCCCTTTCTTATCCAGAGTTATAACCTTGATGGCCTTTCTGCTGATCTCCCTGTTCAGGCCACAAATGGATGAGCTAAGGGTCTGCATTGACGTGCTCTCTGTCCAGCTTTGCCCCTTTCATGACAGGCAACAGAAGTTTTCTGTGCTTTCAGCCACTTTTCTGATGCAGCGAGCACTGTCTTACGGAAAAGTAGGAGAGGAAAATCCAGAGACGAAGGCATAAACTACTGCAGTCTGACAACAGTTGTGGTCATTGGAACACTCCAGCGGATGTGGCCTTGACCTGGTTTCAACCCTAACATCACATGCCACCACTGCCAGGCAATTGCCCAGAGCAGTGTGTTACATGTTATGTGCTGGCATATCATTAGACTCTCCTTATAGTGTTCAAGGTTATTCAAAAAGTGAAAGGCTAAATATATGTATGCTCCCACCCATCTTTGTCTGTTTAATGATGTGCAAAGTTAGGCTTGATTCATTATCTGTCATTAATCATTCATGTCCACACTATTACTAATATAAGCTCCATGTTTTACCTGCTGCTAATGATGCTAGGGCTTAGAACTGTAGGACAGTAAAAGTCTATAAATTAAAATGTCAGATCGTAGGAATATTTTTAAAACTTGATTATGATTAAAGTCATGCTGTCAAAAGGAGGACATATTATAACTGTGACTCATATTTACAAATGTTCAGTAACTACCTTACAGGTTGTTTTAAATATTTTTTCAATTTTTATCTTCCCATCTGCATTTTTACTGCACCCTGGTTTAAGCTCTTGCTGAATGAATTAGGCTTTATGGACCAACTGTAGCCAGCGAGTGATTCTGAGGGCGAATATACTTCCAAGCTACTGAAGCGTGTATAGTCCTCTAGTCACTTACCTTGTATCCCACTGGAAGATCTTGGCAATCCTGTGTGCACCCACTGACTCTGCGGTTCAAGCATTCATTCACATTACAGTTCCTCTCATCTGACCGGTCTCCACAATCATCTCTACCATCACAGAGATTTCTCTCAGAGATGCAGCGTCCATTGGAGCACATGAAGAAGGAGCCATTGCACAAGCTTCCTGAAAAGAGCAAGACATGGTTGTCACTGGCACAACGCCCTGTAATTTCTCAACAAAGTTGGGGAAGGTTATTGGCCTGACAAAGGATCTTGACAGATTAATTCCTTTCAAAGAAGCTCTCCTGGTTGTAGCGCCTTTTGTTTCCTCCATGTGTCCCCACCAGTTTCCTGGGCGAGTGGTGCTGCTGGTGACACTGATGAAGAGATTCCAGCTGAGAGCCATACAGCAGTCTTACCTGCGGCCAGACACTTGAGGTTCAGAGGCAGTTCGTCAGAGTGGTCGGGACAGTCTGCATAGCTGTCACACTCCCACTGAGAGCTGAGAAGACAGCGGCCGTCCCTGCAGCGGAATTCCTCTGATCTACAGGAGCGATAGACTGGAGAAAGAGATAGACACTTTTTCATTAAGTTACACTTGGCCGTGACAATTGTGCAAATAGTGAAAAATAAAGCTGCACAAGGTGGGATTTATGTAGCCATTGTTCATATTGCAAAGAAGAACCCTCATAGTCTATATAGAATCACTGCTGATAACAGATCAAGCCACCTGGAGTTATAATAATGGTCACAGCTTAAGTGATGGAGAATTCTAGGTCGGGCACCAAAAATATGCCCAAATAAAGTTCAGGAGTCAGTTTGGTTACAATTACAACATCCAATTAAAATTAAACAAAAAATAAATAAATACCACTTAATAAATAAATAAATAAAACTTAATAAAAAAAAAAAACTTAACTTAAAAAAACTTAATAACAGAAATTTACACATAAAGCCAAGCTCAATTATTCCATTAATTAATATTTATCTATACAAATAATTAAAATTCATTTACAAAGACTATCATTCCATCATTTCTTTTTTTTCCCCCTAATTTAATGTTTAACAACATGCACAATAATAAAAAAAATAAATAAAGTCTCTAACCCATTGTGGCCACATGTTTTTATTGGGCTTTATTCTGGGCTCCTCTTGCATAGTGAATTCTTTCAGCTTTCAAATAGGGCATATTCATATAGCACCGGTGAATGTTAAAAGTAAGACAGCAGCATCAGTCTACTTGCCACATTCTACTGACTCATCGGACCCATCTCCACAGTCATCGTCATGGTCACAGACGAATCGCTGAGGGATGCATGCTTTGTTGCTGCAGCGAAATGAGCTGTCATCACACGTGTTGTTGGGTGCTAATGCAAGGAAACAAGTGAGTTCAAGGAATAATTAAATAATTAATTGATTCTTTTTTCTAAGCATGGCATGCAATATGTGTTAAATGTAAAAATGTGTAAGCCTCATGCTACTCCACTGTTCTCTCTGTGTGCTTTTCAATCTAGGTCCAGTACTAATCTGTGGAATGCAATCCAGATTACACCTACTTCCCACTATGCTGGGATGATGTTATGTTTCTTTTAATACTGCCAGGAGGTATTCAACATGTTGAGCAAGAATTTACCACAGCCAGCTGCAGCAAGTTCGTCACTCCCATCAGGGCAGTCCCTTTCACCATCACAGAGCCAGCGTTTAGGAACACAGGCATACGACCCAGGGCAGCTGAACAACCCTGGAGAACACGTCACCGAGCCTGAAAGAAAAACAGGACCACTAACTTTCAAAAGCAAAAAATACAATGGACTGAGTAAAAGGTGCACTCAACTAAAGCAGATGTATTTGGTTTTCTTAGGATGGTACCTTCTATTATCAGCGAAAATTGACCAATGATTCAAAAGAAATCAAAGCACATGTTCTGCTCTCATATAAGATATCAGATGGTTTTCCACTGATACCCCTTAATGACCCAAACAAACTTTTCATTGTGCAGCAGTTCCCCAAATAAAATCTGACAAATAATGACTGTGCTATTGTGACTAACAATTATTTTCTTGAATGCTGTATGCAATTAAACAACGAATGTTCACAGCAATTCTTGTCTCTTTATTGGTTGGATTCTTTTTTATTTTATTGTATATTTCATTACACGCACATCTCATTCGCCCCATGAAATAGCTGTGCCTCTTGGGCCTCAGTCATAAAAAAAAAATCTATTTGCCTGAGTGCCCGCCCAAATCATCAGAATTGCCTGCGGCCTCATTTGTTGTCTCATTAAGATCGTTTCATTTCTGTCCATTCATTTCCAGCTCTTCTAGGGAAACACATGGAGCTGTCACACACAGTATAACGGATGTGACCTACTACACCAACAGCAGATTCCCTGTGACATCTGAAAGGGCACATACCACAGATCTGCACGCTCTCGTCCAGGCCATCCTCGCAGTCGTTCTCCCCATCACATAGCCATTGTTTGGCAATGCACTTGTTCTTTGAGCAGGCGAACTGGTTCCACAAGCATGACGAGTCTGGAGAGGGCAGTGGGAAAGGAATTTAATCGCCATAAATCAAGCAAAGTGAGAAGGAAACAACAACAAAGCGGCATACCCTATAGAAGGGGCAGAATGTTTTTAATCAAAGCACAACAAGTGAGCCGGCTTCTATTTGCCCCTTGGCTTGCTTGTTTTTCTCTGTATTTTTTCTGCTTAGCAGCACACATGAGTGTAACTGCCACACAAAAGGACTGTAACTATATATATTTTTCCTTTTCTCTCCTAGAGAAGACATTTTGATGAATGCTCACAGTTTTGGTGCAGAAAAATAAAAGCATCAGCTTAACACAAAACAAGTGTCGAGATTAAATATCTTCATCTGCATCAATATCACACCACTGAAGTATTAATTATGAAGATTTATTTTATTAGAAAATGAACTAGGATGCCAGGGGTGACAAGAAACAGTTGGTTGTCAAATAATAGAGCACTTGGCTGATCACTGAGTAAAAGCTATTGTGTAAAATGTGGATATATTCTGAATCTCTGCTGAGCTTGTGTCACTGAGCCACCCACTCTCCCTGGGGAGTTGTTCTGCGGTCTCTTTCTCTCAGATGTCAGGACTGGCATAGTCTGCCAGAGCTTTGATGAGATGTTGAGAGAAGGAAGGGAGGGTGTGTGCTCAAGGTCAGACCACAGTACAAGGAATTATGGATTCTTCTGAGGAGGGGGTCTCTCACACTAGATTGCTTCGTTTCCTGTCAGACTTTTAACATCACACCAGCGTTACATACACTGATACGAGGATGTAAGATGAAGATGAGATAAACTGTGATTATCTGGACTTTCTGTGCATGATGCTACATTTGCACTTCAAAATGTGAACAGCTGCTTCAAGTGTTTAACAAAATGGCATGTCTACAGCACATTACAACTATAAAAGAAAGTCTTTTATGTCTCATTTTCAATAGTGTTTCACACAGTAGAAAAGCGCATTATGCTCTGTAAAGTGACAAATGACTATTTCATCTAATCAGATATGGAATTTGAAATTTCTGAAATGTAATGACATTTTCCTCAAACCACTTTGCCGTTGCAGTCAGATTATCAGTGGCCAGAGCTTTTCATATGATAATTAACTCTGAGGAATGGGAATATTGTCTGTTTGTCCTGAAAAAGCTATTCTGAACTTCTCAAAGAATTGCGGCGTAATTCATATCAGTTCTGATATAAGCACATTTGAAGCACGGGATGTTATCATTTCACACAGGCACAAATTACATTTTTAGATAAAGGAATGAAAATGTGTTCATGTGTTATGTATCTTTCTAACAACAATCATGGCCAATTTATGAAAATAAATCAGATAACTCAAAGACCATCAAATATGAAACTGAATTACACTAAACTTCCTTCCTCTGTTTCTTGCGAAGGAAATGTCAACAAAGGTGCCAGTTAATTATACAAGAGAAGAAACCCAGACAGAGATCAACATCATCTTAGTCAAACACTCTCAAAGGCAAAGACATCTAAGCTCTACAGATGGATTTAATTTTTAAAAATGTCTTGAAATTAGTCCTTGATGTCATCAGTTTCAAACTGCTATAGTCTGGCTAATTTAAATCACACATAAACAAGACTAAAATCTGCAGCACTTCTAGTGGCTCTGTGAGGGTATACTTTAAGCTAAATGCTAATGTAATGTGTTTATCGGGTGCAGTGTTTAACACAGTCACCATTGTAATTTCTTGTGGTAACATGCTAACATTTACTGACTGTCATTAAATACAAAGTGCAGCTGAGACTGATGGCAGTGCCATTAGTTTTGTTTACTAATTTTATTTTTTTAATTTATGCAGGTATTTGGTCATAAACCAAAGTTTTGGAAAGATCTGATATGCCCTGATATTGGCACAGGATCACAGGTTAAGGGATCAACATAGTTATTATAATTCAACTTGAAGGGGACATGAATCTGTATACCAAATTTCATGACAGTTCATCCACCAATTGCCAAGAGACTCAAAACCACACGTCAACCTTGTGGTGGCACTAGAGAAAAATCACCAAGGCCAGTGGGGTACAATGCCTGGAAGCCCTGAATATTTGTTGTGCCCATCTTTCATGATCCATCAAGTCGAGTTATTTCACTGGATCCTTTGGGCACCAAGAATATGTGTATCAAATTGTGTGACAATTCATCCAATAGTTGCAGAGAAGTCAGTGTATCATCAAAGCAATTTGGATTCATTCTCTGTGGACAATACATATAGAAATTGTCATCTCAATCCATCTAATATTTCATTCTGGACTAAAGGGGTGGACCATAGACTGATCAGACCAACATTGCCATCTATAGAACTGCCGCATGCATAGATAGCAGAGACAAAGAGAGGTGCAAGAGGATGCAACACAATTCCTGATTGTGTGTGTGTCTGCAATGGGGTGTGTTTGGCATTGATAATTGAAAGTTACATCTCTTTTACCTCACAGGGAATGAAAAGCAATGCTGCACACGGATGACAGCACACTTTGTATTTAATGCTGCTGACTGCTTCGTGACTTCTTTCGCTTTAATAGGCTAGACCATGCAGTCAATGGGCTAGACAATACAACAGGCTGACACTGTGTGTGTGACTGTGTGTGTTTGTGGACACCATCAGATCTAATTACATTGTGCATGTGTATCACAGTGATGAAGCTTAACAGCTACTCTGACCACCTACACTGAAGCATGCAGTCAGATTTGCTTTGATGCCAAAAGCAATGACACGTAAATGGGTATGCGTGTGAGCTGTTGGTTTTTAGGGCAAATTATATTAATCCATACCATGGCTTAATTATGGTCCTTTTGTTTAATTGGAAGGATCTTGACTTTGTCATGTTAAGTTCTGCATACATTTGCATGGATCAAAGCAGTAAGAGTAAGAATGCTCTTGCTGCCTCTGCTGAGGGAAGTAGAGGAGTGGCATTGTAATGTGTAATCCCTTCATGTGTCATCGCTTTCCATTGAACCCACATTTCCATCTTCAGCATAGCCGTTTCAGTGAGTGATAGCTCATTAATTAAATGTTACACTGGAAGTGCTGTATATTATAATTCAAAGAGAGAAGGGGAAAAACTTCTGACTCTGAATTCAGGGTCGGAATTAGACTTTCAAACAAGCAGCAACACCCACTTGAGAAATCTCAAAAACACAATGACGGGGAGCAAAACAAAGTGAAGAGAAATTGCCTTATGGCATGATAAATAATCATCTCTTGTCTTTCTGTCTTCGTCTTCTATACTGTATGCAAAATTTGTTGCAGGCCTGGATCTATTTAAATGACAAAAAACATTACAACAAATAGCTTCTTGTTAATGGAAAATAAATATCCTTCCAACCGCCAACTGTGTTGTGTACAGCAACCAAAAGATCTCATCTATTTTCTACACATTAGAGAACAAAACATTGTCTCAGTTTATTGTCTAGAGGTAAGATTAGTTGGTTTACCACATTGGAATTCATCTGCTCCGTCTTCACAGTCTTTTTGGCCATCGCACAGCCACACGCTGGAGATGCAGTTCCCACTTGGACAAGCAAAGTGGCCTTCCTCACACTTCTGCCCATGGGAAACTGGGATGAACAATAACACTAAGTCAGTCCTCTGGACATTTGCTATGATTGAAGTCATTATCTTTTCCTAAGCTCTCTCTGAATCTCTTATTCCATTGTCATAATTGTCTGTGAAAATGAAATCTGTCTTAAGTCTTTTCTAATTGAAGCTGACTTCCTTAATCTGTGTTTGAATGCACCCACAAAATATGCATATTTGTATGTGTTTGTGTTGGATGCTTACCCTGGCAGTTGGTCTCGTCAGCATAGTCTCCGCAGTCGTTTGCACCATCACAGATCCATGAGGGGTGGATGCACAGTGAGGTGGAATTGCAGCCGATGAAATCTTTCTCTTTCACCCCCAGCTTGTAAAAGTGAGAGCAGTCGGTGTGGTCTGAATACAAAACACATCACAATAATTGTCTTGTCATAGTGGTCGTAATCGTGGGGGTACCAGGCTGACAGGGGCAATCTGATTCAAGTGACAAGCACAGATTTAAGATGCATCTGAATCTGATACAGGTAGAGTTGTGTGTTTACACTTTAATATTACCACAACTGCAATGCAAATGGCAGGCTAAAGGACTTACTGCAGCTTTTTTCATCTGAGGCATCGGCACAGTCAATGACCTGGTTACACCAGGCAGAGTTGGGTACACAGCTCCCATCCTTGCACGATGATTCTGAGGCTCCACATGTGACATCTGAGGGAAATAGTTAGCATTTCAAAAAGCCGAATAGCATAACAGTGACAGCACTCTGAGATGGTTACAGGTATTTCACAACAATACTTGGAACCTCTTTCTTAGGAGGGGGTTAAAATCTGCTACAGGTTGTAAACTACCTGTCGGAAAAGGTTTGTGAGCAGTTGCAGTATCTGTGCAGTTGAACTGCCTGTGTTATGAAAACTGGCTGGATGTTTTCATGACTGTCATGACCCTCTTAGTGGTGCGAAAGTGTAAATCAAATTTAATATGCAAAAGGAGCATCTTAGTTTTATTGCTCAATTACTAGTGTACAATGGCTCTGGCAACTTCCCATGTCTGCATTACGTTATCAGGATATAACTTATATAACATATACAGTATATTACTATCATTAAATGTTCTAATGGTAATAGAGAAAGTTTCTGTTGACACACCGTAGTGAGATCTCCTTCCTGAAATCCCAGACTGCTGAGTTGGAAGGTCCACATTAATTATGAGAAGACTACTGTCTCCTTGTGGGCTCAATCAGCTTGGTACAGCACTAAGGGTCTATACACCTCAATATTTTCCCACTATAGTCCAATTACAGCAGGGAAATAAACACAACTGCAGTTTTACTGGATTATTTCACCACCAGTGTCAAAAAAAAACTGTCCATGTTGAAGGGACACAAAGTACTGTCCAGGCTATCAAAAGCAGCTTTTAAGCATGGGGGTTGGGAGCCTCTTTGAATTTGTGCCCTCTTTATGATCTTGGGGCTCATTAGACGGTGAAGGCTTAGCACAGCATGTGGCCTAGTGTGCTGTATTAATATAAGCATTAGTGTGGCTGGCTCCTGCCCTCAGAGGCAGGACAGCTTGAACAGGAGATCAAACGGCTGTGACTCACTGCTACAGAACGCTTCATCAGAGTTATCCCCACAGTCATCGATCCCGTCACAGAAACGACTGTTGGATACACACCGTTGATTGTAGCAGGGCCTGAAACCCTTTCGACAGCTCCTGTTGACTGAACACAGTGAAATTCATAAATATGTTAGAAATGACCAAACACTTGCCACATTTTAGTGACAGGAACACCAATGACAGACAGGTCAGTTGGTGCTTTTAGTGATTCAACAAGAATTCTATGAAACCAACATTCTCTACATTCTTATCTGAATATGCTTCAGAGAGAGCTCTGAAGTGTTGCTTACCACAGTATTGCATCTTCTCATCTGATTTATCTTTGCAGTGGGCTATTCCATCACAGGTTAGCTGGTAGTTTATGCACTCGCCATTCCCACACTCAAATTCAGTGTGGATGTTGCAGGAGGAATTTTCTGCTGCAGAAGAAGACGGTGAGGGTGATGAACTATGACTGTCCAAATCTCAAAACTCAACTGTTTATATTGAACAAACTTCAAAACTACATATGGGTGTACTCAGAGGCGACATTCAAAGCATACTGTAGTGAACTTAACATTTACATCAGTTTTGTGTCAACATTTGTAAATGTCATAACTGCATTCAATGACCTCATTACCCTTATACTTCAACTTGAGGGAAATCTGACTGTGAAATGCTTGTCTTCTTGTGATATTCATTTGATCTACTACTAATATTTCATAGTAAAAGTCAACATTGTCCTTTTTGTAATTTCATCAGTTGAAATTCTAACAATAATTACCTTGACAGACTTTGACCAGTTTAACTCTCTCTTTTGTTTGTTGCAGCTTCATAAATTAAAAATGTGAAAATTATTCTTGCTCTGGTAATGAGTGGTATCAGGGTGTGGTAGAAAGCCTGTCGTCCTTGACAACCAGCCTACCATTCAGCTCTTCTGAGTCACTTTCCATGTTTAGTCTGGCCAAATCTCCCTCGTTTTGAACACCTCCTTCTACCTTATGGTCTACCTTCACATTGCATTTCAAATTCAGCCAGCAATGTGTCAAATTAGGTAGCAAGTTGCCATTGAAATGCTTTCGTCTTGTGACTTTAAGCAGGTAACTGTGACACCTCATGCTTCCAACTTTGTTTTCTGCTGTCTGCATTAACTTGAAGTGGCACAACATTATAGCTTTATTTTCCAGAGCTGTACTGACTATGACTTCTGGAATCATTACAAACCCACTGCTTAGTCAAGGAAGAAGAGACAGCAGCTGTTCATGCTCTCCTGGTTATGTGTGGTTATGTGGAAAGGAATCAATTCAGAGACAACAAAGGTTCATGTAAAAGGCATGAATAAGATCTTAGTGTGGAGAGAAGCTGGGTTAC
Organism: Miichthys miiuy; assembly: GCA_036365135.1. Classification (NCBI taxonomy): domain Eukaryota; kingdom Metazoa; phylum Chordata; class Actinopteri; family Sciaenidae; genus Miichthys; species Miichthys miiuy. Next base: position 13,339,476 of record CM071612.1, read on the forward strand.
ACTATGCACATATATATATATATATATATATATATATATATATATATATATATATATATATATATATATATATATATATATACACACACACACACACACATATATATATGTACTTAAAATAACTAATCGATGAGAGTGTCATTAAATTCAATATCTAGTCCTAAGAATGTTACAAGGGTTAGCATCTGTGGAATCAGTACAATTAAATTGGAAGCACCTCATGACTTACACACACATCTGTTGTCATCTAACAGCACACGCTCTCCACGGCAAGTGCAATTGACCTTCCCATACGGGGTCAGGAGACAAAGGTCACCGCAGCCACCATTCATGTGTCGGCATGGGGACAGCTCACCTTCAATAACAATCAAATAAAACTGATTAGGCGGTCAGATGCAGTCAAAAAAACATTCTCCCTCAGGATACTCTTTGTTTTAGATGTCATCAGACTGAGATGATCAATGCGTTCATGGATTTATCTTCTGAGGAAGCATTGTGGCTTACCTTTCTGCTGGGCACACTTAGCCTTGGCCTTCCTTATCTATTGTATTATTTTAGTAAATGAAGCAGAATTTGGATTATCTGCTTACCATGGGAAGAATGTCTTTTCTTAAATGTTGGTCAATCTAGAAAGGAGCTCTTGCTTTTTGACTCCAAGTGCTTGACACCAAACCTTATCGTATTTTCTTGTGTAAAATTCAATTAAAATTCAGATAGAAAGGTATTGATGTGATATCCTATGGAGTGATATTGTCGGTTATCATAGTTACTAACAGTACTAACCAAAAATAGGCAGAGGGCCTCTTTTTAAGCAATATTTTTGTATTATGCATGAAGCTGATTAAAGTGTGAAATGCTGCACTTACATGTTGTTTTAATTTAAAGATAATCAGTGGTCAACTTGTGAATAAAAGGTTCTGCTGGTAAAGTTCTGTACTAATACTGACTAGTATTCTCACCAAGGTAGCACATATTACAATGCTGCATACTTTAGTCGTTCTCTGCCTGGGGTGCTAAGTGAAAAAGCTGTTTGTAGCTCTGTGGGAAACATGTCATGCACTAAATTGCGTGACCAAATTGCAGACGTAACCTGTGAAAGTAAATATGAGTGTCAGTCTAGTCCTGAGAGAAAATGTAGAAAAGAAGCTTGGCAACAACAGACATAGTATCAAGAGAAAGTGTTCAGAAACGCTCACAAAGCGTGTCCATTGGAGACCTTCTGTTATTACCTGCCCTCCAGCCATGTCTATTTTATTCATGAGAGAAGAAACCATTCCTGTGTTCTGCAGCTCAGGTAAACCATTTGTATGATTATTTATAGTCAGGCTATTCATGACAAGGAAAATGCAATAAGAGGTTAACAATGTAAAGACCAAGAAGGATAAACTGATTATGAGATCAACAGTTCCTATCACTACACTATATGCTGTGGATTTGCAGCTGTGCCCATGCAGGTCATGGGATGTGATTATTTCCAATGACGAGATAAACTAGGAACAACGTGGCTCTCAGCATCCAACCAGTGGGACATGCTTAAGCCCACTTCCCTCTGTCCTACTTGGAAATTAAACTTTATACGACACTTCAGAGACTCCCTTTACAACATAGGCTACTTTTTTTTATTAATTACCTCTGAAACTTAAGTTTCTAGCCTTTCTAAATAAGACCACATTCATTTATCATTCCCACTGTTTTTGCATCAAATGTGGAGCCTTTTTAAAATATTTTGCTTTTGGTTAGAGGAACCTTAATGATATACCAGTGGCCAACTTTTGCTAATTTTTGACTTTTATTTGCCTCCTTGAAGTAGTCTAAGGAATATGTTTTATCGTATGTGTGCATTTATGGCATTTTATTTCAAGTTTACATTCGGTTTACTGTTCAGGATATGTACCTTGACTCATTTTTAACAATAAAGGTTTTTCTTCAACTGTATATAGAGATAATGTAATTATTCTGCTTCAATGTCAGAAATGATTTAAAACAAACTTTAAGAAGCCCTTGTCAGAAGAAAGTTGGTTGTTGTTTGTTGTCTATGTTCTTGCCAAACTCTGAATATCAGCTGATGTGAATATTTAATGGTTGATTTAACAGGGACAATGCACAATACATTTATCTCCTGAGATAAGCTAAAAGCTGATTTCCAACTGTAGTCCCTGGATGAAGGCCACCAGTGGGGCAGGTTGACAAAGCAAAAGATAACATTCTGTTTTGGTGAACCAAAATATTTTGCTTTGGAGAAATGTTGACAACCAGAAAAGTAGAATCCATCTGTCTTTATTACTTCCTAAAGTGTAGCACTGAAAAAATGTGAATAGAGCGGGGGATGAAATTGTGTGCAAGCCTCAAAAAACATACAGACAAGTGCATGCAAACTGAACAAGTGGCAGTGTTCCTCTGATATTTCCGTTTTGCTGCAATAAAAAGTGCATAAAACAACATGTTTATTTTGGTCTGTTGTCCTAAACTACGCTAACATAATTAATATGTATGTATGAAGTTCTGCTCATAAGCAGACATACCCAGGCACCTGCAAACACATAATACACAAATGTTTGCAGACACAACACTGCATCAAATGGTCATTAAATTAAGCTCATCTCCAGGTGATTAAATACTTACAGTTGTTTGTGTCTCTGGCCACGGCTATAATTCCCATTGGTTGATGGGGTATATCTGCTCGAAGTACCTTGGTGTCACTGCCCGTGTACTTATTGGATCGCAGCACAGACCTGCGGGACCAGTCGGACCAGTAGATGAAATCTGCATAGATGGCAAGCCCGTAGAAGTTTCCAGGTCCAGATTTAACTATGACCTAAAAGAACAAATGACTCCTGTTGAGATTGCTTGACATCATGATTTTCTCATTTAAAATGCTTTTCTGTTACTAGCACATTTACAGTGTATGTGAATGATTCTATATGCTCGAATAGTTGACAAGGATAATTCATACGTTTCATACTGTAAATATTACTACAGTATATAGTACTTCCTTCTACAAAGCAATAACTATCTTTTTTTAAGATATGGCTGGGGGAAGCATCGGCAGAATTTTGAGTGTAACCCTAGGAATAAATGTGGTGAACAATGCTTTACGATTCATTAATCAACACATCACCCCACCACCCACATGACTGCTTAACCCAGATGTTGGGGGAGTAAATGACAGTGTCATTGGCAGGAATGCAGGAATCCATCAGATGCCTCCTTGTGGGACTCTCTAGGATTGTGAGTGTGTGCGTATGTGTATACGTGAGGTGGTGGTTGGGGGTGTGGTGGTGGTGGGGGGTGCGGTGGGGGGAATCAGGGCCTCCAGCAGCTCTGTAGTCTCAGCCATTAAATGGGACAGCCTTGTAAGCAGCATCACATTAGCCCTGTGCCATACTGGGATTAATAGGACAGGTGTTGATTAAAGGAGCCCAGCGTGTGGAAGCAACAACTGGCCATCAGGTGAGTGAGAGACAGACACCGACAGAGAAAGAGAGGGAAAGATTGAACGCCAGATGGGGTAGGATGGAACATATTGATAGGAAATTAGATTTGGGAGACATTAGCTTTACAGCTTGCAACCCATTACTTTTGTGCTGAACTAGGTAAATGTGAAAATATTTCATGCATTCTTATCACTCTTTCACTACTCAACAAATTAAGGTAGTTAAATTGCCATGCAGACAGACTCCAAACTGATTACCTCGGTTTTACATAATGTAAACATGCCCAGAGAGCACACTATAACGCCAAACAACACTAACCATTCCCAGACTGGTCTCAATTTATATTCCCTCTCTTCATCTTTACCATGCTAAACATACCGACATCTTCCCTTGGCATGCACTCTGATGGCCTCTGTGACTCACTGCCTTCATTAACACTGTAGGTCTCCCCCCTCAAGATTGCAAGGGGAGTGAACCGTGCCAGAGCTCCTGCTCTTCTCTGTTGTCAACCACACTGTAATGACACTGTGGCATTGACGAGGGCGAGCTAGGGTCCCGAGGACACCCCACTAGCATCAAAGTCCACATTCATACGACTCATAACGGGATGTTCTATAACAGGATTTATTGTATCTATAGTAAGACCTAACCCATTTCTTTCATCCCAAAATGAAATCTTGCAGCTTTTTTTCTATTTCCTTTGCTGATTTAAACACAGCAGATCAATGTACACACTAAAAGTGACAAGGAGCCTTAAGCTTCTATCTCCATAGAAAGCTTCTTGTATATAATAGATAGGTTGTCTTGAGATTTTCACGATGAAGTTGACAATCAGCCATCTCTCTTTAATTTACACATTTTAATTGGAATGGAGAATCTGCACCCAGAGCGGTCTCACAGCAAAGCCTTCATTAGCAGGATTAGACTGCAGCAAGGGCTGATGGGGACCCAAAGGTGAAGACTTCCTGAGTCTTGTGACCCAGCTCAGCAAACATATGGGTAACTAATTGAGATGGGCCAAGGTGCTGAGCTGCAGAGGTCATGTCAAGCAAAAACTGATATCCAGAGCAAAAAAGGCCATCTTGTACTGTAATCTTTTAAACTCCAGAATACAGAAGACACATATATATAGTCAGGGCACTAAAATGCATGCAACTTTTTCATGGACAAAAAAATAAAAATAAAAACTCCCCTCACTGAGCTTTTTTTACTTTTGCAAGGAATGACTTCTGTGATTAAGGAAAACATCTGTACCCTCAGAGATGAAATATCAGAAAGAACATCAAGAGATATTTCAGATCCTATCTGCTGTATAGACCATATCATGGGAGCTCAATAGGGATGAGAGATTAAATGGAAGGCAGAAAAAAAAAAAAAAAAGTTTCATTTTAGGATAAAAGGACAGATCAATCTGACATGCTGCCCTGAATATGTCCCATGTTTCTCAGATGTTTTGTAATAAAGCATCTCCATCACAGAGAGACACATGTGGAAAATAGATTCTAATGAGTCACTGGGTCTCTTTCATAAAAACATTATTTGATTCATGAGAATTTCAAAGGGTATAATATAAAGATATGGGAATGTAATCAAAACAGTGTCCATGCCTTATAATGACAAAAAAACTAAAAATTAAAATGTCTTTTTTACAGAGAGAAATAAATATGTTACTTGAAATTGCGCATCCACAATTATATCATTTACTTGGTGAGGCATTATTTTAATACTTACATATCTGCTTGAACCATCGTAGTCACATCTCTCAATTTTGCCAAGGCTTCCATCTGAAAAGTAGAGCTTCTCTGCTTTGTGATCAATAGTCAGTCCGTTGGGCGTCAGGATGTCAGAACTGATGATAATCTTCATGTTCTTGCCTGCTAAGGTGGATCTCATGATGCTGGGTCTCTGCTCATTCCAGTTGGTCCAAAACATCAGGCTAAAATGTGAGAGGTCAACCAAACCATACATTTAATTACTAGTCAGCAGACAAATTGCCGAGTGTGATAAGAAAGACAAAAACATGCCAACCAGGGAACTCTCTGCAATGTAAGCAAAACAAACACTAATGAACAGAAAAAAATCCTGCCCTAAATTAAATTGGATAGATGGCTGGAGGTTTCTGCAGTGATGTCAGTTAGTCATCAACATAATCCTGTAGTTGCCAAGACCTGATGGGAGGTCATTTATTCATAATCCCCACTGTGAGGACTTCTAGCAACATGAAAAACAGAAATAACAGCAGAGTAAACACATTTAAGAATGTGTATCTTGGTTTATATGGAATGGTGCACAATTTTAAATCACACCCATGCAGAAAAAAAGGGATATGTTTTAAATTGTATGAGAAATGTTTTCAGCCTGAGGTCTCACGTTACACTATGATGAAGTCCACTCTTGGGCAATAATAAGGATTCTGGTCAGAAGTCACAACCGGGGACAGACAATTAGCCACTTGAGTTTTAATTCTAATTATCAGACAGTGTTTCTGGAGTGGGAAGGATATGGTGCCAAAATGGCAACTCAGGATATAGAGGTCAAGAAATTAATTTAGCTAGTACAACAAGAGGAGCAAGATACTCACTCTTTTCAGATTGCTCACAGTATTTTTTTTATATTCATGAATATTCAAGTGTTAAATCTGAAGTAGATGTGACAGGAATACTGAAGTGTTATTTTTTAACAACAGGAAACACATTTTCCCTGAGCTCGGAACAGATCAGAACACTTACACCTGAGGTGTAAAATGCCCACCTAAACACAATCCTCTTTAGGATATGTCAGATGATGAGTCCCAGACAGCATAATGCAAAAAAAGCCTTGGGACTGAATGGATCCTTGCTAAAAAGTCACCAAGATAATAGAAACACTGGCTCTACGTAGGGGGTGTCACATTTTTCATGCATTTCATGATCACTGGAAATGCTACTAATTTCTGCTTCACACTACGAAGGAAATCAACAACTACACTGCTAGACTAGCCACTAAATCACAGGTTCTTTAAATAATTGGGCAATTTGAAGTTTAGTTTTCTGTATTTTCAAAAGATTATTTATTAAAATTAGTGAAAAAAAATATTCATAATAAAGTAAGTGTTAACAATAAGTGTTAGCATCTAGAACAGGGGGAGGCTAAAAAGCAGGCACAACACACACTTAAAAGCCTGAATTGATGTTGTTTTCCGCAGATCCAGAGGGAGACAATTCAATTTGTCTGCATATTTGTTACAGCGAGAAGTAGACAATAGGTGGATTTGAGAGCTCTACCTGGGACATATCCTGAAAGAATATCAACAATATAGTCCATGAATAGATTTATAGAAGTACAAGAATCTTAAATCTTTCCTAAAAGTATTATAAGATCAGTGCACTCATTTTAGAATAGCAGTAGTTTCTTTTTTTCTTTTAGCTGAGTTTTCTTTATTCTCATAAAAAACTCTGGCAGCCTATTGTAAGTGTAATTTATTTAAACACTAAGAAAATCTGAGAGAAAAGCCTTCAGTCAGAAAAAGTTCTGAGCTTTGTAATGTAATTAAAGTAACAGAATGCTATTATGCTTGGTTGTTACATACTCTTCTGGGCCATTAAATAGAACCTTTCCCTTGATTCAATTTGATTTGATTCAAAGCTAAGATAATGAAGATCAAAAGTAACATAGAGAGTGTCATCAGCATACTCTATATAGCTCATCATCAAGATGATGACTCCAAATGGCAATAAAACCGAGCATAGTTTGGAAGCTTAGAAACTTAGAAGAGCTACTGACTTTTGACACTCATCCAGTGCCAGGACATGTGGATGGTCTTCCTCTGAGAGTGTGACCACAGCCTGCCGGGCGAAGGCACCAACTCGTTTCTGGTCCAGAGTTTGTCTGGTGATGGTGGAGGTAGTGGAGCTGGTCCAGTACAAGGTATCCCAGGCTCGGTGGTAGGCCAGGCCCTCCACTGAACCCACATCTTAAAGGACAGACACACATTTAAAATTTAAACAAAGGTCTTTGTTTAAATTTTAAGTAACCTAAATAGGCCTTAAATGACACCACATTGAGATCTTAAAGTGAGAAATATCTGTCTCATCAGTCTACATCATAAGTTATGGCTGTAACAAAGTGCAGTACATCCTTTATAAGTAAATATGAGTATAGGCGTATATGTAAGGTAAAAGACCAACTGATACTTATTAATTATCTTAATAATATACTTAATACTATTAATAATATACTTAATAATATACTGATATATATTTACTAATAAATACAAAACTGCAAATGTAGCAAGATAGTTTCTTTTATAGATATAAGCCATGGGAGCATGTATAGGTATTATGTAGGGTGGCCATTTTGGTGATGAAATCTATCCAATATTACAAAATGCTGATTGGAGTTGATCTATGTAGTATGTACTACTGAATATGCCTACTGCTGCCCTAAGATACCCCCATGATTGGGGGATTGTTTTCATTCATGTTCTGGTAGAGGACAGTGAAACAAACAGAGTTAAAAACACCATTCACACTATAGCAGCAAAAGAAAAAAAACCCCAAAACTAACAAAAAAAAAAAAACACATCGATGGTCCTTCTCATTGCAATACAACCCCCACAAAACCAAATGGAAAATTACATCAAGACATCAAGGAAGCATCAGATTTTCCTGAAATCAAGAAAACTTTTGTTTTTGCCTTAATTTTAATAAATGTGCTGTATCACCACACATTTATTAAAATTTAATCAAGCCATGCTCTACAAAGCCAGTAAACCCTATGCAAGATGTCAGATATTACAGTCTGTCAACCAGACAGGAAATCAGTTTTGTGTGCGCATTGGAAAAATGACCTGCATGAACCAGGTTCTGTCTGTGTTTGCTCATGTGTAACTCTTCCATGTGGAAGCACATTTGTCTGTTTGTTTGACAAAACAAGAGATTATCTTTCATAAAAGAAACGCATTTAGAAATGTCAATGCAGTGACTTCTTCTCTTTCCTTAACTCAATGGGAGCAACAGCATTTATAAAGCAATAAAATAACTTGATTGATTAAATTTACCAGTGTCTTAATTTTCACATAACATCTGTGTCCAGCATTTGGCAAATATCTTGGGCCTGATCTCATCTTTTTTTGTAACTGTTGCATTTTCACGCACAATATCATCTGTCAACGCAGCCCCTAATTTGTCTTAATGGCGAACATGTGGCCAATGATAAAGAATTTGGCTTTATCTCCTTATCTAAAGACCTATAAACCATGCTCGAGAATACTTAAGACACTACCTGAGTCAGCCAATCACTAATTAATAGTTTGCAATAAAAGCCGTCTGGCAGCTTGGCGTTTCTCACAAATTGTTGGCGGGGCGAGGGAGTAATTAATGGGGGACATGGAGTTTAATTAGGGAAATATGGATGATTAACATCTTCACCTTTCCTCAATGACGGGATGCAGGCAGAAACTTTTATGGGAAAATGGAAAAGAGTTTCACTTTTGTATACAGCATAGGGACAGTATGTGTATGGACTAAATGGGCAAACTGTCTTTCACTCAACAACAGAATAAGCAAATTGGAAACAAGGAAGGTCACAGCATCCTACCACTGTTGTTCCAATATAGCTGCACACACATAATGTGCTGCTAATGACTAAAAAAAATACATGGGCATGTATTATGGATTCAGAAATTTTAATTGTACTCAAATTAATTATTTGCACCGGTTTAAACAGAAATCCCAACAGATGGTTCTTAATAATGCTTGCTCATTTCTAAAAGATAAATAAATAAATCAGAAAGCTCCCTCAGCAGGGGTGTGGGGGATGGGTTGAGGGGTGGTAGGTGGGAGTAGATCAGTAACACTCTGCCAGTCTCCCAGTGTGAGGAGGGGGCGGGAAGGTGCTGAGCCCTGCTCCCAGTAGAAACTTCACAGAACGGCAGAGGATGCTAGCCGAGCAGAACAGAGGCTTTTGCTGTTCATCTGACGCCAGTCATGCTTATCAAGACGGGACTGACTGAGATTTAGTGAACGAATGGAGAGGGATTGGTCCCATTGTTCAGTCTGTGACAGTCAGTAAGAAGAAAGCTTTCAAATATAGGTATTATACCCTACTGATTTAGTATTAAATGGTCTTCTCAGAGGAGTAATGGCAGGAAAATTTGAAGTGGAGGAGGAATATGGGAGGTATGTTGAGATAAATGCTATTAATGCTATCCTACCTACGTGCTATTGATGCATTGATGCTACAGCTGTATGTGAATATTTTCTTCCTAGGTTGTCCCATATGATTAAAACTGAAATGAAATAATATATATATATATATATATATATATATAGTGAAAAGAAAACTAGGAGTGTAAAGGCAAGTGAGGTGTGAACCATTATGTGACTTCTACAGAGAGCAGTTTTGATAAAAGCTGAAGCATACCTTTTCCATAAAGTGCATGACAGACATATGACTGGGTGAATATGTCAACAACTCCAGTATTGTCTCAACCCATATTCAAAACACACATGGATATAATACATGCACAGACAAACCTCGTCACCATGACACCAGTAATATTGTAGCTCTTGAGATTTACATATGTGTATTTAAGTGCATGCACATTTGTGTGTGTAACGGGTTAAATTGGGTTGGGGCTATGCTGAGACATAAGCCTATGCTCTTGTGTCATCATAAAGAACCATTACAAGTTCAAAGACAGAGCTATCCTTCTGGTCAAGAAAACAGCAGGTTAGCAAACAGGTTAACTTGTGTTCTCTCCTCTCCAAGTTTGATGTCGGTAAATAACAGCAGCATTGAGTGGATGTTCTAGCTTGCATCTCTCTCTCTCTCTCTCTCTCTCTCTCTCTCTCTCTCTCAAAGCTGCACAGGACATTGCACTTACAGAAAGATTTTTCTTTTGCTATCAGTATGTAAAATGTTTTTGATTTCCATTTCAGTGTTCAAAGCAGAGGGTTGTCTCCCCTTGTTATATTTTATTTACAGTTTCTCAAATGATATCAAACACATTTTATAGTCTATGCCCCACATATGTGTTCATAGTGACCCTAAAACCGCAGAGCCCCCCGCATAAGGAATCGTAATTGAGCTCCTGTGTATGTATGTCATGTATTTATATTTACTTAATTACACACAATTAACAACATACACATAATCTAAAAAAAATGTGAAATACACTTACTTTCTGCAATGACAGATCTTCCTGTCCAGTCATCATTTATTATCTGGATGTTTCCAAAATGGACATCACTGAAAAAGATGCGGTTGGTCCCAGCTGTCTTCTGACTGTAGTCAATGGCTAGGGCAATGACATTCTTGAAAAATGCAGGATTTTCAAAAGGCTGGACAGGGGAGTTGAGGTCATTTTCATCTGAAAGGTGAATGCTTTTCAATATGGTCCTCTCAGAGTAAAGTAGATAACCTTCATAACGTTCACAGGCAAAGCCGTCCTCTGCCAAGCGACCATGGGCGCAGGAGCAAGTCCGACGACCACTACCCAGGTGAAAGCACAGCTGCTGGCAGCCTCCATTACTTCTAGCACAGGGGTTTGTGCCTTTAAAACAAACATTTTCAATCACTGGTTTGCCTCAGATTTTGCATGTTTAAATCATACTTGACTATACATTGCAGATCTTGTCAAAAGTGAGCATAAGCAAAGACTGCAATAGTAAAAGTCAATGTGTGAATCCAGACTCTAAAGTTGAAACTCTACCTTTTTCTCTGCCTCTATTAAACACTGTCACATCCTTCAAATTGACCCCCAGACCACTCCTCATGGTCACAGCCTCACTCGTGTCAGTCTTAAAGCCACGTCGTATTGAACCGTTTGAGTGAGCCCTTAAGCGTAGGAGAGATGGGGAGCAAAATAAGTGGTTTAAGTTTCAGAGTAGAAAGCATATGTATTCTGTCTTTGTATTGAGGCAGGATAATAGTTAGATCGATATGAAGACAGTTCATTTTGTTTGACAATAGTCCTGACATATAATACAAATAAATAGTTGTAGATAAATACACAATAAAGCTAACGGCTTCTTTGCATTGTGGTCTTCAGTATAAAGGGGAGAGAATGTCATGGTTGATCTACAAGTCATGCAATACAGGTCAGAACATGTAAAACAGAAAAAGACATGCAAACAAAAGAGACATGTGTCGTTTAAAACCTGTGTGTTGTTGCTTCACAGATCCCACAATACTGTTTCAAAGAACTGTAGGTGTAGAAAAATGCAGAATGCTACCAACTTGACAAGAAGAAATAAGACATCCTTAAATTTAACTGTGTGCCTGATTTTATGGGTGGGGAAGGATTTGCCCTTGCTGATGACACTGAATTCTGCCTAGAGTATTACAAAAATAGGCGGTGACCCTCACTGAGGAGCTGCTGTTCTTAATATTTTCACATGAGACCTCTGAAGGGAAGGGTTATTGTCAGGTTAGTAATGCGGATTTTGCAGGACATTGTGAGTGCGTGTATTTAAGAAAATAATAAATTACCTGTCAGACCAGTAGATGTAAGGCCCGAACACAGCTACTGAGAACAGGTCTACGTTGGGCACTGACAGTACAATCTCCCGGCTCTCACCTGTCTCAAGGTTTATCCTCTCGATCTTATCTGTGCGGGCGTCGCACCAGTATAATGCATTTTCCTGCAAAGTAATTTTAAAATGCATATCACAAACCGAACCTCTAAGGCAAAGTCATTTTTCAGCTAGGAAAGAGATGACATGGGGCGTACAGTATGTGGGAGAGGAGTTGAGGGGGAAGAGGTTGGTTTGTACGTGTGTGGTGCAACTTTACCTCGTAGTCTATGGAAATTCCATTGGGCCACACGATGCCTGAGTTGACCAAAGTAACCTGGTCTGAACCGTCCAGACGGGAGCGCCCAATACAGGGGTTCTGACCCCATTCAGTCCAGAAGAGATACCTGGCCAGCATCACAAAAACACTGATTTATGCACTGCAGTGTATCTCCGAAAAAGAGGTAATATAGTTGGGCAACAATTTTGGCAGTGATCCACTTGTTTTTTTTCTTTTTTCTTTGTTTGTTATTTTTGCAATATTCCCTCAAATTCGGTTTTGTAAACAGTGAGAAAAAGAAAAACTGGTTGAGTAGGTTATTTAAAGGTGAACATTAAACTTTTCTCATCTCAGGTGACAGTAACTGTAAATATTATGTATACTGCATTGTATATATAGTATATAATAACAGATAATATCAATAATTGAAAAAAATGAACACAAATACAATAATATATGTCAAACATAATTAAGGTAAAGACCAACAACAAAGACCAAAAAAGGCAGTTTACCCCTTTTGTGGATGTACAGCGATGGCTCTTGGCTGATCAAGTCCCTCAGATATGACCACTGACCGGTACGCACCATTGAGACGGGAGATTTCTATTAGATTGAAACCATGGTCTGTCCAATACAGGTTTCCTGTGTGGAGAAAAGCAATAACCAGGTATATAAATACAGCAGAGGTGTATTGATCCACAGAAGCACAAGATACAAGGTCCCATCATGAACTTACCCATGCTCTAAAACACACACAGTTAGATAGCCAACTCTGTCACTAAGGATTAATGTTTTTTAGCAATTCAAATCAAATCAAGTAAGAATTTTGACCAATCAATACAAGTTTGACAGCTTACAGCAGCCGACTCCAGGGCTTGGGGAGTCACACTACTAACCAGCAATCCAGTCAACAGCGATGCCTTCCACCCGACTGATGCCAGTAGTAATAATATCTTCTCTCCAGGTCTGATCACGTTTGGCCCGGGATATTCTATTCAGGCCCATGTCTGTCCAGTACACGGTGTCATTTCCTGCAAAACATACAATACAGTTAATGATAAGAGAAAATAGGATAATGAATGTGGCTGTCACAAAAGTATGTGTGCCCTCAAACAAAGCAGCTCATGAAACCACATTTTACTGCAGCACGGCCCATTTCACCAAATGTTGTGTGGGACTATAAAGTATGATGGTGAAAATACCCACATCATCCACAGCTCTTTGTTGACATACAGTGCCTGAACAGGAAAGGCAATTGTCGGCCAAATTTTACAGGGCAGTATATTTGCTTCATGCAAAACAAGGTGTTGGTAAAACTGTTATGGAGCCTTTCTGATTTTACTGCCCTATTACATAAGCATATAAAATAGTACGTAATTTATTTATGGTGCAATCTTCAAGTGTATCTCAATGAGTGTCTGTCAGTTTGGCTCTGTGCAGGTTAGAGTATACGTGGTGTTATATGTTTATTTGCGCTTCTTGTTTTTGCTGCCTTCACACTCTGTTAACAGGTTGCTCACATGTGACAGAATGCAGCTGCGGGGTTTTCATTTGTTCTGCTCTGTCAACCTGGCCTCTGTAATGACATGTAAATGATGTGCGTGAGCTATCAGCTGCTGCTCTTGGATGGGCTAAGTAATGCATTTGCATGTTCACTTGCACAAAAGGGAGAACAATTGGCAATCTTCTGCACTTTGCCCATGTCTGATTTTGGCTTAAATTGAGCTTATTTCCTCTTTATCAAAATCTGTGGTCACATCAAGATTGGTATTGATCTCTGAATTCACTCAGATTCAGAACTAGATTTCAGGGTCTCTTGATAGTTATTAGATATTGACTCATGACAGTTGCCTGTGTAATGAGAGACCCAACGTGTTCAGTAAAATGCAGAAATTATATGTGATTATACATATGTAATAACAACAGGCATGCATATGCCTTGCAGTTTATTAGAGAGTAGGCTCTAATAAACTGCAAATTTCCATCATTATCCATCCATCTATTATCTATAACTGCTTCTGCTTTGCCGGGTTGTGGGGAGGGGGCAATATCCCAGCTGACACTGGGCAAAAGGCTGGGTACATGTTGGACAGGTTGCCAGTTCATTAGATGGCTGACACGTAGAGACAAACAACCATCCACATTCACACCTACAGGCAAGTTAGAGTCACCAATTAGTCGGTATGTCTTTGGACTATAAGAGGAAGTGGCAGCACCCAGAGGAAACCCACAAACACAAAGGAAGAATACTTCTTGCTTTGAGGCGACAGTGCTGCACCACCTTTACTGCACATTTATTTTATTTTATTATTTTTATTTATTTTAACAATAATTATTGTGTGCCCTTGCAGGTGAAATCATTTGAATGCTTGTCACCATATCCTTGTATGTTTAAAAGATCAGTTCACAAGCTGACAAACTATGAGACTTCAGTACTCCACAGTGCTTTGAACTAAATGCTAACATCAGCATGCTAACATCTATAACAGAGGTAAGCAAGTTATTGGGTAAATTTTGACCTGATGATGGTGCTAGATGAGGAATAGTAAAGAGACATCTAATGTGACTACAATTCATCATCTGAGGATCATGGATATCTATATCACATTTAGTAGTACCTCTGGATCAGAAAGGTGGAATCAACAACTAACCATGGCTTCTGACCCCTAATGGTTATGCAGTTAGTTTTGACTTGTGTTGACACAGCAATACATGAATAGAATTTCATTCTTGGTGTTTATTGCAGTAAAAAATAAGATTTAAGAAAAAAACATAAACAATGTCCCAGTAACTCACTATAATTCATAGACCTTGTTGTGGACATCATTCTGGTATTGCTTTCTCCCTTTATTACATAGTAGTCTGTAGATAATAATACCTTGCAAGTAACAGGGGAGGTGTGTTGCCTCTGCCACATTCAATCAGTTAAATCAGTTTCAGCGACCTTTTGTATACTTTTACATTTCCTACTGTGATTTTTTTTTTCTGTGAATCTACATAGGACAGTGATAGAATACATGTGAAATAACCCAAACAAGCATTTTCTTATCTGCTGCTGCTTTTCTGGAAAGAATTTCTGCAAATCCTTAGTATATCAATCTTTGTGTGTACGCAGTTTCTGTTTTCAGTTATGTGTATGCAATTTATTTTAACACAGCTTTTGTTATCATGCTTCAGTGGCAACCTATTGAATATATGGAATGCTACCCACCTATGGTATATCCATAGCATTTGTTGGTGTAATAAATGTATCATTTTTATCATATATATTATGTGGAGCAGGGATGTAACAAACAGAAGCAAAAGCTAAAGGGTCATGTTTTGTGATGCACATTATGGTACCTTAATTTGATACAATATCTTGGGAATTGCTTTGTATTAGGATTTTTTCAGAGGCTTGGAAATAGTTTTATGTTATTCATGCTGAGGCTCCCATGTAATGTGAACTTATTACTCTTTCATCTACACTGCACGGTATAAGCACACAGACCATTATTCAAAAGGTTAGACCCCGGATAACAAAGACCTTTCCCTCCCCTCATTGTTTAAGATTGAGAGGTTTATGCTGTAGTGGGAAGGGAGGTTAGACAAGCAGGTTGTGTATTATTATGCAATAACTGTATAAATATACATACAGTACATGTAAAGAATTGTAAAAATAAAAGAATTCCATCTAGAAAGATTCTGCTTTGTTCTGCTGGTAACCCAAAGGTACAGTGTTAGCCATTTAAAGGATGAAAAACCACTTCACACAAAAACACCAGTAACAGTGTGCAGTATGTGCATTTATCAGACAGAATTTCAAGCCACAGCATATCTCTCCTATACCTGCTGCCTTACACTCAATATCACACACTCATTCAATGAAATTCAATGAAAATCCCTCTATATGATGCATGGTATCATACCTGCATGAAAGTCAACTCCCACAGCAAACAGTGTTCCTGTGATGGGCATGAGGGCTTCGGTATTGTCATTTGGGTCAAGAGCAATTCCTCGGATTCCCTCATGGATGGAGTACATCAGAAATGAGTCAACACCTAGAGAACCAAAAACCACATGCTCTGAACATAAGTGTGTTTATTTAAAGCCAGAGTAATTAATAGAGAAAGATTTCAAAGAGCTGCAACCATAAAAAAAAAAAAATACTGATAGGAGCATATTGGCTGCACTAGAATACATATTCTGGGAATCGTACCTTCGCAAGACATGCGGTCGCTACGCAAGTTGTAGCCTACTGTGCAGGAGCAGCTACGGGTGTTCTCGGAAATAGGAAAGCAGAGCTGTGAGCATCCTCCGTTGTTTATCTGGCATGGGTTTCTTCCTGAATGTTAAGTACAACCAGCAAAAGGCAAGCAATAAGGTACCATACGTGTATGTGGGTAGTGTGTGTGTGTTTCTGTGGCTTTATCTGTGTGTTTGTGTGTTGGTATGAGTGAGCCTGCTTACCTTTCTGACCCTCCCTGTCGTACACTTTCATGTGGACAACCCCACTTGTCTTGTTTCTCAGGATCACAGTGTTTCGACCATCTCTCTTGGTAACTGTTCCCAGCTGTGCTGATTCCTCATCTGCCCACCAAAGTTTGCCGCCTGTAACCATCAAAGTCATATGTTTAAAAAATATATAGCCAGAGTTGCAGGTTCAGTAAAACTGCAATGTAAGGGCAAATTGCTTGTCTTTTTTCTGGTATTACTGGATTATGGTTTCATCACTAAGAAATGTATGCAAATCATGTTGTGGTGTAAAAAAAAAAAAAGCCTTCAAAAACACTACAGCACAATCAAATACCCACCAATTTCAAATGCAAACGACATTCTCTTGGCGTCTAGCTTTCACTCTAATCCACCAACGCTGGCTCTCTTATGGCGTAAAGCCCCTTAATAATTGAAGCATTCTCTGAGCTGATTTGAGCTTAAAGTGTGGGATACCCTGTTTCTTGCTCTGCCCACTCGATGATGATGATGATGTATGGATCTTGCAGGCTTGAAATCTATTTACTTTGAAGTCTGATGAAGACAGTTTGCATCAACAAATGTGCTCCCACGTAGTATGAAGGGAAACAGGCAAAATGTAATTTTCAATGCCATGTCTGTGAATAGTTATAGGTCTTACACATAATTTATATTTATGTATAACTATGGCATGCACATATCTTATTTTACCATTCATATTTAGCACATTCACACTCACTGAGCATCACCAATAAACAATAAACAGCAATGCTAAATGTCAACCTAATTTGGTAATTTTAGTTCTACAGCAGTGATTGGGAGGCAGTACCTCCTCATCTTTGATTATTTCACTTCATAATACCGTATCTCATGAGGTAAAATTCTCTTTAACAAGCCTGTTTTTGAGTTAAAAAGCAAAACACTTCAAATAAAGTCCTGATGCCAGGGCAACTTGTTACTGTATTTGTTGTGTGTCATAATGTTTCATCGTCTACACCCTGACAGAGTGGCTGGCCTGTCTGGATCTGTGTGACAGTGAACCTCCAGGCTACACTAGTGCTGCTGTCATGAGCATAAGTGATGAGTGTGTCTTTGTGAAGAGGCACATGGACAATAGGTTCCTGACCCGAACACACAGAGCCACCGCCACACTATCCCCCAACCCTCATCTCTGCCCTCAGCAGAAATCAGTGATGCACAGTCCAGGCTCTTTGCCACAGACTCTACCGACGTGACAGGAACTCTCAATTTTAAAATCCCACTGAAGTGCAAAGTGGTGAAGAGAGGTGGCTCTTCTCACTTCAAAATAGACTCTGCAAATGAGGTGGAGAAGGACCTGATTTCAGTCCTTTTGGAAAGCAGCAAAATTGCAAAAATGGACTATTATACTGAAAGGGCATGCTTTAAAACAGGCGACATAATGCAAAAAGAAGGTCATATTTACACAGTAACATTAAATTGTAGGGTAATATTTTAGAGGTTCATCTTTCTCAAATTCCTGAAAAACGAAATAAAAAACATGTGCCCTTTAGTTTTCACACCTTCAATCCTTTGAAGGTGTGACACTGTTATCTCACCCCTTTTGATCTATTCAGAATTAAAAAAACACACACAGGGAAGCAATTCCCACATGCACTAATAGCTTCAGGCTCAATGTCGTGCTTAAAGGGAACGTAAAACTCGTTTCTCCAAATCAGACAAATTCCCATGAGTGAGAATGACAGTCTACATGCAGTTTACAAAGCATTTGACCCCTGAGGGCATGCTAGCCTAGATTAGCTTTGCGCCCTCTGTAAAATTTGAAGCCAAGGGGACCGCTGGCTAGCTGTGATTGCTCGCTTGTGGCACATCATATTCAATTTCCACCTCAACTGCTAGTTTGATTCCAGACTGATGGATCACCCACACCTTCTAAATAGAAGCCCTCACCTTTCCCTCAAGCCAATCCAATTATTACAGAGCCCTAGCACCTGAGTGGATCGACCTTGTGTCGGTAACGGTGCCTTCATTATATCTTTTCACAACCAGCTTGAGCAATAGCTAGGACTAAGATAAAGCCAGAAGGAAACACAAGCACCCTTATTGTACATGTTCATTTTAACACTTTCTTAAAATTGTCAGTTCAACAGATCCTAGTCATTTTGCTCTGCTCTAGCTTAACAGATTTTATTTTGTAATTGGGAATGAATCATTACACTTTATAAAAAAAAGAAGCTAAGATTTGTCCTGCAGCAATTAGAGTCAAAATTACTGTCTGATTCCTCTAAGAAGAGCTGCACTCCATAGATATCTCTAGAGCAGAACAACCTCCACCTCCTGCCTTTGAGGGAAATCTAGATCTTGATGGAACTCAAGCTTTCCTATTTACACATGATGCTGATTTGGAGTGACCTTAACCACTTAAAACATGACCAACTATCAAGCTGTTACAGGCCAGAAGAGAGAGTATAATAATTTTTAGATTAATGCTAATTTAAGATTGCCCAGATCACTAGGGGGGACTCAGGAACACTTAATGGATGATACCTAAGTTATTCCCCTAGCAAAGCAGACTGCATATGTGTTTAACTGCATATCCATTTTAATTCTAATAGAAGGTATAATTCAAAATCACTATTACATAAACACAGTTTGCTGAGCTAGTGAGACAAAGAAGAAGCATTGAGACGATGTGCAGTAAAAAAGACTTATAGACAGAGTGAATGGTCAGCAAATGTACTTAATTGCATCTTTCACCATTGAGACAAAACAAACATCTGCAGAAAGGACATTTTTCTGTAATGGGCATCACCAATAGTCTATACACTTGCTAAGAGCAAAAGAAGCTTGGGATAGGAAAAAATGACATGTCTGGCTGTTGTCCTGCTGTCTTCCTCTGGCATCGTTTTCAGCTGACCATATATTTTACAAGTATATACTCAATGAACTGTACCAAATTAGGAAACTATATTGGTAGAGAGAAACTGTCTGACATTCAGCAAACAATGAGTGAGCATTATTACAAATGCAAAATACCAATCTCAAAAAAATGTAATGGGTCATTTTCTCAGTAACATTTGATAGTAAATATTAACATTGTAGTGTGAAATTGCTATAAGATATTGTGCTGTTGTCAGACTCAATGAGGCATCCTAAGCGTTATCACATACTTTGTGAAAACTGCTCTATCATTGCTGATGCATAATCTGGTAAAGGATGAATTGAGATTTGAGTTATTTTATGTGTTATTAAACACTAAGCTTAACATTTAGAATTTAATATCGATTTGATCAGCATCTACACCCAAAAGTGGATGAAGCCAACCATCTTATGCCGAGGTCATCTAAAAAGCTGTTATATCTAATTAGAATAGACCTTATGAGTATTAAATACACGTTCATGCTTGCATGAGTCTAAGTACAAATAGAAAAATACATCAGATCGTTATCTTCCATATTTAGTAATTCATTACCATGCAACAAATGTACTGTTGAACCACTGTGAAATTTCTCTATTTACCAATGTACAATAACAAAACAGCTGTTCATTCTAGCATTCAAAACAATTTCCCACAACATAACAAAATGTCATTAATTATGATTGATGGAGACTTGTAGACATCATTTCACTGTTTTGCTGTACCTGCTACTGTGCAGGAACCAAGCCATTAGTCTTTGTCACCTTGAGTTCTGTCTCCCATTTGTGAAATGCAATAATAAAGTCCCCATTGTCTATATGAGAAGAAGTCCTCTTTAGTAAGAGTCTTTACTGTCAGAAATGCCTATACAAATTAACCAAAAAGATGTGAATTGGAGTTGCAAAATGCTAACAGCTAACAAAACAGTGGGATTCCACTCTGCCACTGTGTTATTCTGTAACAGTGTAATTAATGCTCTCTGCACATCCTGACAGATACCCACCACACAGGAAACGAAAGACCGCCATTATTCATAATAACATGCTTCAAGAACACAAAGTATCACCCTGACGACACTCTTGATTTTATTTTTTTCCTAAAAAAATTAAAATTAAGTTGGTCCAGACACAGACATAACCAACAGCTCTCTGTTCAGTATGTTTGTTTGCTCTCTTCTCATTACAAATCTTGGCAAGGAAAGTGCATTCGAATAACTCGCTGGGAAGCGTTCCAATTGTGAAGACTGCAGCAGTGTGGAAGTCAGAAAATTTAAAATTCTAATTCTGCTCTGTAAAAAAATGGAGAGAAATATGAGCAGAATTGTATTTGTCACCTGTATGCTGCGTTATTTCACCAATAAACGGCCAGTAACGGCAGAACTAACTTAACACGTACAGTACATATGGTATCAATTGGAAGCCTCTATGGATGTAAAACAAAATGAAAAAGGTGAAATAGATGAGTGCCTGATGCAGTGAGCTAAAGACTTTGAGATAAAGGTAAGATTTCATTGCACAACATGTTGACTTTCTAAATGATTTTTAAATGAACCTACAAGTTGATGGATGGTGTTACACAGTGGATTCAACACTGATACCAAGAATCAACATATAATGAACATCCTCCTACCTTTTCATTACGAACAAGTTGAGAAAATCAATCATCAATCACTGCTGAATTGTGTTTTAATTATCTAATGCCTCTGCTACTTCACACAAAGTGACGCCCAACCGTTGGGGGAGCTGGCTAGATAGCTCCATTCTACAGCCACTTAACTGGTTAAACACGTAATCCCTCCACACTCCTCTGACTAATCCCCAATGGCAATCTGATGCACTTGTGACAAGCTCCACTCACCCATCACGGCCAGAGCTGTGCCTTTGACTAACTCCCTCTTTAGAGTCTCCAGCACTTCCAACCCACTGCCATCCAGATTGCACCTGTTGATAGTGCCGTTGGCCGAGCTTATCCAGTACAGCTTGTTGGCAGTGTAGTCTATTGAGAGACCTGAGAGGAAGACAAATGAAGAGAGGACACTGGGTTAGTACTCATTGTGCTAGGATTCGCTCAGATACGGAGCTCGACCTTAAAACATGGCACAGTTTTTAATAACACTAGATAAGTAAGAAATGAGTAAGAAATGTATCAATTGTAATCAATGGATCACTATATTCGGTTACAAATCCATAAAATAAATATGCAGCACTAAGAAGGCAACATTTAAATGTACTTTTGACTATACTACACAGCATTACTTTAAGATAAAATACTGTTACTTTAACATTTATACACTGCAGTTTCTATGCATTTGGTTTGAGGGGTAATAGACTTGTTTATGTGTTTGCTGGCTCTTTATAAGAGCTCCAGCTGACATAAAAAAATGAACAATAGTGAGGCTGACTGCTTTTTTCTCCGTCTAACTTGAAGTGTTTTCATATAATAACCACCGTGAATGGTCGGAACTGAAATAAACTTCAATTGTGGACCGCTGGACAACTCACTGTCTCCCACCATGTGTTGGATTTATGTCCTGCAGATTCAGTCACAATGCGTCATTAATTTCCGCCTGTCCCCAGGACTACCCCATAATCATAAATGAATCCAGTGAAATACAGTGCACCTTGCTATCTGTATTGCTGACAAGACGAGGAGAATGAAGACGTACAATGATGACAATGGAGGGCTGTTTTGTGTGACAAATCGAGAGTTGACCTTGAGTGTGTTACAGCTAGACTAGAGAAGCCACAATTGCTCACTTGGACACAGTTTACAACTGTAAAATGGAAGAATTTAATATTAAAAATATAGTCTTAACAACATGTATTACAGTGACACACACACATACAGTATATACAATCTGATATTTGTACTGTATGGTTATGGTGGAAATTCAGTTCCCAAAAATCTTAACATCGATCTCTCCCTTACTGTCAGTGTATCATAGAAGAGGACATCCACAACCACTGTTCAGTGATTCCTTTCCAGCACCACACTGGTGTACATTTCAGACTGCCAGACATCTATCGGCTGATCCGACTTCACAGATGTTTGAGGGAGTTCTTTTTGGACATTCACCCTAATCATTATCATTCTTTGATTTCCTAAAACAAAATGTTAAATGGTTGTTTTCTCTTGTTGACCACATTTTATTTATTCTGTGTTAACACTGATAAAATTAATTTAGCATTTTTCAGAAACAGATCATTCAAAATTGTGTTTTGAGTGAAGTTTACTCTGGTAAAGTATAAGAAGATTTAGTGTAGAAAAAAAAAAGTTTCAAACAGTGTTGACCACAGGGCCTGCTTCATGATTTAGACAAGATTACACAAAATTTTAATTAGACGAATATCTAATCCAGCAAAAACTGGATTTGGCAGTATTACATCTGTTGCTTCTCTTGTCCTTTTGGTGTCCTTTGACTTAAAGCATCACAGATCAGTCCAGATGGCATGTGTCTGCTGTGTGCATGCAGTATGTAGGTACACACTGAGTGATCATAAAAATAGAAAGTCTCCTGTCAGAAGAAGTGAAGCTTTAATTTCTATTTGCACATAATATCATTACAACCTACATAAACAACAGAATGTCCACACATATAAGTGGCTTTAAAAGTCAAAGAAAGACATCATGTTGTTATTTCAAAGGCAACAATTTCAAAGGTATAAAATATATGAACCAGAGCACAAGATCTGATCATGTACAGTAATGTGAAGAGCAGCCCTTGGCTGATGATGGAGAAACTGGACTTGGACACAAGGACCAATTTTGGGTTTGACAAAGTGCCAGAGTGGATCCTTTTACTCTATACCTGGATATTCTGAGAATCCCTCTTTTGGGATTGGTATTAAGACAAAGTAGGTTCATACATTTAAAATTCGTCCAGGACTGGTTCAAGGAACATTCCTGTTGCTGCATCAAAGATGTGGATATTCAACACAAAAATACTATGAGCAGTAATAAAATGGCAGTTTTTTAAACTTTACTTTTTTGATCTTGATCTGATCTTAAAGTAAATGATTACTTTGTGAATCAAATATGTGTTGATCCTCGGTATCAAAGAAATGCTGCCACTTGTTACTTTGACACCTTTGCCCAAAGAGTCTGCTGACGTTCTTTGACATTGTCTGTTGAGATAACATCATTAGTGAGGAGGTGGGTTTGTGATTCTTGTTGAAACAGGAAAAATGTCAACGAGTACAAAAATTACTGATTGCGTTTGTAAAATTCAGGAACTGAGATTATTATGACTTTTATTTATTGGGTTATCTTTGTCCAATTAAGTTTGAAATGTGGGAATTATTTCAAATGAATTTGGACTGAGGTGAACGCAGATGCAACATGGTGCATGTAGTGGCACAGCTGTTGGTGCTGGAAATTTTAATTGAATTAAATTAACACAAATTGAATCCATAACCAAACAACACTGACAAATTCACTCAATTTTCTGTCTTGTTTTGTGGTACTAAGGTGTTTGCAGTGGGCTATCACACATTCTCCCAACCAGTAACCCAATAATCAAACTAACCAAGTGTTGGAAAAACACTTATTGCAAACCATGTCAATGCTTTAATCTGGTTATTTATATTCAGATCAAATCAGATTACAGCGTGCATGTAAACATCCTGGGTTTATGTAAACTGAATAGAGAAAACTTGGATATGAATGTAATTTCTCATCTTTTCTTACATTTGCAATCCAGCTGAATAGGAGGTCTAACTCAGGATATCCAAAGCTCTTATACTGACCTACAGGTTCCCTCTGATTCTGGTGGAGAACCTTGCTGTTACTCCCATCCATGTTGGCCATGTTAATGGTGCTGCCATCTGTCCAATACATTTTGCTGTGTGTATAGGTGTGAGATGAATAGTTAGTGGTCCAATTAGACACAAGATATCACAGGTTCACAACAGTCAATGAATGCTACGCTGTTATTAAATGAAAATTGTATGTAAGCCAATAGATTTTGTCCCACCTGACAACCTTTAAAGATCTGCACAAACATTTAAAGCTTGTAAATCACACTCTTTACAACAATATGGCCCTCTTTTGTACATGCAAGGTTTGTAGCCAGGTTTTCTAATACTATGCATTGAAGGTGAGGCACTGATGAAGTGTACAGACTGCTCTAATCTACTTACCCCTTGGCGGGGTGCACTACAAGGCACCTTGGCTTATCAATGCCGTGGATGATGGAGGTCTTCAGGGACCCATCAAAGCGAGCCACATTGATTTGTGACTCGTCATTTTCAGAGCTGAGCCAGTATAAGTTCCTGGAAAGCCAGTCTAAAGCCAGGCCGCGGCAGTTCACTATGTCTGTCAGACAAAGCATGAGAAAACGGTCACACTTGTGTGTGCTTTACAGAACTCTAAAGTAAATAAGATCAGGTATATACTGCATCTAACATAAGCAGAATAAAGGTAGGGATGGTCTTCAAATGTGATGCATCTTGAAATCATGTCTTAGAGAATAAATAACAGCAATTTATTAGTACAATTAATTACAGAAATTACTATAATATAATTGATAAGGGCTATCCCATGACCAAGAAAAAAGCTTGGGGGATTGCCTTTCCTTACAGTCTTGCATATACTGTATCTCTTGCAACAAGATTATGTCTGTACCAGCTAATCAATAATAGTTTGTACACACATACAAAACACTGTAGTACACACCACACACTGACTTTGTACGGATGTGTGGAATGCACCCACCTGCAGAGATGATGGTCTCTAGCTGGGTGCCATTGATGAAGGCCCGTTTTATGGTTTGGGTTTTGATGTCAGCCCAGTAGATCCTCTCATCCTGTGCATCATAGTCCACCACTGTGACATCATCAATGTCTGGCACAGTTAGTGCCGTCATGACATTCATATAGGGGTTGTCAATGTCCACTCCACGAATTTCAGACCGACGCACATATAGGAGGAATCTTTTCAGCGCTGGTGACATAATTAGATCAATAAATTTAAAGTGCATCTTTTCTGTGAAATCCAGGTGAGTGTGATAGTAACAGTGATGAAAATGCTGATGTCAAACAAGAAGGCAGGAAGTCACATGTAAAGCAAAACCCCTCTCCTGTTGTTAACATAGTATTCTA
Organism: Miichthys miiuy; assembly: GCA_036365135.1. NCBI lineage: Eukaryota > Metazoa > Chordata > Actinopteri > Sciaenidae > Miichthys > Miichthys miiuy. The sequence goes on from CM071612.1 coordinate 13,365,131, forward strand.
TAATTTCACTCTGAAACATGAAAAATGAGAAAGGTGTTCTTGCTCACCAAAGCACGATTGTTTGTTGGGTGAAAGCTTCATAAGGTGCGGACAGGTGCAGGAAGCGGTGCGGTTGTAATTGATGAGACACAGATGTGAACAGGGACCACGTCCATCATTCTCCTCACATGGGTTAGAGGCTGATGGGAAGGGAGGAAAGAGAGAGAAAAAGGGAACATTTCAAAACAGCCAGCATTAGAAGTTGAGATGACAAACAAAGAGGTAGGCTAGGATAAATACTGGATGTGAAGGCCTGTCTGATTGTGCCACTGAGAGAAAATGAATTCTTTGAAACTGACAAAACACCATTGCTAAAAACAGCTATAATTACAAGATTGTTCTTGCTGTGTTATAGCAAAATAAATAAATAAATAGTTATGTGATCTCTCTTTAAAAGCAAAGATAAAATGTTGGATTGAGAACAGGTATGCTGAGTTTGACTGATCTTTACTCATTGCCTGCCCATGCTTGTGTTTTAAGGTAGGTCTTTGATGTATTAGGTCTAAAAACATGGAAATGAATTATAAAATATAAAAGACATATATTGTTTACTCTTTGTCACTTCTCTGTATTTAAGGGTGATTTTATCTCATTTAGCCTTTAATTATGGGGTTCCACAATATCCAGTTTAAGACCCTGAGCAGTCTCTACTAGACAAGCACAACAAATTGCTAAAAACAAAAAAATCCAACAGTTTTACATCAAACAGCGACCTTATAGGAACATTACATTTGAAGAAGTTTTCATGAAGCTTCTCCATTTCATTTCTTACTCTATCATATTGAGAATAAATCACCTCAGCAAGACTAAAGAAAGTCACCCACAGTTTAATTATTTCCCATCATGCTGAAATCACATTTCATGCATCAAACACATTCACTTCTCCATCTACTCCAGATGATTCATGTCAAACAAGCTCATTCAAAGTTCATTTTCTGGGCTCCTTCAGCAACACATTGGAGAGCTCCATTGCATCATAAACGTGGCTTATTTAAGAAAAAAAAAAAAAAAATCAACTCTGTCTCGGTGAGCTGGAAACAACACCCAGCTGACTCAGTATGCTAATAGGGAGATATCTGAACAGTGCTGCATTTACCCAAATCATGCTCTTGAAGGATGACAGGCAGCAACAACAAGAGCCAAGGTGTTTGTTTACTCTAAACTGTCAGATGTATTTGCAACACATAAATTAAAGAATGAGCCCACTGCTATGCTTAGCCAGAGGAAATGGTGGTACTGTCTCTAAAAATAAAGATTTTTTTTTCAATCCAAAAGTCATATCTGGAGAAGCAGTGGCAATACAATTTAGTATACAAGCACTTCTTTCTACAGAGATACCTATATTTGTTGTTCTTATCTATTTCAGTCTATCATATTTGTCATGATAATTACAGTGTGATGTGTCTGCGTGCAAATTACTGTGTTTGGCATAACTAGCATACTGTTAGTGTAAAGCTTTGCACACATGGAAAGAGAACCAAAATAAAAATAAATAAAAAATTGAACTACTTATAATAATATTATTATTGGAGAATCCAATAATCAATCCAAAAATAAATAATTAAAAAAAACAAAACAAAACATATAAACACTAATTTCACACTACCCAATGGATTATACTCACAAACATACCCATAAGCTCAAAAGAGCCATTAATGAGCAAGGGAGCATGTGTTATGCTTTAAATTAAGTACACAGCTTCCAAGAATGCAGAAACATGATTCATATTATCTGTGGAAAAAAGTAATTTTCTCAACTTTCTTCTTCTGTCTATAATCGACCAATTATGTATCTGTTCCAGCTGTGAGGCCTTGTGGCTGCTAGTGTGCCTCCTAATTTGCAAACACTTGTTACTCATTCAAATATTAAAACATAGTCTTGCCTTTCAAATGACACATAATGTATTTACAAGCTGTTTATGCATCCACTGCAGCTCCACTGTGGCACCTGCTGAAGCTCCTAAGACAAGCAGCATATTGATGTTTCTCCCTTCATCCCACGCTTTTTTTTCCTCTCAGGTCCAGATGTTCAGGGTCTAGTAGAGCAACACATCTCTAGGCCTTGGTTCTTGCTAGAGTGGATAACAGCCAACTCCCCCCTGTTGAGCCTTTTTTTTTTTTTTTAATAGGATTAGGCACGCTTACTGTCTTCTTTGGGAAAGCAGTCATCTTTGCTTACACTTATCTATGGTGAACAGTCATGAGAATGCAGAATACAGGATGGAAACAAGCAAATTAACTCGTGACACACCAGGGAAGCAGTGGATTCACTGAATAGATGCAAACCCGATTACGACCGTAATAATGCCTATTTAAGGATGGTGGCTTGCATGAAGCTGGGGGGTATGAAATTGAAGCCTGGCAATGCTGAAAAAAGCAATTGTGATAGAAACTGATCCATCAATCAGGTGGTCTTGGCCTGCATTTATTTGATTCTTTTTTTGTTGTTGTTGTTAGGGGAGCTCTGCTTTAAATATCAATCACAAATCAATTTAAACAACCAGTTTACTGGAAAACAAACAATAAAGCCAACCAAAAACAGATTCCATGCCATTTATTTCAGCTTGGCAATATATCTTAAAAGTTAATCTGCATATTAAATAAAGACTGGCTTACATATGTAGGCCTTCTGTCAAGACAGCACGTCAGCAGTGTGTCTTCTGCGCTCAGAATCTTGGCTTACTTAGCCTCTCACAAAATTGATTACCTATTCCACTGTGACAGATACAGATTTGAAAGCATTCAGTGAAAAGAAATTGCTGGCAATATTAATGAAGTTTCAGGACTATTTCATATATTTCCTGTCACTACAACACATTGTTCACATTACTAATTGATTTGATTATTGGATATGCCACCATTACTCATTACCATTACTCATTACTCATAAGCAGATGTGGTTCTCATTCTGCATCTCCCTTTATTCCCATTAAGTAAAAAGGGGAAAAAAGCTTAATATAGTGATATGAGCCAATTAGAATAATTTGGATGGTGAGAAAAACACATTCAGCAGTACCATGAACTGAAGCTAGCTAATTCGCTGCATGAGTACCTTTTTCGTTCAAACATGCTCAGACAGCCAAATGATGCAGAAGCAGAAGATGAAATTAATTACATTATACTGTACTTTTTTTTTTAATGATCATAAAATATGATACCACATTCTGTTTTAAATTAAAATGTATCCTCAATCAATATCCAGTCATAATTCTTTTTGTTTTCCTACAGAGATGATCATAAATGAGGGAACAAACCACCCTGCCTGCACTATCAATCATGCAAATATTCAAGGAGAGCTAAACAAAGTACATATGAGCCTGGTCCCAGGGTCCATAGTGAAATGTCCCTTTTCTGTGAGTCGTCTCATCTCAGACAGTAAAGGCAGAAATCGTGTTCTCACCTTGTGGTTGCCTGCTGGGGTGGAAGATCTGCAAGTCAAATGGCTGAGCACTCGTCTTCTGGATGACTGTGACATTTTGCCCGGTCCACTTATTTGCTCTTGCTAAAGTATTCGTCCTCCAGTCTGTCCAGTAGACATTCCCTCCAAAGAGAGACACAGCAAAGGGATGGGACAGGTATTCATGGCCCCTGAGGATCTCAATGACCCCACTTCCATCATAGAGTGCAGAGAAAATGGCGTCAGAGCTGTTCAAAAGAGATCAACACAAAGGGCCATATCAAAGTTTAAACTGCTCTTCAAATGCATTGAAAGGGAACAGTAGAAGTAGGCAGATCAAAGTGTAACCCACCAGTCCACTGATGGAACTATTAAATTGTTCAAGACCCACTTATAACCAAATATGGCCATTGTACAAAGATCTCTAAATATTACATATCCTCCATTATTTAATGACTGCTTGGAGAATGGAGATTCAAGTCAAATTTTCATTCTGGGAATGGTGAATCATTCGCAGTATATAATGTCATACATGTATTAAAAGTTTTTAAAGGTGTGAAGACCTCTGCACACTATATGAGAACTCTAACGGTATACCGTGCATCTGTCCAAACAATCCTCTTTTCCAAATGATCCAGAGTCAGTCCATTAGGCCAGGCACCAATTTCCATATCTTTGAATACAATGTGTCGACCTCCTCCACTCATTGCCGCAGCCTCAATTCGGGGGAAAGTAGCATCCCAGTCGGTCCAGAAGAGGATCCTTAGAGCAGAAAACCAAAGGCAACAGTTATTATTGATGACTATCACTCTTTTATGATGACAAACACCAATATTAAATACTGAATTGTTTGATTCTTTTTCATAGATCCAATAAAAAGAGAACTATTCGATAACCATTTGTACTTGTCAGTGTCATTATACTGGAAAACACAGTAATCACATAACGCTGTTGTAACTCTTTGCATTAACATAGACAGTGGCAGCAATGACTGTCCAAGAACAGCACCAGTGATCCAGTGCAACCCTCAACATCTGTGACAGGCCTTTAAATCTGAGGCCATCTGTTTTATTATGACTTTCCACAGCTCAATGAGGCCTGAAAATGAACACTGTCAGTGATATGACCATCAACAGCATCCTGAGTCCTACTACAACCGAGCAAACATTGCCTCTGTCCTACCTTGGTCCACAAAGTCAGTGAGAATGAAGGAGAAAATGGATGCTCAAGCTTAAATCACATACTGACGACAACGAAACAGTGTTAGGAAGAAATATCCTTGTCCAGATCAATAGCCTTATTCACTTGATAAGGCCTCCCTGATCAATGATCCACTTTTGAGTGGATTCAAGTAATTAGATTAGAATTATTGCCTTGGAATAGAAATGCGTCTTTAGGCACCGAAAGCACCCATTAATCCTACTCTGTACAGCTATGAAATGTAGTCATCCTCCCAAATGTGCAAGAGTACTATAGGAGAGAGTGCATGAGCAGATTACTCATTTGTTAAGAGTGTTAAATTGATTTTAGGACTGTCTGGGTTTTGCTTTAATCTGAATTATAGTGGCCAGTATACAACCACTGGATAGCTCTAGCATCTATCCAAAGTTATTTAACCACATGTAAAATACCAGCAACACGCAACAATATAAATAAATTATCCAGTTGTTGTTTCAAACTGGAAAGTTCCTGGATGGACCAAAATGTGAGTGATTTTAAGCAGACAAAACACTTTGTCGAAAAAAAAAAAACACCCACAAGGGTGAACTGCTTGTGTTGTTTGCTTTTTGTTTTTCTTTTCTTTTACGATACCATAAAATAAATCCTTAACTGCCTACATGAAGCAGGGCAACAAGAGGTGGCTACTATCACCATCTGCAGTAGCTTAGTGTCTCGCTTTGTAAAAAAGAGGCCTACTTTTTAATTATTCCCCTTACATGAACAAGGCATATCTATGCACAAGAGATGATATAACCTGTTGACAACATTACAGAACTATGTGAAGAAGTGCATATTATGCTTGGAGATGAACAACACACTCAGTATCAAGAGAGACAAGACATCATGCAGTTCACACACACTATTACGGGCCTGAAAAACTCTAAACAAAGACTACGACCTATCATGCACGGTGATCACACCACTAAATATTTATTTACTACTCATGAAGCAATATCCTTTCATATCCTGTTTTCAAGGCTGGGTAAGGGTCAAATATAGGTCTATAATGTTCATGCAATTGTACCTTCAGGTGAATAAATAATCATGGTATTACACCATCCTTTCTCCACCCAGGCCCACTGACAAACCAGGAGATTCACAGTGCAGTGACATGGACATGGACATGCTCCTTCACCAGCTTCATCACATATTTGCACTGAAAAAACACTGACACTTGTGTTTGATATGACACCAAGACAGAGGCATAGCTTCTGGAAGTGAACCTGAGTCTCTGCAGTGGTGGGTGACTGCTTCTTCTCTACCACACTCAGACACCCCTAAATTTTTTAAATCTGTATCTTTTCTGGCAGAACTCAATTCTCTGACTCACAGCAGCTGCTGCTGCTAAGCAACACTTCTCACCTGGATGATGTATTCAAACAATATTCAATAGTCTGCAGAAGAGATATAATTAAAACAAAAAAATCTAATTTTATTTACTTTTAGACTTCTTATTTTTGCATAAAGAAACAACACAGAGAGCAGGCCCGGTTCTATGATGATGCAAAAGTATGCATAGCGCCTTTAGTTTAGTTTTTTAGGGGCTCAGTTGAAATTTGAATAACAAATACAAAGTGCGATATGGTAGGTCAGAGACTGTGTTCACCTCTATGGGCAACTTAAAGTTTTGTTCATGTATGTGCAGCAGCACAATGTAAGGAAAGGCTCAACTATACTATAATAACCATAAAAATTGATTTGGTGAAAACCTATTATATGATTATATGGGACCAACATTATTTTCCTTATAGTCCTAATGTCCTTTCACCTCGTACATGGTCACGCAGTTTAGTAATTAATGTTATATACAATAGCTTTTGCACTGCAATGTGTTTCAAGGATAAAATATGAAAGGCTACTTATGCTAAAAAGAAAGTTGGAAAAGAGCATATGATGAGCCATAATAACAGGATGTGTCCCTCATAAAGAAAGCAATATATTGACTTATAACCATCCAGATAGACATGTCTAAAGGTCTGCATGGTTATACTGTAGCAGCCAGCTGTCAGCCAATTTAATGAACGTAAACACAGTGAATGGATGTGCGTACAGCACTGCACTCTGGCACAGCACTTTTCAGAGGCTGCATGTAAATTTATCATCAGTCCTGCTGCCTTCAGATGCTTCAGGGATTTTATGAACTGAAGGATATGTTTTCAGTGGACAGTGGATACTGTACTGCATTTAGCAATTTATATTTTCAATTTATATATTTTCTTATTTTTTATTTTGAGTGATTTAGCATGCATCAGTAGCCAATGTGAAGCTCATAAAAGGCATTTTATGGGGCATTTTATGAGTTAAATAATTCATATACAAATAGTTCATTTTCTGTTTGTCTTAAAAGGAGAACAAACACAAATTTGGGAGCACCACAGTAGTATTGTTCAGGTTGTCCATTTTATTTCCTGTCATACTCTTTTATGTCAGTGTAGTCAAATTTAGCTGTCAGTGTAGTCAGTGTAGTCAAATTTAGCTGTGATTTGTCTCGGGACTGGAGTTTGAGGGTACAGGCGCTGTACTGACTCAGACAACAAACTGTTGCTGAAAAAAACAACACACTGTATTCACTTTCCATTGTTTACAACCTTTTTCCAGCTGTGTTCCAGCATAATCTGTTCATTGGGGACCATGCTCAGAACCCATACACTATTTTTCATTGCTATTGCTGCACTGTAGCTAGTTATGCACTAGCACTAATCTCAGATGCTCGTAACAAACAAACAAAAAAAACCAAACAAAGTGAAAAGTTTCACATATTGCCCATAATTGAATCAACCTCTAGGAAAATACAATACAATGAAAATAAGAAAAATTAAGAATGATATTACACATTTCAATAACAACAAATCAAAAAGAAACACACATGTACACCTCGTCTTAAATGTGGTAATGATTCACGTTAAATATTTTTAAGTTGTACGACATAATGGTCCTGAAAGGGCTTTTTGGTCCGCACACACAAACAAACTTTAAACTAACACCTGCATCAACATAATTCTAGTATCTGAGTCTATGGAAACTGTTTGCTCCACAAATCAGCATCGGTCAGTGCTTTGCTTCAGATTTGTTTTATCTTTGCTTTGCACAAGTGGGTAGTGTATTGATGGCTGCTCTGTGTTCACATGAGGACATCATAATTCAGTTGAGACGAAATCATCTAAATCAAGTGTGAGACTGCATGGATCCATGTGCACGTGACCTACAGTATGTCTATGTCCCACACTGCCTGGATAAAATAGACTTTAACTAAAATAGAATACAACACGCACTTAAAGATGTGTATAATCCTAAACCTGGATTAAAGCACTTTCAGTCCTGAACAAGGCTGATCTGTGATCAGAGAACCACAATAGGTTTAACAAACCACAGAAGCCTTAACACTTAAATACAACTGTTTCCTGACACAACTAGGAAATCTTGCACAAATCTAAGGCCATGTCAACAGTGAAACACTCACAACTGTTCTCACAGCACCATTAGTAGTGCAGAGGTAGTACTGTTGCCTCACGGCAAGATGGTTCAAGGTTGGTATCTACCAGCCTGTGCTTCCTCCCACGGCCCAGAGACATTCAGGTTAGGTTAATTGGTGACTCTAAATTGCCCATAGTATGAATCTATCTCTATGTGTCAGCCCTGTGATTGAATGACAACCTGTCCAGGGTGTACTCTGTCCAGGCCTCCTTCAACCCTCTAAAGGTTAAGTGGATATAGCTAATTCATAATGGATGTTTATCTCAAGTTAATGACAAAATACTGAATAATTATGATGTATTGTAATGAGACACAAGGCTCTATAAAGCTTTGACCACTCAGTAAATCTAATTAACAAGATGAAAAAGTAAGAGAAGTAAGAGAAAAAGTTACTATTTACTTAAAAGTTGGTATTTTACAATAAGAAGAAGCCATTATAACATGACAAACATGTACGTATGTTGTGTTAAAGGTCCAGTGTGTAGGATTTAGTGACACCCAGCCGTCAAGCTGCAGATTGCAACCAAATGAATACTCTCCCACATCTCACCCTCTCCTTCCAAGCTTGTAGGAAAAACTTTGGCTATGAAATCCACATTAAAAGCAAGGTCCATATCTAGATCAGTGTTTGGTTTGTCTGTTCTGGGCTACTGTAGAAAAATGGTAGTTCAACATGGCGGACTCCATGGAAGAAGACCCGCTCTCACTGTAGATATAAAGGGCTCATTTTAAAGCAACGAAAACACAACAATTCCTTTACACGGGTAATTCTACCCTACCGAAAACATACTAATGAATATTGTATCTCATTCCTACAAAGAAATACTCCTTGGACCTTTAAGTTACCTAAGATATCTCTATCCTAAGACTCATGCCTCATGAATATTTTTCTGTTTGTCCCTCATTCCTGTTTATGCAATTCTGTTTCATTTCTAGGGTGGATGGTCAAAGAAAAAGTACAGTATCAAATCCTCCCAGGCATGTTGTATCAGTGACTAATAACAAGTCAAAACTGTTACCCTCAGTATGACACTGTCCAAATAATTTAACTAATTTAAAAGCTTATCATAGCACTTCTTATACCAAGAAATAGAAAATGTCAAATCAATGCACTTTAACACTGTTTTCTCTAAAGTCTTGCTTGCTGCCATTTCAGAGCCACAGATCAATCAACAAATACTCTCCCCATGTCTCACAGCAGGACAAAAAAAAAAACATGATTATGAAAACTGGTCCTGGGAGGAATGAGGTACAAATAAAAACAAAGCATATTTTGGGCTTTTTATTTGAAGGCCTTGCTTAAAATATTTTTGAAGAAACACATTTCCGCAGAACAAGAGTGACAGTAGAAAAGCATATGAAGCAAGAGCAGTGGTTGGGGTGGTGTTAGCTACATCAGTTGTCATTACTGGAATAGAGCGCACAGCCTTGTTATTGATGTACTCTATATCTGCGGCCGTAATGGATCTTAAGACAGCAGACATCTTCATATATCAAGGCAGATGCGGAAGTGAGGAATACAAGGAGGATGTAATTTTACTTTATTCCAATAATTTCACTGCCTGAAGGATAGCATAGTTACTGTATGTGCAGGCTCTGTGGGTGGGTGTTAGTGCATAATGTACCCTTGGCCTGGGTCGAGAGCGATGGCCCGTGGATGCTCCATGCTTCCGGCAATCAGTGTGGTGCGCATATCTCCGTTAAGTTTGGCCACCTCGATCTGGTCCAGATTGCTGTCAATCCAGTACAGTTTCCCTGTAATCCAGTCCACAGCCAGGCCCTCTGGGGTGGCCAGACCATGCTGCACAACCACCTCAATCCCTGTCACTCCTGTAAAACCAATATCAGAAACAAAATAGCATGAGTATTCAGCACTGATATACATTGCAGTCAATGGGCAGCGTTGGTGCTTGGTGTCTCTTTACACTGCTCAGGAAAACATTTTCAAAGCAGCAGATGAGGTAACTCAGAAAACTCCTGAGGAAAGCTATTCCCTATAAAGACCATTGCTTCCTACAGGGTTCCATTAAGCACGGTGTAAGGATTTTCCCCCAATATTTATAATCTAGCTCTTTACAATTATTCTACTCTGCTGAGGCTTTTATGTGCATCCCACAAAAGAGTGAAATAGGTACAGCTAAGAGGTGATTTCTATGGTTCCGCAGAGGGAAATAAACGCAGTGAATGTACTGGCACCAACAAAAAAGAAGATCTGATTAATCATTTTATGGGGGGGTTACTGTAGTATAGCTGAAGACTTCTGGTCCCACAGCATTTTTCAACTCTGGTCAACCTGAGATAAATTTCCAAGGAGAGACAATATCAGCAAACTGTATCAGATGAGTGTGTGTAAAGACAATAGAATAAATCACCAGCAGTGTCTTAGACTTCAATTACAGCTGCTGGAGAACAGATCAGCTTGACATGACTCTACATACATCATATCACAGCAGTCTTATATATAGCAAATGTTTGTGTACATGGGTATGTGTACTCATGTGTGTTCATACCGCCAGACTCGGAGAGCCGTCCCCTGTAGATTTTATCCTCCACCACATCTGTCCAGTAAAGGAGGCTGCGATTAAAGTGGAAGTCTAGTGCAATGGTGTTCCTCAGCCCCGGCACCAGCAGACTGTAGTCTCGCTTATGAAGGTCTATTCGTCTTATCTCGTGCCGGATTGAAAAAATGATGAAAGCCTCGAAGGGATCTGGCCAAGAAGGGAGACAGGAAACAAGTATTGTTTTTTTGTTTTTTTAGGAGTGCTACCTTGGGCTGAGTGATGTTTTTAGTAAATTGTTGTACAGTTGTGTCCATTGTGAAAGAGGGTCTTGCATTGGCTAGCTGTCCTCTTCTTCTTTAACAACAGTGTGATTGGAATGTATCAATGATCGATTCATATAAAGCTCTGGAACATTTTCGTCAAATGTAGAAAAAAAAACACACAAAAGATTAATAATATGCGATGAAAACTCCCCTTAAAAATCAACAATAGCATGCTCATGAATAATGTTATTGCATTTTTTGTGAAGCCAAAATTTGTGAAAACACTGATACAGTTCTAATCTCTCTCTCTCTCTCTCTCTCTCTCTCTCTCTCTCTCTCTATTTGCTCAAGCCAGAGCTGCTTTTAGAGAAAAATAATTACCCTCTAAAATTATTGGTTAGGCTGTGTCTTTTGTACTTTTAAAAGTGATTTGTTTGTTTTTCATTTAATTCCATATATTTGTTTTTAACATCTGTGCTTTGGTCAGCATATGCTGTTTTGTGACTTGAAGCTAAAAAGGCAAGGGATCAAAGAAACCCCCTAATGCTGCCTTGTATTATTAAAATGCATCCAGCCATACAAAGGGATCTAAGTTACCTCATTAACCCAGCAACCATCAAAGCTCTACTTATTGCTAGCCAAATAGTTAACTAGCTTCATGATTATGAATGCCATTTTATTGAATTAATAACACCAGCCCCTCACACTCAGATTTTCAGTTTAGGATTTTCAGTTCCCCCTTTAGTTCTTTTGTCAAACCAGTAAGACAACTTTTATCAACTACCTTCTGAGAAAATACTGTAGCTAAATCACAATAGATGACTTTGATTGAATTACATCAAAATGTAGTGATAATTACATAGTAGTGGTAAATAATTTGGTCATATACAATTTGCAGGGGAACTGAAACAACTGACCTTTAATTGAGTTCCATATTATATTTTACTCAGTTTGTTCTCTCTTTCTGTTTATCGACTGCGCAGAGGGCAGACTTTCAAACATATCTCACTGGTTTATGCCACCACATAGGGCAAGTTTATATGCATCAGTTGCTGCCAAACCAATTTGTTGCCAAATGCTTTGGGAATCAAAACACAACATTATTTTTTTTAATTTTCTGAAAAAGTAGTAGGCATTTGTTGGTAGTTTCTTTTTGAGAAATGTATTTTTTTAAATACATTTTTAAATACAAGTCTCTAAAAAGTCACTATATCTGTTGACATGTCCTAAATGTGGCAAACTTCTCTGGCCTTACCCAGTCAATTATTAAGATTATTTCTGCTTCTGGGAGATGTTTGTACAGCTAAAGCTCAGAATTTCTCACACATGCACATTTACACACATTCAAACTAATTCATCACCACGGCACACACACAATCTTTCAAAAATAACTTTTTTTCAAGCCTCATCTTCGCAGCACTCTGGACCAAATCATACATTAGAGAACAGAACTGTTAGCATAAAAATGCAATTAAAATGGTGTCCTTGCTTCAATGGCATATTTCAGTCCAATAAAACTAGCTACTGGATGCTACCAGAGAGATTTTATTAGTCAGACTGTACAAAGCAAAAGGAGGATGTGTGCTCAGGACTTCACAAAGAATCCAATAACACTTCTTTCAAGATTAAATTGGAATGTTTTGATTGTATGCAAAGTTTGATTTATGATGAAGCCGTAGAATTATGATCGGCTTCCTGAGAAAACAGTGTATTCTTTTTCCTGCGTTAATGTAAGATTACAGCTGCAACTGCCATCAATCTTGGTGTGAAATAGAGAAGCAAGTAATCAAAATGAGGTCCATAAATCTGAATGTGACAAGTCAACGGCATGTGTGTGTAACTATGTATTTCAAGCAATTACAGAGTGAGCTTGTCAAATAGATTATGCAATAACAGAATAGCTGAAAGTTTGAATTTATAATGTGATACTACACTGGTGAAACATTTGTCTTTGCATGGGATTAGACCTGAGGTGAACTTCTGCACAGCTGAATGAAGTAGCAAAGCTCTGGTGGTTTGAGAAAGGAGAACACACTTCCTTCACTCAGCATCAGTAGAGATAGAAACAGACAGGACTCATCGCACAGATGCCTCTTCTCCTCTCATTTGAAACTGATTGGATTTGACCTGACAGTACCCTAAATCGCCATCTATTACTATTCTTCAGACCACGTCTCCCCTTTCTCTACACTCAGAGACACTAACACAAGAACCTTCCAGTGCTGGAGTTTGACTTTTGTTGTTTTCCTTTCGTTTCTCTTACATATGGTGAGAATCTTGCATTAATAAGTTATACTTAGAACTCACTTTTTTTTTTTTTCATTAAGGGCATTGCCACTATGAATACAGTCTGAGGATGATTACTCTAACTCAGAATCAATCGGAATTACTAGTATGCCCTAGGATAAAATTTAATATTATAGCAGACACAGGCCCACAGGCACACACCATCACAACAGCCAACAACATCACTAAAACAAACATTAAAAAAAGCTGCAGTCTGTTACCTGTGCTGTGACAGCTGTCACCGTCAGGGTCGAGCGTCCATCCTGGATAACAGGAGCACTTCACTGTGGTCTTGTACTGTTCACACACCTGGCTGCACTTCAGGTGATGGCTACAGTAGTCCACCACCTCACATGTCTTGTTGCTGGAATCCAGGTGAAGCCCAGGGGGACAAAAACATACAACCCCTTTCCCTGGTGCCACAGTGCACTGGTGACTGCATCCCCCTCTGGCTACAAGACACAAGTCTGGGAAAAAGAAGATGAAGACAAAAAGACAGAAAGAAAAAAAAACTTGTACAAATTCTGGAAGAGAGATGGAGACTTGAAAGAGCATTTAAAAAATATGTGTGTTGGCTCTGACAGTACCTCGCTATCTTTCATACTCAACAAGTACCAAAATTTCCACAAAATCTAAAAGGTTTTATGTTTGAACAGAATGTCACAAGGACAACATATTTTCAACACAGAGCCAGAGATCATAAAGAGAGCATAAAGACTCTTTTCACACTTTAATGAAGATAAAGTTATTGTATAAAGAGAAAGCCTTCATACAGCAGGTTTTCTGTGGTTTCACCTGGAGATAAATGACTTTTATTTCCATCAATGCTTCAATAATAATAATGATAAGTAACAGGAAACAGAACATTATGCACTTTTGCATTCAAACGTGATCTAAAGACAGACATGTCATGACCTTGTGCTTGTTTATCTTGTTAGAAAGCTGTTTTTCTGACCTACGTGTCTGGTTTTTGGTAGAAGCTGCCAGGTCAAGATGGAAAAGTATATTAGTGATAATAAATCTGACATCTCTTTTCACATTTTGATTAAAACCGTCTTTCCAATGTGGGAAAGAACAGCATTGCACTCTCTCAGCAGGGGTAATAGAGTATGTGGTCACAGTTGCTCATGGTGGGTGTGTGTCCTGCTGAGCTGATGCAGATCAGACCCTCAAGATGCATCTGAACACATAATTGCCTATGAGAAGGCAGAAGCCCTCTTTTCAGCTATGATAGCACAGACACTCGAAGGTCCTGTAGAGTCCCCCCGAGGCTGAAAATGAACCTTTGTGTTTACACTGCTCACTTTAAGAGATTAGATGGCTGGGGCTAATAACATGAGGTCCTTCTCTTTGAAGGCAGCTGGACAAACACCTCCACGTTTGCCATCATCAGGGAACAAGGCTATTAACTCATACTGTACTGCCCCTTAAGTCTTGGAGACAATGCCAGTCTCTCATCACCTCTGAGCTACTGAATGTGAAGGAGAGGATGTAGGAGGAACTTCTTTGGCGACAAATACTACTAATACTAGCTAATAAAAGTTCAGCAGCTTTGGTAAACTTGAATTTTGTTGGTAACAACACATTCAAATGCTGACAAATGTTTACAGCTTACAGAGTATCAAGAAAATCCATATAGACGTCTCAAAATCATACATGAGATCTAACACCCTCCTCTGAGGTCACAAGCTCAGACAGAACAAGTATATTTAGCCACAATGATGACTGGGAGAAACAGATGTATGCTCAACAGACAAGACATTATGTCTGTTCTAGTGCTGTATAACTGATTGCTTTTGAATCTATTGTAACTGACAATAAAACAACTATAGAAACATTTTATTATCTTTCAAACCACCAAGGGATGAGTGTTTGATAATCTGTCCACATACTCTTTGGTACTTTTGAGGTATGGAAGGCCTCTTTAGTTCCAATTAAGGGAAATCTCAATGCTAGTGTACAGCATACAATGATATTTTTGACAATGTGGAATGCATCCAAGTTTGTGGCAACAATTTCTGAAAGATCAAAAGGCCAAAACAGCGGGACATACCATATGGGATACCTTGCTTAGCCTGCTGCCACCATGACCCAGACCTGGCTTAGCAGCTGAAAGTGGATGAATGCTTGAAGCCAGGTCCAAAAAGAAATGTTTTTTAAAATGTTTTTCAAGGTTTAGTGGGAAAGAACTTGACTGGCCTGCACAAAGCCCTAACCTCAACCCGATTAAACACCTTTGGGATGAACTGGAATGCGGTCTGTGAGCCAGGTCAGTGTCTAACCTCCAAAGTCTTGTGGAAAGCCATCCCAATAGAGTGGTGGCCATTTGAGCAGCATATTAATGTCCATGATGGTGGAACGAGATTTTGAGCAATTGGAATTGTGTAATATTCTTGTGGCCATATAATGGCACTCAGTAGAGTGCAATTTTTAGCTTCTTGCAGAATGGCAAAATGAAACAAAAGTAGAAATAGAAAAGAAAATAAATATTACCACAGATGGGTCCTTCATCTGAGCGGTCCGGACAGTCCACTTTGCCATTGCAAATCTTATCAGGGGTCAGGCAGACAGAGCTGTCATTGGCACAAGGGTACTTGGGTGGCTTACAGACAGCAGACTCACAGGACTCTTCATCTGACCGGTCCTCACAGTCAATATCCCCATCACACACCCAGCTCTTTGTGATACACTTGCCTGTACACAATGAGATGTGGAGAAAGGAGGACATTAACCTTTTTAGCCTAAAACATTTAGAGATAACTGTTACAAGTTGCTTTGTACTTCAGATGAGGTAATCTAATTGGATTAAGTATTCATGATTTAGATGATGGGGTTCACTAAAAAAAGTTCACTGCTTAAACTAACTGAAATTTAACATTTAACATTTAGGGCTGGGATTTTCGAACTTTAGATTAGATGAATGTTTCATTACTCAGCTTCTTAATCATATCTTTTAAATAAATATTTGATAGAAAAAAATGCCAAGCTTTTGCCAGGGGGCCATATTTAACAGCAAACTCTTTTTTCAGTTCCATGCTAAATGTTTTGACTTGAAAAAATCCACACCAGAATAATAGTCTTCATGCTGATATCTATATACAGTAAGAGTGTTATGTGTAATTCCCTACACAGTAAAGGAATTACAAATTACACTCACTGAGCAGAAAAACTCACCACTGAGAAAAAAAAAAACAATAGATATCAAGATCATTTTGTACACCAGTTACCAATATTTTGATTTACAGTTTTCAGTCAAAGCTACCTTCATAGAGTTTTGAGATTCTGCTGGTTTATGATGGGTGCAAGATCAGATTTTGTGTGTGTGATTTTGTGCTTTTGACTTAACTTGCCACTGAAGTTGCACATATGAAAATGCAACTGAATGTGCTATTCATGTGCACAAGCTTTCACGTGCATATAAGAATATGGATAACACTCCGGCCACAAAAATGTTCCATTTCAAGTGGCTTTGTGGTAATGCACATTACTGCACAAGGAGGACAAGGAGGTTAATCATTTCAAGAACTGAATTAACCAGCCTAATGGTGACTTCACCTTAAATGACACAGGAAGAAAATCCCACAATAAAACAAAGGAGGGACAGGACGTGGATGAGGACGAAGTTGAAAATACAATTTTATTCATAGAGTGAGAGGAACACTATTTCTGAATATGTTTATTAAACATAATTATTACCTATTATTTTGAGAGGGGAATTATGCTTTCCAAATACAGAAACGCTCCAACATTTCATCTTGAATTCAACATAAGTGCAATACTAAGAAAGGGATATTGACTGGTCCATTACTATACAAAAATGCAGCTGGATAAATACTATCTACTATTGTATTCTTACTCTCTGCTAAGCGTTCCAGTTGGACATGTTTAAACACAAATGAAAAATCAGTGTGTGGGAGGCTTGTCTAAGGACAGAGGGTGTCACTCCCTGTACAGATTGTAAAGCCCTCCGAGGCAAATGTACTTTGTGACTTTGGGCTATACAAATAAAATCTGATTTGATTTGATTTGATTTGATTTGATTTGTTATATTACTGCAACATATGATGGACAAATGGATAAAGGTGCCTCCATATTCCCAGCATTCAAATTGGACATAGGTCTCGAAAATACATCTCCCTGGAAAGAATTACTTACTATTCCTAATTACTTACTATTACTATTCTAAGAAGGACGGAGCGAACAGCACTTGTACACAGGGGTGTGACACTGCAGTATTAGAGTGGATAATAATTGTGTGGTCTAACCAACCCTTGACCATGCAGCAATGCCTCCATTCTTGGTAATTCTATCTATCAGGGGATGAGCGGAAACTGTGGAGCTAAAGACAGAAAGCAACTGAATCTTTCTCTGACCCTCTGCTTTTAGCTGTAAAAAGAGAGTGGCTGCTGCAAGAGGGCACATGGGGAGTTTAAACAGGCCATTTAAATGTTTTCTTCCTAATTGGTTGCACAAGTACATGCAAACTTCACTGCACTGCTCCGAAATGGTGAAGGAGAATGGTTAAGCCTCCAGAGCCTCTCATAGAGTGAAGAGAGACATAAAGAGGAAGAGAGACATTTGGCAGCTTAATTTCTAACTGATACACAACAGCAAATGTTGAAAAGCAAATGTTGTTCATGAAAGACACACACACACACACACACACACACACACACACATATATATGAATAGTCAACTTGATTCGACTTTCTCACTGTTGCTGTACCAGTTTTTCATACTCAAATTTGTTCAGCCAGGCTGAACATCTGTCTAGAGCAAATTATGTTGAAGATTTACTTACTGAACTCAAATGCCAGATAATTTTGGTTTAATGCCTGAGGATCTGATTTTATACCACAGACCAACCAAAACTAATAGTGTCAGTTGAGTATTGAAGTGTATGTAAAACTTCTACATTTTAGAGCCACAAAACATCTACATGCATCAATTATTTATTCACAACGTGTTAACCAAAATGCAATGACAATTCAAAAGTAAAAAGGATGCGCAACATTGTCAATGTATTTTTCACATCTGACCTCAGTGTGTTGTTCCACTGCTGGAGTGTACTGTATTGACTACTGTACCTGTATCTTTGCAGGTAAATTTGGCCTTGGGGTCGCACATCCTTTTGGTGCCCTCACAGTCTTTTTCGTCACTCCCATCCTCACAGTCCTTGTCCCCGTCACATCTCCAGCGTTCTGGGATGCAGGTCCCATCTGTGACACAGTGGAATTCCTCTCCACTGCACTCAATCACAGATGGCAGCACTGAAACAAAAGTCATTCATCCAATTACTGTTTCACAGATCTGTAGCACACAGTCATGGGCACAGTATTGAGCTATTATTTTACAAGACATCTTTTATTGTTTACAAATATTTATCTTTGCAAGCAAGGCACTTGGCGGCAATAACAGGTCAGTTATTTCCAAAGAGGGAAGTTATTTCACTTCCAGCATTTAAGGTTTATGTCTCTCAGATGTTTCAGTCTTGCTTAATGACTCTGGTTACTATATCTGTCTTCAGCGGGGGCTCAAAAAGAAACTGGTACCACTACATCATTATGTTGTATGTGTTGCATTGCAGGTCTTGGGGTCAATGGATATATCCTCTGTCACCTGTTTAACAACTTTATTGAGATTGAAATAGGATATTTTATTCATATAAATAAGTCCTAAACCAAACAACACCAAGACAACATGACATAACACCAAACAGGTTGTTGATTTTATCATGATACTTTACTACATTTTCAGCAGAGCATAATAAACAGCAATATGCATTCATTCATGTCATGCCATAGTGCATTCAGTATAGATAATGGTCTGAATCCGATTAACCATTTGCCTAAATCTTAAAAGTCAAACCCACAAACCATTTCTTCAACAGCCGAGGCAAAGCTAAGACAGATTAAATCCCCTGGGGTAAAAGCAGAAGCAGACACGGGGGAGTGGAGAAGCCTGCAGTTCCCATCAGGAAACAGTTTGATGAATAGTCTACACATTCTAGTGACAAGCAAGTGAGCTGTGAGTTTCTAGAAGCGTGAGGTTTCTGTGGTAATTAGATTAAATGATTCAACTCCTGATGGCAAAATTCCCCCGAACAGAGCCTGGATAAGATTAGTCACACGTGAGTGTGAAAACAAAGTTATTGGACTCAAGCTGATTAATTGTTGAACTTGTAATTACAATGCCTAAATTTAAACAATGATTTGAATTGCAAATAAAATTAATAGCACACGGAAACAGATATAAGGACAGCCACACTCTACCAGGCAGGGTGCTACCAGACAACTCTGCTGCAAGGCAGATCTTTCAAGAAATTAAAGGAGATTCTGTCATGACTTAATATATAATTATACATACATTGTCTTCGCGTGAGTAATATTTTGATGTAATACATGAACAATAACAAGAGTCAGCTTATGCTGGAGGGAATGTGTTAGTACTTCTTATCTTACTTAACACTTCACAGCATTTTAAAAGGTAATGCAGGCGTGCTTACGTGCTGATCCACCTCTGCAGGTCGTGTTCTCATCACTGTAATCTCCACAATCATTGTCACCATCACAAGCCCAGTGGTCTGGGATACAGCGGCCACTGGTGCACTGAAATTGGGTGTTGGAGCAGGACCGGATGCAACCCACTTCATCACTGCCATCTCCGCAGTCATCATCTACACACATGCACAACAACATGCAACAGTTACAAAAGGTGTGACCTTGCAAA
The DNA here is from genome assembly GCA_036365135.1 of Miichthys miiuy. Classification (NCBI taxonomy): domain Eukaryota; kingdom Metazoa; phylum Chordata; class Actinopteri; family Sciaenidae; genus Miichthys; species Miichthys miiuy. The sequence goes on from CM071612.1 coordinate 13,385,040, forward strand.
CGCACACGAATATCATGGCTGATTCTTGTCCTCACCTGAGTCACAATGCCACTGCATACTAACACATCGTCCATTGGAACAGCTGAACTGGGTGAGGGGCTCACAGGTGGGGAAGGCTGAAAAGGTTTGTTTACAGGTACACATCAAAAACAGTTCCAGTCCAAGTTAAACAAATATTTGAACTGCCATGCTACACACCAGTAAATGATCAGAAAATAGATTTTTTTTTTTTTCTAATGGGAGAAAATCTGTGGAGAAAATGTGCACATTATTCAGATTTTATCAGGGAAGTTATATAATTTGAAAATGAGATAAAAATGTAGAAAATTAATTATGTTGTTAAGATTCTTGAGATTGAATCAAGGTAGTCTCATTTAAAGAGACATTTGGAATTGTGCAGCACTTTCTAATGAGTTAAATAGAATCTATAAATCTAAGATGCAAAGGCTCTTTTAACTACAACTGTAAGCAGGGAACTGCAGATGTCTGTACCACATTGATATATCTGAACATTCACTTAGCATACACAGACTTAGTGAAAACTGTGACGTGCTGTTGGCGCTACATAATGTAACGAGTCAGGGGATTGCCAAAGCCATCAAGATTCATCCTGTGGGGTCTGTACAAAATTTCACAGCAATTCATTCAGTCTTTCAGTTGGACCAAAAATAATGGTCTCACCAATGTTGCCATCTCAAGAGCCGCTAGCATGGCTAAAGATAACTCATAGTTATATGTGGGGATCATATTAATACAGACAAACTGAATAAGTATTATGAACTCTGAATTGTAGTCCTAGTGCTAATTCTTGAGAAATACTTCTCACAGTCACTATTATAGGTGGCCCTGGATGTAAAATGGAAAATGAGAATAATCTGAAATTCTTCTTTTGATTAGACCTTCCTACTAAATGGGGTCATGTTTTATTCACAGCAAATTCTGTTTTCGCGCCTTCTCTTGAACAATACTTTCTTGGCAAAACTACGCAAAAAAACAAAAACAAACCATGCTTGGCCCTGAAACAAGTCATCATTCCCTATAAAGATACAATTCCCCAGCCAATCAAGTCAATATATGTGCATGTACTTAATATCAGACTATATATTATACTGTATCTTGCATTAAACTGACAATGCAAGCTTGTGAAAGCAGAAAAAAATTACCACTTTTGTAGTCAGTCAATGGCTGATTCAACATCTATCACTGCGGTTAAGGAGACTTCATGAACTAAATTGCTCTATATTATAGCATCAATATTCTCTATCAGTGGTGTATACTGTAGGAATCTGGATTGTACTGCATTTTGTGGACTGATGACATTGGCAAGATCGACATTTGTATTCTGATCAGATACCATTCTTGTTTCCAATTTTGAGATACTGTATATACAGTACTTTTCAAATATCCTTCCTGGATGCCCAAAGCTTTATTGACTTCAGTATGAAATGCAAGTCTACATTTGAATTGATTTGCTGGCATCTGCTGCTGCTGCCTGGAATACCTTAGGCGCTGTCGAGGAGACATATTGTATCTTTATCAGACAAGTGTCTTCTATATTTCCCACAAATGTGTTAGGTCTCACTGACAGCACATGACTGGTTGGAATTTAACATTCATTAAAAATGAAGCATGAACATCCATAAATAATGAAGGTTTCAAGTAAACAGTGAGCCTGGCATAAAAATGGAACACTGGCATCCATAAATAATGACGGCTTCAAGTGAACAGAGAGCCCAATATGAGACACTGTGTGACAACTACTAAACTACTGACAAACAAAATCCAAATTAGCATCAATCTCTAAGGCGGCCACCACTGAGCTTCAGGTGTTCCAAAACCCACAGTAGCTCCACTGAAGCTAAGTGAGCTGCCAGAGCTGCACAGTAGAGTGCCTACAGAGAAGTAATGCCTGAGGAAGCTCAGACAACAGTATGGGAGAGAATATGTTTTGCTGCACAGCTTGATTATGATTGAATGAAGCCGAGCATGAACTTTAATTACTGCTTACACCCTGGCTGTTTGTGACTGCGTATTGAAGCAGCTTAGGACACACAAAGGGAGGCTGAGGCGATACAGCACAGTGTAGCGTTTGGCAAACATCAATCACTACCGAAGGCTGATTTAATACCAACACTGATGAAAAGGAATCTTAAAACCTTTACCCCATCTTTTAAATATATACTCATAATTCATCCAGCTCAACTTCTCTGGTAAAAACATATTTTACAGCCTTTGCTTTGCATAAAAATAGTTAAATTCATCTTCAAAGAACTCCAAAAAGCTTAGGCCTTCAGGTCGAGCCATGAATTATGTTCATTTTGTTTTTCAAGATCCAGAACACACACTGAAACTTTTACTAACGGAAAGTGACAGTTTGTATAATACCACTGAGACACAATTTAAGAACAGTGAGTTACTGTACAAAAGTATGGCATTTACTCAGCACCACCCCTCTAGGCTGATGCCATCAGGTCTAGTTTTTGGGTCCAAAGAACACAGCATCAATAATTCAACTCCTGAAGCTCTCTCAATTGAATAAATTAATGCATGCATAAGAGACTACCAAAATATTCAAGAACTCACAAAAAGAAGATAAACAGCTGTGAGCTGCAATAGTTTGAAAGGATTTGGCAAGTGTTGACCAACCAGCACAGATATTTCATTAAAACTATTTGCAAAATAGTAGCTTAATTCTTACAGTAATGTGATTTGTAAATTGATAATTAGACGCAACTTTTTTTCTGGAAAGCCATGGAAGATACATTATTGTCTGGCAGGTGTCAAAATCATGAATCGGGACACATCAAGTCAGTTAAAGTCATTCTAAATCAGAGCACAAGGAACATTAATTTATAGTTAGCAGACATTCATGCTATGTGTGTTAGTGGCCTTAGTTCAAGTGCAATAATACACTCTGAGGTGTCTTAATATACAACAAGACCAAGAGTCTAATGCCACACTAGGTGCTCTGTGAGACTGTATTCTGTGGATAAGCATTGCTTTGAGCTAAATATTCCCAATGATTAATTGCAGATGTTTAGCTTCTGTAATGTTTATCATGTTCATCATCTTACTTTAGCATAGAGGCATGCATAAATGTGCTAATGAGCACTAAACACAAAGCACAGCTGAAGCTGTCATTACTTCCGCAAGTACTGAAACATAATCCCTCCTTCGTGTATTAGACATGGTGCTATAGATCAGTGGTTCCCAACCTGGGGTCGCAGGGGGTGTGCACAACTTCGTCTGCTCTGAGGTTGTGAGGTTATCAAAATTAAATTTGTGCACATTAAATTTATAAAATCCCAATAACACACCCAACTGGATAATCAAAACTCTGTATAATCCAAATTGAAACATATTTTTGGTCCACATTTAAATTCATTAAGCTATTTATTACCAACACCCCTGACCTCTGACCTCTGACCTCGCGTAAGCAACCTTCTGTCTCCCGCAGTCAGTTGGGCTAGACCTGGCTAATTCATCCCCGATTGTTTTGGTGGTCAATATCACTTTATGAATAAAACATGTCTGAGAAACATAAAAGTATCGATAGTTCATCTGTATCAAAGAAGAAAACAAGGCAATATCTCGAGAGTTACCTTGATTTTGGTTTTATCGAAGGACAGGACAGTTTTCGGCCAGAATGCGTCATTTGTGGTGAGAAGCTAGCTAATGATAGCATGAAGCCAAGCAAACTGAAACGACACCAGGAGACCAAGCACCAGGCTATTGGTGAAAGTCGAGAATATTTTGAGAGGAAGAAGCAATTGGCAGTATCAAGAAGATCCACAGACATTAGAAAAGCTTTTGAAAGAGCTGGTAGTGATTTACAAAGAGCCACGGAGGCGTCATTTGACTGTTCGCTGTTAATTGCCAAGACTAAAAAGCCGCACGATATTGGAGAGCAGCTTATCAAACCCGCCTGCCTGAAAATTGTTGAGGTTGTGTGGACCGCAGGTTGTTGCTAAAGTGAAAACTGTCCCACTCTCAGACAACACTGTGAAAGACAATTGATAAAACGGCTGTGGATTGCCAAAACCAGCTGCACAAGAAGCTGAGGAATGATAACTTTGCCATTCAGCTGGACAAAACGACAACAGTGTCAGACGAGTCCGTCCTCATTGTTTACGTGCAGTATATTGATGGTGAGGACTTGAAACAAGACATTCTTATGTCTACAAATCTAGCGACAACAACAACCGGCCAGGATATATTTATGGCTGTGGACTCATATCTCTCATCCAACAATCTGCCCTATGAAAACCTGGGTGCATGTTGCACTGACGGGGCCGCAGCAATGATGGGAAAAAACAAGGGGTTTAACAGCCACCTTAAGGAAAAAGACCCAGGGTGCGTGATTTCCCACTGCATGCTACATCGGCAAGCACTGGCAAGTAAAAAACTTTCAGAAGACCTTAGTAACACCCTGTCAACTGTTGTTAAAGTTCTTAACTTTATTAAAGCTCGCCCATCAAACGAGACTTTTTGCCCAGCTGTGCGAGGATGAAGCGCATCAAACACTGCTGCTGCGGAGGTGCGGTGGTTGTCGCGTGGACAAGTGCTTGTGCGTTTTATGGAACTGCAAGAAAAAAAATCAAGGAATTCTTGCAAGATCACAATCAACCACTGTGTGAATAGCTGACTGATGCGTTTTCGATCAAAACGGCATACCTGGCGGACATGTTCACACTCTACAATGAGACAAACAAGCGGATGCAGGGGCCTGAATCCAATGTTATCCAGTGCAAAGACGCCCTGGACGCTTTTGTGCGCAAACTGGATTACAGACTTGGAAAAATGTCGAACGGAGAATTACAGCATTTTCCGCTGCTGCTGAAGCAGTCCGCTGGCATTGTGCGTGCGTCTTTACGCACCAAGTTTACCCGGCACCTGAACCTGCTCCGTGAGGAGATTAAGAGCCGCTTCACTGACATCGGTGAATATTTATCAAAGGAAGCCTGGGTGCTGGACCCCTACATTTCCACCCTCAAGGATGTGGAATACCTCGGCTGTGAAGATGAGCTTTGTGACCTTCAAGCTGATTCTGTGTCAAAAAAATATTTCCAGGAGAACGGATACAAAAAAATTTGGATTGTCAAAGGAAAACTGTTGCTCCCAGACTGGCCAAACATGCAGTAACCAGGGTTATTCTCCCATTCTGCACTACATACTTGTCTGAGACAGCATTCAGTGCCCTTGTGACAATAATAACAAAAGCCAGAAACAGACTTGATGTCCACCAGGACTTTAGACTGGCTGTCACAACCATCACACCTGACTTTGCATCCCTGGTCGAAGGTATGCAAGCCCAAGGTGGCCATTAGTTTGTGGATGAATAAACTGGCACAGAGGAAAAAACATGAGAAATAACTTGTTTATTGTTGTTGATATTTATTGTTATTGATGTTAGTTGTTGTAATTATTACACATAAACGTGTATAGTTGTGTCCGAATCTGTGTTGGCACGATGTGCATGTGAATATCAACAGACTTCCCCTGTTTAAGTTAATTGTCTGAAGGAGATCTGTGAGAGAGCTGTATATATAGGCCCAGGTGCTTATACATCTCTGAAAGTCTATATTTATTCCTTATGTAAGAAGGGGTGTCTGTGTGTGTGTGTTTGTGTGTGATACACCTGATAACACAAAAAGGAAGAAATGTATGTATATACATTATAAAACAAGGAGAACAAGAGCAAAAACCTACAACTGTTGTTTATTTTTGCAAATAAAAGTTTGTAATTAATTACTTTATTCTTTTAGTGTGTGTATGCGGGTTGGTGTTTGGGGGGGGGGCACAGCATCGTTTCTGGCACAGTCAACCAGATACATTATAACACATCACATTTTGAGAGTTCCGACTGCAAAAAAGAAGGTGTATTTTGAAATGTCACCAACTGATGACGTAACCATTGAGTCAGTCTTGTAAACTGACAACCCTTACACTCATAGATATTTTATAAGACAGAAGAAAACATATTCATTGTGGCTTTAAATATATCCTGTTATGCATAACATTACTAACTGTGAGGAATAAACAAATAGAGATTGCCCTAAATGCCCTTATTAGTATTCGATTCATTCACTGAGCTGACCCATTTTACATCTTGACCAAACAGAGCAATGCAAATAGCGGCAGCAGTTGAATCCGCGTAGAGTGACACTTGAATGACGTGGTAAATAGTGACTCACTGCATGATATTTCATCCGACATATCCCCACAGTCATCCTCCCGGTCGCAGCTCCAGGCTCGAGGTATACATCGTCCGTTCTGGCAGGAGAACTGGTCGGTCTGACAGGGCTGGGCTGAGAAAGAAAAAAAGAAGCCACTTAATTCAATCACACATGCATAAGTCAATGCAGGACGTGCAAAACAACTCTAATGATCACTACATCACCAGGATGTCAATGTCCACCCAGTGCAAACTTTTGTATCACTCAATCACACAGTAAAGCACAGAAGGTTTGAAGGCCATGGGAAGGCTGCTGCTTGATGTGCCGTCAGTTACAAACTGCAAGGCCATGGTGAACACGCATGGACAGCACACAAGTGATGTCTTGCTGATGTGGGATATGCATGTCAATCTGACGATGAGGGAACATTCATCATCTTCTGACTAATGCTCATTGATTGATCCTCAAAGGATCCTGAGAGACACCACTGAGGACATGGGAGGCAACGTGATATACTAAGTGTCCCTGACATGCAGTTTCCTCTCGTAGGTGCTACAGCTCTTTGATACTGGAGAGTGCTCTCACACAATGAGATTGATTGCACTGTACTGAAACTACTTGAAAACCGCAAGGGATAATGGAGATGACTGCCTTGATGACTAAAGAACATCTGATGTGAGAGAATTGTATCAAAATATTTTAGAGAAAATGTTTTATGTCGTACTGTATAGATGAGAGAGCTGTTTGGTCTACAACTCTTATATTCTACATAAGCATGATTGAAATTGAAACTAAATCAAGTGCATAATCCTAAAACCATATTATGTTTCTATTGTGGTGCTGTACATACCTGAGCATGTAGTGTTGGCCTCATCCTCATTGTTACCACAGTCATTTGTTCCATCGCAAAGCCATCGTTTGGGAATGCAGCGATTGCTGCTGCATTTGAAATGATCGATGGGACACGTGTGATTGTCTGCAAAGAGTTCAAACAGTGAAAAAAACATCAGCTAATGGCATTGCTCAGGTGTTTATTAAATAAATAAAAAGCATGAACAAAATGAAAAATACTTTTTAAAAAAGCCTTTACTTAATGTATAAAACACTGTTCTCGGTCATAGCCATAGCCAACGTAGCTGCAATGTACGAATTAATATTAAAGCTTTATTTGTTATCAGTCCTATGGGGGAAAAAGTTCCATGTCCATGTTCAAAAACAAAAAAATATATTCACGGCTTCTCAGAGACCACAGCTGAAGTAATCTTGCACAGAGCAGAAAGCCATAAAATGCAACGATGTTTTTAGACGAGTCTCATTCAGGTTTCTCCTTGGTGGTTTGTCCTTTAATAGAGAGTAATGGGATCTCAATAACATTTTTACAGTGGTCTTAAGTATATTTGTTGTGGTTTTAGTGCTTTGATTTTTCTTCTATATAAAGCCACTTTCACATAATAACTACCAACCAAGCTCAATATTTTCTTTTTAAAACATAACATTATCTTTATACAGCTGACATCCACATTCTATTTTCAAGTCAAAATGTCTGGTATATGCCATACCGACCAAAACAAACCAAGTAGATTGTTATAGTATATGATACCCTAGGAGAGCAGATAATTGATTTTTTTTTTTCTTTTTTTTTTTTAAAGATGATTATTCTGGTACAGGATTAGATTATGGTGCTTTGCCTTCAGAAAAAAAAAATACATAAATAAAAAATTAACCAGCATCAAGAGTCTAACATGGTGTTTATCTGCCTGATTTGTAAAGAGCAAAACCACTTCAGCGAGAGAAAGTGGAGACAGCCGTGTGGAGGAGGAATACTTTTCACCCCTACTTATCCCGTCAGTGACATTTAGGAACATAGAAGTTGACAGCAAGAGAGAATCAGCCTTAAAAAGCTATTTTCTTGCTTGGTGCATGGTTGTGCATGTAAGTGTATCAACATGTGCAGTGTCTGCATACATCTATCTACATACAATGTATCTGTGTGTTTGCATGTGGTGTGTTGGTCTGCAGTGCAGACTTATTTTAAGATCCTCACAACAGCTGTGACTCTCCTCATCACTTCCATCCAGACAGTCATCATCTCCATCACACTTCCACAAAGCCCGTATGCAGTGATGATTATGGCACTGGAACTCATCACTTTTACATCGCTGTGGCTCCAAACCACTGCTGGAGGCTTCTGGGAGAAACAGTGTTGAGGCAAAATTAACAAGAGACTTCCTATGAATTATGAGTTTAGGGGAAATTATTGGCATAGGTATAATGGCACAAAAATCATGTTAATAATGTATCATGACCCTATGTGTAACTACTGGGATTTGATTCATCTTTCTGGAAACCCACTAGGATTATTTCCCACCTGTATTTATTTGTTTATTAGTACATTTGCATATGAATAGATAAGGTTATTATTTGATCTCTGTCCCATAGGATGAAGTCAGGATTATAGTATACTGGGACAGGATGATCTTAGGCCTCTCACTATGTCTGATTCATTATGTCCTCCTACCTGCACAGGTGACATTGTTCTTCTCCAGAACCTGGTTGTCAGCGCAGGCACACACTCTGCCTCCTGGGATGGCAAGGCAGAGGGTACTGCATCCCCCATAATTCACACTGCATGCATTGTCACCTGAAGAAACAGATCCCAAATAAGGTGTCTTGCTCATTTAAAGATACATTTTCTAAATACCTTCTTTAGGGTTGTGGGTTTTCTGTTGTTGTTTTGTCTATTTTCCATTGCACAATGAACAGCAGAGGTTCAGAGGTCACTTGCAAAAAACCCTGCAAAAATAAATTATTTCATTGATATAAAACTCATCCTCTTTCTTGGGGAGGCATGCCAGCTGTATGCCATGTAATCTATAACCACATGTCAGGTGGATTATTGGTAACAGTGTGGGTGAGAGACATTTGACATTTTTATCCTTCTTGGGGGAATAATTTGTCTTTCTGGACAAAGCCAGCATTCTCCAAAGGAAAAAAAAAGTGTCACATACAGAGTTAAGGCATAAGACACCTTTGTCACTTTCATTTAACACAGAGCCCAAAGGCAGTGCCTGAACCAATGAGATAAAGCTTTTGGTTTTGTAAGAGCCAATCAGTAATGCTCAGAGGACTGGACAGCCAATTAATCTATTCAGTGACATGAACAATGGAGAAATGTTCAGTGAAAATTCTCTGCATGGTGGGAACTGGGCTGTGCATGCAATAACCAACCATTCATCTGCATCATATGCTTGGCATGAAACTGAAATCCATAGCTTTAAAGTTGTTTATAAAAAAAATCATTGTCTTAAGAATGAAAGAAACTCATGTCATTCATCTAAAACCACATCACTACACTGTGTACAATTATATTTCTTTGCATTTAGAGAATAGCATCAAGCATCCCCTGATTGCGCTGTGGGTGTCTGAGCACTGTTTTTACATGTCTATTATGGGATAACAAAAACAAAACACCTGCTGGGAAGGCCATTGCAGTTCTCCACTGTCAGCTATATCTGACTCCTCTCCTATCTGCTCTTTTCAGCATTCTAACAGCATGAATCCATCATCATTTGTTACAGAATTGAGCAAACCCCTCCCAACCTTGGTCACCTTACTTAACTTCATCGAGTGGAGCTCCAAGTCATTTTAAAGTCGCTGTCGGTGCACTGGTTTACACCATGAAATCTGACACCAATAAGTGTACATTTGAAATCTCTGGTGTATATATTATATTAAGTGCTCTCCATTAACGAAATGTGTTTAGGGAATTCAAATGCCTGGACACACAGCACAGAGAGGTTCAATTTTTGGCGCAAATCAGCCACTTTGTCTGTTAGGGAAGCTGTGGTTCAGTGGTTCTGGATGAGAGGCACATGAGGGAAAAGCAGCCAACCTTGCTGACTCTGTGCATCGTAGACACGTAGGCCAAACAGTGGTGGTCTCTCGCTGCGCAGCAGAGTGACATCACCGGTGGACAAGTCCAGCTGGAAGACCGAAGCATTCATGTACTCGGTCCAAAAGATGAAATTACGATAATGAGAGATTCCGAATGGATGGTTCAGCTCTTTTCCATTGTACACCACCTGCAACATGAAGCAACCAAACAGTGTAATCAAAAGATTAGGAGAGTTACGGAAAGACACTATCAGAAACAAAAGAAAAGAAAAAAATCTATCATCTCAAACAGGGCTCTAGCTGTTTGAATATGGGATTAGAAATTATTTGATCACAGTATATGATGAATGTGATTCAATTTCTTTGCACAAATTTATTCACACAGAGCTGTCTGCTTATAATAATGTTTGCTCGAATCTTGGCATTGATTTAATAGCATCTGCAAATAATTCATTATCTTAATTATGCCAGTACAACTATAGTCGACAGGAGCAGTTGGGGATGAAGAGCTGTCTTGTTGGCATTTGTTGAGGGAAGAGGAGCAGTTTTCAATCATTTCACTGCTTTGCCGATTAACACTGTATTATTGCTGTAATATAGAAATCAGTTTTGAACACTGAAATGATCATGTAATATTGATCTAAAGTGCACTGGTTTATTATCAAATTTATTTAAAAAAGACCACGCCTACAAGGATACGGATATAGAATGGTTTATTGGATATTATGTATGAAGGTGTGCCGAGATGATGTACTGTCAGGGGGGCGAATGAGGGGGGGTTGAAGGATGAATTGTGGGAGGATGAAGGGTAAAGAATGAGTCAACGAGGGAGTGTATGCTTCAGTTCTTTTTGTGCAGAAATGTGATGGGTTAGAGGTGCAGTGTTTGTTCCAGAACCTAAACCTAATTTAAAGGTTGAGTGTGTAAAATTTAGAGGGCCCAATTTGCAGAATGAGGCAGAAATCAAACATAATATACATAACTATGTTTTCATTATTGTATAATCACCTGAAAAAAGAATTGGTTATGTTTTCATTTCAATTATATCTACAGAGGCAGCCAATCTTCTTACATGGTGCCATGTTGCACCACCATATTTCTACAGTAGCCCAGAATGGACAAACCAAAGACTGGCTCTAGATGCACATTTTTTGTTTCACCCTCACTTGGGAGTAGACAATTAAGAACACCATTAGATTTGTGTCTATATCATTTAACCATTCTGTGCATATATTCACACTCACCATTCTTCCAGTCCCATTGAGATGAATCCTCTCGATGTGATCGTAGTAGGCATCACACCAGTACATGGTACTTGTGCTGTGGTCCAGTGTTAGACCATTGGGCCACAGCATGTTGGAGGTCACAAAAATGCGACGATTGGATCCATCCATCCAGGCTTTCTCTATCCGCCCAATGCTGTCATTGACTTCATCCTCTTCCCAATCTGTCCAGTACATCCAGCTATGGCGATAAACACATATTGCACCAATAAACCAACATAATGAGGCATTGCTTTAGTTCAGGCAGCATCAAGTCATGCAAATCAACTAACACTGATCACAGCTGTCTGCCGTTATTCTTGACACTGACATTGGATGGCTGTGCTTGTTGCTGCCTTCATCACCCTCCTCCTGCTTTGATTTCTTTTCAATCAATACCATGTGACAGCATGTTTCTGCAGGCTTCTCTCAAAATGATCTATTACACATTACAGTGAAATTTGTCTTGTGGGTTCTGTTCTGTTCACCCATGGGAAGACATGACAGTGCTCCCCACTGAATCTTTCACATGCTGCTTTGATTCATACAGAGAACACAACCTTTGCTGCCAAATACAACCATATAACCAACAGTAGGAAACCAAGAAAAATGGTTTTCACATCATGACGCCAAGTGTGTTCCTGACTGAAATGGAAATAAACTCGATTACAGATTTCCCATATGTAAAACCAAATAATCAAACATCCCTGGCAATCAAAAGAGAGTGCATCGTAACCTAAGAAATTATTCAGGCTTATCAAGTTAAAGTGCTGCTTGACTGCACATCAAGGCAAAGTTAGAAGTCTCATATTCCCCACCAAGTAAAAAAACAAAAACAAAGTTTTCAGTCTATCTTGTGTATTGTCGAGACTGCAAGTCTCAGTGGACCTGTGGTATTTGAAACGTGATTGGGTCAACGATTTGACGTGATCTGTTCTCTAGTAACCATGCCCACGGGATTTGCTCTGTTTGAGTGTTGCTGACTGAGCCATGTGGCCCCCTGTTTCTCATCAATGATAGAGCGCTGGCTAAGGGAAGATAAAATAGAATGGGATATGGAGGTGAATGAAAACTGCCTCTGTCTTGAAGTCATCTTTACGACTTCATGACTTATTCAGCAATCAGTCACATGCTCGCACACACATATGTATGCCTAAATGCACACAAAATACACAGAAAGCGCATGGACTGATAGACACCATGCAGTTACAATGTATGATTCATTCATTGATAATAAAATATATTCAATATATCAACAGAGGTTCCAGGTTCTTGTGATCAGGTACCAAACTATTATCAATGGATTGGCAAAAATGAGTGGTAGAAAAATAATCGGTAGATAATAAAAAACAATTATGAGTTGCAGCTTAATTTTTCAGTAATGCGTCATTCCACCTTCAGAGGAAAATGGGAATGGTGGAAAAAAAATACAAAGAGGAACAATGAATTGCAATGGCGTTTAAAATCCCACGTTTACAAGCTGCTACAAAGCTGTCTATGCCAACAACGGCATTGTGACAATGATACACACACATTTGTCCAGGCATTCAGACTTGACTGAAGCTCCTCTTAAGTCAAATGTTATGTGTTGATTTTTTTTAGGTCAATATACGCATGAGAGTCCTAGTACAGATAGAGAGGTATGACACTGTTAAGTTGACACTAGTAGTCCTTATCATGTCAACGCAGACTAGTGCAGGAAATAAGGAAGCAAGGATGCAGTCAAGAAATCACTTGGAAAGGTGCATCCACTTTACCTGGAGAGACCCTTCCAGCAGAGCAGATAGAGATCAAAGGATTGTCAGGTTCAGGCTGACTGCTCCCTCAGAGGCCCAAAACCATTTTTTTTTAAATCATTTGTGCTATCAGTAGGAGGGTAGGAGTAAAAGTCATTAGTCCTTATACAAAAATGTGACATCATACTCCCCACACTGACTGTTTGTCAGGGCTGAAATTCTGAACAAAGGCCCACATGGTATTTCTTCATTGGTTTCTAAGGTTCAAGACTGCTTTCTCAACAGAGACAGTTTGAATCAGTGTCACTGTCAGGATAGGCCAAGAACAAAACAAAAATAAAGGCAAAACGTAGACTTAATTGTAATTCGAGACCTATATATTAAGCTATTGATTGATTGAGACAGGAGGAAGGGGAAAAGAAATCAGAACCAAGTATGAAAAAGTTTTGGATTGATGAAACAGTGAAACAGCTGTGTATGCCAAAATGAACAACCCTCTTCAGGCTTGAAGACTAATCTCTGAGTGCTATGGATTTGGTGTGTGTTAATACGATTTAAGCCTTAAAGTGTTAAGCCTTATGATCCTCAAGACACTCAATGAATTAGCAGAAACTCCTCTAAATACCATCTCTGCCGGTGGGGTCATTCATATATAATTTCATACAGGAACGCAAAGGAGATGATGTTTAAGGAAAACAGAGAAACAACTGGAAGATGTGGCTTCTTTCTAAAAAAAAAAAAAAAAAAAAAAAAGACCCTGCACTCATTAAAACAACAGATGTTCTCTCAATTTAAACATGCTGGTTTACTTGGGGGCAGCAGACTATGGCCTTCCACATTTACATGTTTTCTTTGCATGATGTGATCAGTCAAAGCAGATGCCTGCTGAAACAGATTATCTTTAAGATTAACATTTGAAGCAAAGTGACATATTACATCTACAAAAGGCACAGTGGTCTTTGCTAACTTGAAGCATACACCACATGGTTTATATATTTCTAACAAGGCAGACTAACACTTTTGCCATCTGTCAGATGTTTTAAGAAAGCTGGATACCATGACTCATCTCATGGTACACTTACACTACACTTTTTTTATTCTCATTTAGATTTTTTTTTTCTCTTACTTCATGGTTCATGGACAACATCAGTTGTGCATCAAATTGGGAAAAAGAAGATGCAAAAATTGCCAGAGCATATGTTTTACAGCAATTTAAGGATTTGTAATATATATGTAGTAAACGTTTTTTAAATTAAATTTAACTTGGTAAACCTATACACCCATCACACAAACACCAACACAAACTAAGCAACACTAAAATCATCACTAAATCACTTCCAGACCTGTCCTATACCCGTAAGCAAATACCAGTAGAGCTGGCTATTGGTATAAGCAGTATACATGTAGGCCAAATCTACAGTCACTAGAGTACGGTGGGGGCACAACATGATTGGGGAAATAAATAAATGCAGCATATGTACTATCATTAATCATTTAAACTTAACCAGGGTGTAAGTAGATGCAGGACCTGACATTAATTGACCTTCTATGCGACAAGCTGGTGAGCTAAAGTGAGATCATATAAGCAGGCAGCCAACGTTAATTTGGGAAAATCTCCAAACCCCTTTGGACATGTGAGTGGGAAGATAATTGTTTTTTTTCTCACAGACTGTCAGGGTGGGCAGAAATTACCCTGGTAAATATTTTAATAAAAAGAAAGGATATTATTTTATTTTATTTTTGTTTGCTTTTTTTCCATCTACAGCCTGCCTGTAGCTAGTGCATTTTACATAAAAGTACCTTTAGCTCTACTTTTAACTAAAACAGCTACCAGCTAAAGGATTTTTAGAGTGTCTCTGTCAATAAAACACAATTCACAATGCATTTTTTTTTCTTTTCCTGACCTGTTAAGAGGGTCCACCACAATGGCCCTGGGGTGTGACATATTCCCTTCCAACAGAGTCTTCCGAGTCTGGGAGGCTCTCTCCAGTCTGGCTACGCTAATTGTCTTCCTGTAGCCGTCGTTGGTCCAATACAAGTTTTTCCCAATCCAGTCCACTGAGATTCCTTCAACATTGTCAAGTTCTACAACAGAAGCAATGGCACAGGTACATCATTACAAAAAAATCTGATTTTATGCAGTACTGTCACTTTAAATGGTTGTACAAACAGAAATGTCTGCATATACTGTATATAAAATAAGAGTATCATGAAGATAACATCCTGATAAAGCTGCAGATGATGCCCACTAAAAGCAATGTTCATGAATGCAATCATCAATGATTAATATTAAGTAAATTGGTTTCCAAATATGAGGTACTTTCCTTTGCTGTTGTGTATATTTAATCAGTCGAGCTATAAGACCTTGTTTGGCAAGAAATTATGTTGTCTCTGAGTGACAGTGAATTATTTTTTTAACATTGAAATGTATGGCTCTTCATTAATGGTGAAATGCTGTCTGTATAATAATAAAGAACTGAGAATTGTCTGTCTATAGAGACTAGTAACTAGTAACTCCTCAGTATTTTTTTTAATTTTTTTTCAGATTAAGTGTTTTGAGTACATTAATGTCAGAAAGGGATTGCTAATATGAAATATTGCATACAGTCATCTTAATTTATTAATGCTGCAGTCAGAATAAAAGAAAAGCATTTAGACCTACCATCTTTGAGTATTGTCTCTCGGTTGTTTCCATCTATTTTTTGCCGCCCAATAAGGAAACTGGTGGTGTCAGCAAAGTAGATGTGTCCCAGTTCTGCATAGTAGTCAATGGCTCGAGGGTTGACCAGATCCTCGATTGGCTCCATGTGCTCATCGCTGGACTTGATATTCATATCTAAACCCCGGATGACCCCAGGACGCCCCTTCCCGTAGAACAGGAAGAGATCGTTTTTTGGCTCTACAAGGCAAGAAAGGACAGACCTTTTTTTACTGTTATTGTCAATTAATTGGTCTAATTCATCAATGCTGATCCCAGCATTAAACCCTCTTACCGGCCACATTGTTCTTATATGTGAGCCAGAGCCAGGGCCATCCATTCACCTTAATGGAGCCAGTAATCAGTGCCAATGACTATACTATCCGCCTTCAATCACACTCTTGCTACAAAGCTGCCTTGACAGTAGGAGAAGGAAAATGCTTGAGCAAACAGACAATGGCAATACTTACCTTGGCTGTGAACACTGCTTCTGATCTAAAATAACATGGTGTCTGCGTAGAAAGGCAAACAGAAGGCCTAGGAAGCTGAGGCAACTCCTCAGTGGCCCACCAGCCGCTCAGGGGGCTGTATGTTCTCGAACCCTTTGGGATCCTCTTGAGATGCAAGCAGAGAAATGAAGGAGGGCTTCCAGTAAGAGAAGCAGACCTCTCTTCGCTCTCAGCCCCTACCCAAGAGACTGGGATGCTGGGGGTGAGGACCACACATGCCTCACTTCAATTTATCATTTTGTGAGGGAGAGACCAACTACCCAGGAGACAATTAAGCATTGCAAGAGACCCAGATATCAAACCCCACGGTGACTGCTGTATGAAGAAGCACTACCATTTAGCACTGAATCTCATTATGCTTAGGGAGAAGGAAAGCGAGAGCAAGAGAAAGATAGCTGGTGTCATCAGAACATCTATGAGGGGGGAATAAATCAAATGTGTCATGCCAAGCCTCCCAATGCTTCGTTACCCCGATCGAAAAGTGGTGGGCCTTTAGATTGTGTCATCAATTTGATCTTCTGCTTTTATTGTCAACTACACAATGTCCAGCAATTGGTCAGACCCGCTAACAAATGCAGACAAACTTAAAATCTCATTATGGCAATAATCAATCAGGCTCACGACAGGTCGATAGCGGAACGTCACTTTCAAATGGGTCTGTGTCCACCAGCGCTCGTCTTTATCACTGTCACTCAGCGGCTGAGGCATGTGTTGCACGTTCTTGGCTGTAGTGTGACACATGACCTTTACAGGCACATATCAATACCAACAAGAGCACTGATGCAAAATGTTCTTTTCAGACATTAGTCAGGATTCTTGTTCTTGTTACTGGACTCTATATTCCTATGTTTTTGTATCTCTGGCTTTGAAGAGAGTGACATAACAGCAGGTTCTGGTTAAATAAATCTCTGTAGGGTTCTTTCCATAATGTTGTCAGACCCTTAGAATGACAGCGTGCCAGTGGCAAAAACAAACCACTTTTAGTAGACGTACACTGGCAGTGTGCAATTGCCCCAAAGGATTACACATTGCAACCTGTTTCATGGCTGTGGCTGCAGCACTCTCACTCAATACTAGACCAATTTCAAAAATTGTTGTCCCCATTAGTCACATAGACACAACAACATGGGAAAATGGGTTTAAAAAATACCAAAGTTTCTTTTTAAGAACAGGAAACACTGCCAGTAACAATACTTTAAATGTGAACTATATATTAAAACACACAATGATGCAAATGTTTGCAGTAAATGCAAAATATGTACTGACTTTTACAGGACTGTCCATCAGAGCCCAGGCTGTAGCCAGTACGACAGCGGCAGGTTCTAGACTTGTAGCTGCCACTCAGAAGACAGATATGGGAACATCCACCAGGCTTTCCATAAGAAACTATCTCACATGCATGACTCCTGACTGTGGACAAAATCAGAAAGAACAAAGAAATCGTTATAAACCAATGAAGCATCCTCTATTTGTAGAGGGATTTCACCTTATGAGTCACAAGATGGGGACGATTCTGACACGTGTGCACATGTTAATCTATGTAGAAAATGTCTTTTACCTTTTGGTTGAGTGAGTTTGTGGTAAACACGGAGTCTTTGATTATTCCCCAGGCTGGCTAGTGTTCTGCTTTCTGCTGTGATGTTGAACCTGTGGATCTGCAGCATCTCCACAGAGGTACTCCCTTTGGAAGGGTCAGAGTGGGTAGCATAGAGGTAGTCCTCAAACACAGCCAATGCATAAATGTACGACACCTGAAAAACAAGAAGGTGTTTATTATATATTTATATATCATCCCTGAAGCCAAAAATATGCGAAACCACATGAGGGACACAAAGAAAACAATAACAAAAATAAATTAATGAGAGGACTTTTATCTTTAATCATGCAGCAAGCATGAGGGGGTGGGAGAAGGTGGTAGGGCTGTGTATTTGGCAACCCACACAGGGTCAAAAGCTGGACTCCACAGGGAGACAACCAGTCCTAACACCACAGCCTCCATGCTACATTTAGCAGGCTGACACCCACACAAAGCGACATGGCTGGATGAGCTGTGTTCACAGGAAGTACACCTGAGCTCGCTGGGTCACACTTTAACATCAGGGGCACCAAGAAACATGCGTCAGAATAAATAAATAAATAAATAAATAACAAACAAACCACTCAACCGTCTCTCTCTGTGGAATTTGGCCTCGGCACTCCTCTGTTGTTGGGAACTTTCAAAGGAATCTCACACATTCTACTTAAAAGGGCGTGCATAGGCTGTACTTGCATCTTTATCTACAGCATATGTAATGCATGCTATTTGGTACTTGCTGGATTGAATATGATGACAGAATCAACCAGACAGGAACGACCTCATCAGAGGGAAAATAGAAGAGCAGGGTTTTGGTAATTAACAGATGAAAAGTTTAATTAAGCTGAAATGAATGAATTCTTGCTTTTCTGCAATTCTGTGCTCAGCAGTGCAAATCTGTTTCTGAGCATTACGAGCATTACAAGCATTACTATATTAAAGTCCTGTTACATACAGGCCACAGCCCTCCAGCCAATCATAATAGTAAACATACATGCAGGATATTCTTTTAAATGCTGTTTTTAGTGAAAATTTAGGGGGAAAAAATCACTAAAATACATAGATTTCAGATCAAGTATGATTAAATGAATAAAACTGCATAGCAATGTTGTGAGTAAAACTGTTAAAATGTAAATGTGACCAAAAAGAGCAAAGAGTACAGTTTATGGTAAACATATGGAAATGAGCTGCATGGCATTTGTCATGTAGATGCAATGATGATCCTCTGTCTAACAAGGCCACAGACTAATGGAGGAGGCAATATCATGCAAAGAACACCTGCATACACAATAAGGTGCTTAAAATGTCTGCTGTTCTCTCCTTAAAAAGGGTGAATATCAAGTCCAAGTTGCCTGAAAGGGTCTTTTAATGAATAGTCTGTATAATCTGTGATGAGAAACCTCAAAAGTGCACTACAGAAGAGAGACTATTGATATGCTCATTGAAAGACCTGAAGCTCCACATATGCGTCAATTCCCTACAATTTAATAAACCATCTATTCCCCATTCAAAAGACCTTTTATATAAAAATGAAGAGTGAATTAGACAACAACAAGCAGTGAATATACCACCTGTCTTGCAGTGATAAAGCATGGTGCCCTAAATGAGAAAATTAACCAAGAAATCCCCTCTTGTGTAACAATTTGGAGTCTCTCAAATGAAGTGCTGATAAGAGGAGCCAGTTGTTTGTTCAGATTCCCACTGATGTTCATCCACAATGGCTCCTTATGATGTGGAGCCCACGGAAGACAAAAAGCAGCACTTACAGTGAAATGTAACACTCACTTGGCTCCCATGGATGATGGTGTGCCTGTTCCTGCCATTGTAATCCACCACTTCGATGTAATCCAGGTAGGCGTCTGCCCAGTACACCAGCTTCTTGACCACGTCCAAGGCCACAGCAGTGGGCTGCTCAATTTTATAATCCACCAGCCGGGTCCTGTTCGTGCCGTCCATGTTGCAGCGCTCCACCTTGGCCATGTTCCCATAGTCAGTGAAGAAGAGCATTCTGCATAGGGTGGGAGTGTTTGAATAATTAAATTCTGCAAAGGATGCTGTCTACTTTGTCGGGAGAAAAGAGTCATTATTTGCTCCAGAACTTCTAAGATCTATTTTTTTCTACATGTGAGTGAATCACAACCAAAATATTCACAGACTTTTTCTTACAGTACATATTTGTGCATTAGCTACTCTGGATTGTTTGGTGTTTGGTGTATACCTTTAAGCCACTCAATTAAAAAGAATGGCACATACTGTATTTAGCCCTAGTCACTGAACTCCTCCCCCAGACAGCAGCTGTCCAATAATAACTTAGCAACCGTAGCAAGACAAACACAAAATATTTCTTCAGCCAAGGCAAAAGGTTGTGAGAAATTAATTAAACCGAGTTTAATGTGTTTAATGTTTTGAGCATGCCTGATTAACTAGCTAACCTAATGTAGTAACCTAGTGTTACCCTGAACTAAAGTCCCATTTACAACATGTTCACTGAGTAGGAGCCAGTCTTGAGTGTTACCATACTACTATTGTAGGTCCTTGACATAGTAAGCATCGTTAGCAGGTTCTCCTGTTTTTTTGTTTTTACCCAATCATTGCATTCACCAAAAACATTGGTTAGTCAACATCAGCAAAACTTGAAGCCTTGTAAGATTTAAACTGAAACATATGTGAATCTAATATATTCCTTGCTTAAGGACGCTACCCTTAACACAGGAACCTATGTTCCCTGGGCTAGGGGAATCATTTCACCCAAAAACAATAGGCGGTTAATGTCAGTGTGGATATTGAACTGGGGAACAATGGAGCTTAGGACAAATGACTCCAAGAATGGTATGGTATGCTCCCTAATTAGCAAGCTAATTAACCTGTCAGCTGATAAAAACACCAAGAGACAGTTGTCATGTCATCTAATAAAATTGTTTGGTGGCTACAAATCAAGGCCTGCTTTTAGGCCCTTCTATTTGTGTCTGAAATCAAGAACCCATTGTTTGAAAAATTACCAAGATTTTTGAGTGGCAATTGCAAATGTGATGTATGATACCAGAGGGACTGGCTGGCATAGTAACAGTAACTCAAGGAGACTTAGGGTGGCTTAGTAAAATTAAAATGTAACTGATTCTACATAGAATCTAAATTTCCATCTACATTAAGGGAAGTGAAGACAATGGCGAAGATAGATTTTGGTGACCCTAGTCGAATTGACATACATTAAAGTTTTTCAAATGAACATCAAAATTTTAGAACAAAATAGTTGATCTAATAAAAGAAATAATATAAATAAGCATGAAAAACCATGTCACTGTCAGACTCTTTGATCAGGTGTTGATATTAGAACAGTGGCTATGTCAGCAAAGCTCTACCCACAGCCAGGCCCACACATCCAGTCACAAAGGTTCCAAACCTACACTTATCCCTCAAGAGGAAACGAGAGAAGCTATAAAACAGCAGCATAAAACTCCTGTCTGCTCTTCTCTCTCAACTGTAGCTCTACACCTGCTGTGAGCTACAAACCTCTCAGACACCCAGCATTCTTTTTATTTACAACTGAGCCGCTATGTGTAGATTTATGCGGTATTATAATCTCTCAAATTGTTCTGATGATGCAAAAAAATGTCTGCTGTAACAATCTGAAGAAAATTGTTGCAACTAATTTGTTGCTATCAGCCCCTTATCTATATGCTACCTGCTCAGCACAACAGCCAAAGGATGATGAAGGAAGTTGTGTATCGCTTCATCTATTTTTCTTAGTGATTATTCAAACCAGAGCTAAAAGTGAATATTTGTCTTACATTCATGAGATGCCATAAACACTTGAGTAGTTTGCTCTTAATGCTCTGTTTCCGCTTGATGTAAACAACTATTAGTGCTAACAGGCAGTGAGACGGAAGTATGCTTCACCTTAATATAAGTTGTGCATTTAAAATGCTTATTAGTGCTACAGATAGCGTTATGTCTCACCACTTTAAACAACCTCAATATACAGTAACCAGTAACAGCTAAAGGCAAAATAAAAATGATAATTTATCTTATATAAAAAGCACAATATGAAAATACTTAATTGGAGTAGTTAAGGTAATGCTCCTATGCATTTCCCACAGCAGTTAGCACATTATGTGATAAGCTGATGGAGCAGGAATTTAGGAATTTCATGTCTGTCAGCACCAAAGGAAGAGGTGTGATGATGTTTTAGCACAGCATGGTAACACAATCTTTTCCAACCAAGGTTTGTAACCTTAACCAAGTTATTTTTTTAATCTGAATCTAACTAACCCTTATGAATAGAGCTGAAAATGATCATATACAGTAAATGATTTTTGTAAGTTACATTCCAGGTTGATGACAATGTCATCCTGACGAAAGGGGTGTTCAAAAAACACTGAGTCATTTTGGGAAGCAATAAGACACAAAACTAGATGTGTCACAACACTTGACACTGACTGATAATTGGGGCAGTGTAAACATGATGATGATGATTCAGATGAAATGTGATGATGATTATGTATTTATAAATGAGATTTCATTGAAGGGTTTAATGGTGATGAATTAAAATAGGTGAGGCAATAACAACAACAAAAACAAACAAACAAAAAAATACAAAAAAAAATTAAAACTATACATAAAAGAGGTGTAGAATGTTTAAATATTAAAGATTTCCAAAAGCCAGCATCAGGATGTTTTTTGGCCTCTCTGATGTACGTAGAGCAATAAAATCATCATTTCCCCTTTCATTTGTGGTATTTTTAGGGACATTTGAAAAGCATGCTGCAGATGAACTCAGGGTATATGAGTAGACATAAAATGATTGACAATGAATGATGCACAGAGGAGCCAAACCGTTTAGTACCTCAAAAACCAAGAGGAAGTCTTGAAGATACAGGAAGTAGGAACTAGTGAAATTTAACACTGATACAGAGAAAACAGATGTTTTCTTTACAATAGGGACTGAATAACGTCAGACAAATAACTGAAATAACTAACTAAAAGTAAATATCTCATGGACTGTCACTTTAAGTACTGAAAACTGCTCAGGTCTGCACATACGGTAATTAACATGGAAGGTATGTCATGCTGCCTTGCTGTGGCTCTGTGAGGACGGAGCTCCAACAGCCTCCAATGATAACGAGCTACAGCCAGAGAGCGACGGGAAGCCAACTTAATCTGCACAAGTCAAGTCATGGGAGAGATGGGCTGCCCTTTGAACCCTAGACCTGCAATGAAAAACTGTCAGCGCCAGCAAGAAACCCAGCTCCCCAAACAGGTGCACCTCCATGTGGCATACAAATGATAGCTTTCTGGGATTAGGATGGTGCTGATGCTGTACTTGTACATTCTGCAGCTACAATGAGATCCATGTTGGATTCTGGAAATGAGCACCCCTGATAAAATAAACTGCACAAGACTGGTAAATAAAATATGTGTCTTACTGTGAAACAGAAGGCTGAATAGACACTGTTACAACTGACAGTTTATGAAATGTATACGCTCATATATTAAAGTAGTAACTTTCTGTTGATTTTATACAGCAGTGGTAGGAAATAGGAAATAGTTCATTTCTTTCAGCTACTTTGTTCAGATTTGCATCTCAGACTGAGATGCACCTTCTTTAGATTAGTGTTTTCTAGTATAATTCTGTAAAGATCCTGAATGATTATTTCTCTTATTTTGACAGTGACAGTGGCTTGAAGGCTGTATGGTTTTTCTTTGTAGCGTTTATCTTTTGCAGTTTTGCAATAGATGCATGAGAAAGGGTTTTATATTAACCATACAAAAGATGAATGTAAAGATTCTGCTATTCAGCATATTCACACAATGGTAATTTTTCCTCGTCACGCTCAGGGTGGCAAGCTCAAATGTCATACTGCTGTGTTCCAGGTTGCATTATAAATGTTGGAAATCTGATCATTCTGTATCATAATACAGCTTCTAGATTGATCAGCAACTGAAAAGACAATGAATAGTGAAAATCAGGAGGGACATCAGGCTACATTTCAAAGTAAAACTTTCCAGTTCACTGATCAATTGCGGGGTGGTGAAATGACAATGACTTGTTGGCAATGACTTGTCAACACAGCAGCACATTTGAGCTTTCTACCCTGGCCTCACCATGACATTGACATTTTTGTATTTTAGTTAAAAAGCTCAATAACTATTAGTTGAATTGCCATGAAACCATGTACAGACATTCATGGTTATCACAGGATGAATTGTAATAATGGAGATTATTTAACCTCTATCAATCTCTAATCTAGCTCCATCATCCAGTACTTTGGTCCAACATATTAGTAGTATTAAAACATGTTTATTTACTCATTGATGTTACATAACGAATACAACACATACAACACATTAGGATTTATATATATATATATATATATATATATATATATATATATATATATATATATATATATATATATATATATATATATATATATATATATATATATATATATATATATATAAAACTAAAAGGGTCTCACAGGTAGCTTTGATTTTGTATTGCTGATTTTGTTTAGCTGATAAACAAACCATAACTTCAATCAAGCTTCTAATAATAAGAAAGGCAGGAAGACAGAGAGAATCAAATAACGCTAAAAATGGAGTGCGAAATCAGAGCATATTCCATAAACACTGTTGCTCACACTGTGTTGCTATCTAACACCTCCCTGATTCCTTTTGTTTTCACTCCATTGCTCCAGGCTGACAGACCTCTCTCAGGCACTCGTCTTCAGAAAAAAAGCTGTAGCCATATTTTACCAATTAGAGGCAGGAAGAAGCCTTGGAAAACTTCTGCCTTTTTCAGTCAATCTAGTCAGCAGCCTGCGTGAACAGCTCTCTCGTGGGCCTGCAGACTCTATATCCATCCTATCGTCTCTCTATAGAATGGGCACTTATGTGTGTGTATGAGTGTATGTCTGAGTCTTGTGCAATTATAAGAAGATCACAAAAAAACAGCCATACTTATCTGAGGTGAGTTAGAGGGAGCCAACTTTAGTAGAAACTGAGGTATAGGTATACTTTTATTTACGAAGTCATTGCTTTCCAATGGCTGACCCGGCCAACATTTAATGAGAACACAGATACACTGCCAACTAAATCAAAACTGTTCATGTCATTTAGAAACCAGCAGCTAATTATTTTGATTAGACCCCATGGCTTATAGTGGTAAACCCAAGCTGCTGAAAAAAGTACACTGGAAATCCGCAAAGAACAATGCGGTTCGGCTTCAATGATCACATTAATTATACGCTAAGATTTAAAGTTTACATTGTCCTGGCCTCTTGGGGGCTGGTCAGAACGCTGTAACACAACTGGTGCACAGTGGGAAGTTCCATTGTTATTGATGTTTGAAGGGGGTCATTACTGTGCTACACAATGAGCTACAGTATTAAAAAGAAAAGGTGCAGTATTATTATTATTATTATTAGCGTATCAAGTTTTCATTAAAAACATGCTCGGTCTCCAGGCTGGGTGTCTGTCCTTGTGTCCTCATAATACAATGGCAATCCCAATCTCTTGCCTGCTCAAAATGAGAGCTACTGGTTATAACTGGTTAATATTCTGAAACAGCAGCTGCACTTTTTTTGACATAGGAACCCGCTAAGAAACCTACATAATAAGTCCTCCAAAATTGTGATCCGTGTGACTGTCAACCACATGCTGTAAATGTTTCAGTTTTCACTGAGGATTTTTTTTACTCTGCAGTTGCTCAGCTTTTTCTTTTTTCTTTTCTTTTTCTTTTTTTTTGTGATGTCTACAGAGAAAAAATCCTGTAATGGAAAGTCCTGCAGGGGCATTTTCTACTGAGGGATGTGGAGTGAAATCAGTGAATACAAATGAATGTCTCAACAGTAGAAGCTGTCTGAAGCATCACTATCCACCAAATTACACAGCTCAAAGAAAAAAAAAAGAGCTGAAGGACAGGGAATCTAAATCCCTTCATTGTAACTTGCTCACATTCTACCATACAAGTCAATTGTTATACGTAGTGAATTTCTTTTTCTCTTCTTCTGTGATTTTTTTTTTTCCTTTAACAAAAGATGCATGATGATAAATGAGCCTTGCAGCACTTTCAGAGTTGGTGTATTATATAGGCTGCAGGAAACTCACCCCATGAGAGGATCCAGAGCTATTCCTTTAGGATTCAGCAGGTCTAGTTGCAGGATAGTAACACACGTGTCCCCGACGTGGTTACAGACAAATATCTTGTCTGTGACGCGGTCAACAAAATAGAAATTGCCCGTCAGCCAGTCGATAGCCATGTGCTCCACATCTGCAATGGCAAACAGGGGGTTCAATGTAAAACATTTGAAGAAAAGGCAGTCATATCTGAACTTTAAGTCTAGTACAGCTCCAGCAATACTGAGCCCCCTACACATAGCACAACTTAGTAGACAGTACAATGCGACACCTCTGATGCAGGTGTCCTAATTTATTTCAATGCATCAGTTATAAAGTGTAGTTGATGCAGTTACAGCAACGGTTTAGGCGTTGACTTATAAAATGACAAATAGCCAATGAAAACATCAACAGCATCAGATCAAGTAAAAGGAATAAAGGAGCACTTTTGAAGCAATGAAGCTGGTGTAGCCTGCAGGCTTGAGGGACAGCTGTAGGGGAAAGGTGAGCGGCCAAAACCGCTGAGGCTAACCTGCCTTCAACCTCACAGATAATGGAGGGATAGAGAGAAAGCTCACAGGAAAGAGTGAGACACTGAAAAACGGAGAGAGAAAAAGGTAGGTGAGCTTGTGTGTGTGAGAGAGCACTGGGTGATATCAAAGCTGAAAAGATGCACTGCTAGTTTTGTAGGTGAGAGTGTTCACGATTTGAGAGACGATAAACACTCAAACTTATCAGAAAAGTAAAGAAGGTAAGGGTGTATGTACTGTAAGACAGTGAAACTATGAACAGCTGAAAACGTACGTTGCAAACTTTGTTGTGTTCTTATTTCCTTTTCCCGTGTGAATCCACGCAGATTCCTCGTTTCAGCACAGCTGAGATGTCCAGAGGACTCTGCAGACAGAACCCAGCATACACTTTCCTGGTTGTGCTGGAAATCCAATGCCAGTGTTCCATTTACACTCAGAGACCTCAGGGGCTGGAGGCCTGTTCCATTTAGATGGGTGATGACAATACGATCTGGACCACCGATTAGAAGCATTGGACGGCTGTCACCAGGATCTTGAGAGAAAGGGGGAAATATGGATGGTATTATTTTGTGTTTTGTGCTCAAGAGACCTTCAAGAGACCAACTGGCTTCAAATGAAAACATTACATTCATGAAGGGAATATAAGGAAAACATTTAGTAGTTGTAAAGAAAGCAGAAAAAAAATGAAAGAATGAAAGGCAGCAATCATGAGAAGAAACCCTTCACAATAATAGTTTGAAAACATGAACTGAAAGAAAGAAAGAAAGAAAGAAAGAAAGAAAGAAAGAAAGAAAGAAAGAAAGAAAGAAAGAAAGAAAGAAAGAAAGACGTCCATGGTGGTAAAACTGAGGTAAGCTGCTTTATGGGTTTAATTGACCGTGCACACTCTCTGACATCAGGTTCACCCCTAAAAGGCCCTTATTTATCCCCGATCTTCCACACAAGTTTAAGTCAAGGGCTATTCTCCTAATATAGGCAATAAATCAGATTGTCTGGTCACACAACTGCTTCCCTTCTGAATCAACTTTTAGTAGTCAGACATTTTTCTCCCGCACTAGGGGGTAGATGGGATTTTGGACAGGCTCTCTGATAGTGGCCTGCACTGACTCTTAATCAAGCATGGGGAATGTAAGCTCATGTAGCTGTACTGATAAGCTGTTTCTTTCTAGAAGAGACTATCATATAGTAAATAGTGAAATGACACCATTTCATCCCTTTTGCAGTCAAAAATAATGTCAGAAATACCCTTTTTTCCTTCCCCTGGAGAGACTGTTTTCGACAGCAACTGGCAGTCTGAGCTCTGCATCTACAGTGAATGGACCAACATGACATTTGCAGGTACATTTATATACTGTGTTATTATGTGTGGCAGCTGACCGGCTAACTAGGCATCTGGCTGCAAACTGACACAGTGCACTTTAAGGGCCATGGTTTGTTTATATTTATTTATTATATTTTTTTTTCAGGGTGTATTTATCTCTTGACTTCAATAAATTAATGCAAAAATAGGAGACATCATCATTAAACCAAACAGGACACAAAACAGATACTGTATGTATGCTGTAACAGAACAGAAAAATGGCATTTCATATTTTGGCATGGGTGGCTGAAGTGCACTATTAAACAGACATAAAAACCATCAGGGTGTTGTTGAGTCAGATTTGTGTTAGTAATAAAAAAACATTATACCTTTCACTTTAATCTGAGCCAAACGAGAAGAGATTAAATCAAGATTAAAACTCCAAAAAGAACATCTGTGCTGCAGAGTTTTAAGTTACACTCAACATCTTAATATGTTTTCCATTCCCTGTTGCTCCTCATCTTCTGGTCTCAGAGAGCTCTATCTGAAATTTATATTCATGAGCTTTTACAACTAATGGTAACCCCATCGTTATCCCTGTACCACTATCGCTCTCTGCTAAATTAATATTAATGCATGTGAGCATTGGGTTCAGTTAAGTTTATGGGTAATCATATTCAGTTTATTCCTGGTAGGACACCAGTCACATTGATTAAAAGCTGCAACAGTGGTGTTCTCCCCAGCTAGGTGTGTTAGGGCCTCCAGCTATTTTCAACCCATATATGCCATAGTGACAACACCCTGAAAAAAATCTGCTTCACTTTATGGTTCAATGAACGACATAAAAATATACCACACAAGGTTAAGCTTGTTTACTTGTGCAAGGTGGACCACCAAAACGCAATACTTATTTTACTTGTTTTATTTCTAAGTAGGCTGTTTTACTCATCAGGGCAGATTTGTTACCAACATCAGGCATTAACATAAATCAGGGTGATGCTGGGCATTGTCTCTGCACAAAATACTCCAGACTGCTCCCACTTAAAACCTCATGCCCATTAATTTTATCATTATCCTGGCCTGACCACATCTACCCATTCCCATGTGGGTGATAGATGTGGTCACGGCTAAACCACATTAATCTTGCCTTACCAAAGCTGGTAAGCACATAGGCGATGATAGCTAGAATTTCAGTTCAACTCTGGTTGAACAACACCGTCCTGTTTATTATTAGAAAGGAAACATACATACTATGCAGATTATATTGTTTCCTAATGCAAGTGTGCCGCTCACCTTGTTTGGCTTTGCAAGATATCCTGTCAGGCTGCAGGATGTATCCTTCTGTGCAGCTGCATCTGTATGACCCGTAGGTGTTCGTGCAGGTTTGGCTGCATGCGCCATACATGGCACATTCATCATGATCTTATGGAAAAAGGAAGAGAGTCATTTGTAACAAATTAGGTGTGCTCAAACATGACCCAAATACATAAAGTATACTTAATGTGGCCTCACTCTGGCACCTCAGGCATAATTACTTTTATAACCAATGAGCCTTTTTTGGAGCTGCAGTACCCTATAAACTGCTCTTCCTCCTGTCTTCCCCAAACAGGATCAAATTCAGGAAACAGTGCTTCTTTGTTAAACCCCTTCCTCCAGCATAATTATGCAATTTTATGCAATCGTGTTGGTATAAGATATGTGCAGAGTCCAAGTAAGACACTAGAGGCACCTTTGACAGCAAAATCCTGTCTTCCTACTGGCTGTCAGAAACCAGGCCCGTGGCACATATGATGAGCGTAAAAAGGGAGAGTAAGTGAAATTCTGTATACAGTATATTACAGTATGTGTGTGTGTGTATGGATGTGTGTTGGGGGTGTAATGCACAGTACATGAGGCCCTGCCTGCAGACAGATGGTTCTCATATACACAGGACCTCCTGCTTATTCATCTGAAGGAAGTCTGGCCGAGGGCAAAGAGGGAATGGGGCTCCATGGCAGAAAGCCCCCACCATCACAGCTGAATCCTACCTCTGCAGCTGGTGCCGTCCTCACCGACCTCAAAGCCGTCAGCACAGAAACAGAAGGTGCCGTTTCTCGTCATGACGCAGCCGTAGCGGCAGCGGAGCTCGTGGCAGGCTGACAGGAGCTCTGCAGGGGGAATGAGAAAGAGAGGAAAAAGTGAGAATTGGAGGAAAAGGGTATGAAAGGGTAGGTGGAAAGGGAAATTACTTTTTGATTTGGGAAATGACTTTTCTTGATTTTCGTTTTGTTGTGGCCCTTTCAGCCACAACTACTCCCTTGTCATTTGACTGTCGCAAGTTTAGACAAGAGGTTCTATGAATCACCTCATGAAAATGAAAATGGAATGGACATATTTGAAACTATTTTAAGAAAAAAGTTTTATATCTTTTGTTAACTAGAGGATCACTACAGCAGGGAAAAAATATGTGAAAGAATTTTTACAAAATTGTTAAATATCACAGAACAGAGGCACTGGAAGAGTAAAAAAACATTATTGTTCTTTAAAGTTTAAACTGTAAGTTTCATAAATTCAATTCAATTTGTGACCCAGCAATCTAAGACTTCTGATGAGAATGATTAAAACTTATTACCAGCCTATTGTGAAAGTCATCACTGACACTCTGATTGACTAGAAGCAGCCCCCAGGAAGTGCCAACATTGTCATTTCCCATGTATTTTTTGAACGTTGTGATTGGTGATGATGGTCTCTACAGCACTAATCTTTATACAGAAGGGAACAAAGAACAGCTAATTATGGCATGATGAATGTACCAGCAGAATAAATGGCACAATTGAAAATATAACCCTCAAAACAAAGCTTTAATTGCGCAGAGATTGATATGTAACTGCTAAACATTAATTAATGTCAACTCACTGCCCAAAAGACAAAGGCTTGCATTGATCATCCTTCATAATTCCTTTGCTAACCATTTCATGACATTATGAAATACTGCAGCTGTGGACCAAATCATTTCTTGACAGGGTGTATTTACATTCTAAAGCAGAGTGAGAACTAAAAGACAGTCAAAGCTTTGGTTATCATTACTTTCTGAATGAAATCACAGTCTTTGGTTTAGATTTTTAAAAGCTGAAATTATGTGATGTCAGTAGTTTAGAGACTTTTTAACAAGCACTGAGTTATTATAAGTCCATTTTTCATTACAGTATCTAACTTTGCCACTATAACTCACTGACACATTGAGATGAATGGTGTAGTTGGATTGTTTGGAGAGCAATGTATAAATCTCAGTGAGCGCTTGTTGGAGACCAATATGTCAGCTTCGGGAGCAATTTGGGGTTCAGTAGCTTGCCCAAAGACACTTCGACATGCAGACTGGAGGAGCCAGGGATCGAACCGTCGATCATCTGATTAGTGCATAACCCACTCTACTTCCTGAGCCACAGCTGGTGCTATGCTCTTTTGCCATTTCGGGGGGTCCAGTGGGCTTTAGTTTGCTTAAAAAGTCCACTTAAGTGTGTACAAAATACTGCTATCGGTATTAAAATATGCTGTAAAGCGATGACCCTGTTACCTTTCACAACTTCAGAGAGGACTGATGTGGAAGGTGTGCACCTTCTGTGTATTTGGTTTTCATAAAGCCCTCAGAGGAGTTTTGACTGACAGGGGGTTTAGTTGAAAATGACTGAATTTTCATTTATTTTTAAAGGTAATAGAGAACAAGCAAACACTGAAGTATTAAATGGTAAATGCCCTGTAGCCTTTGGCCCTCCATGACCAAAGAGAGCCTGCTTAATATTGCTCACTGGCTCATAGTGGTGAAATGATTCTGGAGGAGCAAAGAGCTCCAGGCTCAATAAACTTTAAAGATGGTCTGGAAGCACTGCAGGCATGGCATTGCGTTTCTGTATGTAAGGCTATTTTGTTGACATTAATCATTTTGTGGCAATTCTATTTAAGCAATATTACACGAGAGGGTATGCTTTAACGTCATTAGTGGCACGACAGTGATGCGGCTAGTTCAGTCTTGTAGTGACTAAGATATCTGCTGAAAAAGATATTTTTCCATGGACAGATTGGCCTCCTAACTTCACATTTATGTTGAAGCTAGCACCGTATCAGCGACTCACCGGCACAGCTGATGGAGGATGATCCAAACATTTCCAGTAACTCCACTTTATGTTGTAAAGTCCAAAAGTCAAAATGTCAAAAACAAAGATCAATGTAATCAAAATGAACAACATGTTTTTATCTAACGGAATATTTATCTTCAGTCCATATTTAGTCCACCTTTAGTCTTTAAAAATATTTTCTCTGTGCTCACTGAACTGTTTGATCTCTGACATGCTACACACAAACGAGGTACACAACTGTATTAACAAGGTGCACACCTGTGTTAACAAGGCGGTCTAACAGCTCCGTAACACACAGAATATTCATTAGAGAAAGCTGAAATTGTACATTCAGATGTATTACTTCATTAAAGTTGACTTCCAGTGGACTTGACCATCAGATTGCTCCTGCTTGTTGTATAAATTCCATTTATTCACCTACAAGAAGAGAGCTACTCTGCATCGTGCACAAAATAATAAGAGGTACTTGCTAATTATGTTATGAAGGCCAAACTGACAACTGCAGCTAGAAAGTGGTAATGATGCATCCTTTCACATAACATGAGTCAGCCTCAAAACTACATACTATAATGTCACTGTCCAATGAAGACCACATATCACCATTTAGAATCTTACTGACCAATAAAAAGATGCTATGTTACATCATGTATGTAGGATAGATCGATAGATGGAGAATAGCTTTGGATAAATTATGTTTTGAGCCAAGGATAGGCAACAAGCTCTGTGAGCTCTCTCAGCCGAGTAAGACTGATGTACGCATGTGACAGTGTCAGATGGCTGTTAACCTGAACTATGCTGATTTTAATCTAAAATAGTAAAATAGCTTTGATTAGGCCAATGTGCTGTGTGGAAACATGTGGACAGCCTTGCTATTGATAGGTTACCAATTGAGACTTAACAGAAAAGCCGAGGCTATAAAAAATCGTGCATATCCACTTCCGTTCACAAGCCACTAAATCCATCTAAAATATTCACTCTAAACTGATTACTGTGTAAACATTAGTTTCCGTTTTTGGTGTTATATGTTTCCTTTTGTTTGTTTGTTTGTTGTTGTTTTTTTTACAGAAATTGGATATAATATTGAGCTTTGTATATCAATAGAAACTTGGGGTCCTCTTTCATGGAGTTTGCCATGTTGACTTAACATCTTTCTAAAGGAGTTATTTCTATTGGTTCTAGATAAGGCCCTACTCGTTTTTTCACGCATTTCAAGGTCACCAGCGGTGAGAAGGTTGCAATTAGCAACTATACCCCTAGATGTCACTAAATCCTACACACTGGTCCTTTCTGTGTGAGCTAAATGTCACATGGGCCACACTGGAGGGTTTATGGTGTGAGATTGTGCAGCACATATTTGGGTTGACTAGAGAGCAGCACTCCTGGCAAACATAAACCTCTACAATAACATGACCAAACAATGAAAAATTAGTCATTGTGATGCCAAAGGCTAGAGCTACGAAGCTACAAAGATCCACGTACCGAAAAATCTTCTGAAATCGTAACCTCTCTGCTAACTTAAAAAAAAAAAAAATTCTATATTTATGTTTGAATATTCGCGTAAATCAAAAGCTGCTCCAGCTACTGCTTTAGTTTGGATACCAAAAGTGCAAACTGTATGTATAAACCTCTGCAAACCTTTCCACATTTATACATGAATAAATAATATTAAGATAATGTATATTGAAATGCTGAAGTAATAGGTAGTTTCTAATATAATCTTCCAGCCATTTCTGTTTACTCGTTCTCAAGCTTGTGTGTAGACCCATGTGACCTGTGCATTATTATTCATTGCGTGGTATGGTAGCTAGCATGCTTCCCTGTTGTGAAGCAATATGCAAAATGACTACATGCCGGGCTGAAGATATTCAAAGCTAATCCTTATATCTGCTCAAAGACACCAGATGATCAGCTTTCCTCTTGGCAAACACAGAGCGCTGCAGGCATTGTATATCTGCCACTGAACCTGCCTAATTCTTCTCACGTATCTAAAGCTATGCATTGCTACCTCTGAGAACACGCACTAATAGTGAAGTACATGTAGTTGCCTTGATACTATAGTACGGTCTGTTAATATACTGTATGTGGAAGAATTAAGCTTTTTACTTTGAAAAGATTTTCCTGCGGTCTATACTCTTACTGTATATTAAATGAACATATTTTTTATATGCAGTCTGCTACAAATAAAGTGTTAATACAGCAGTGATGAAAGATGCATTGGTAAAAAAGACTACACTCAAATTATGAATTCTAACAAAAAAGATCATCAGAATCAGCATATTTAATTTGCCTATCTAATTATCTGCTGGAAGAAAAGTATAATGACTGTGCCTTAAAAGAGTGATGACATTACAGAACAGTACACACAGAAATATTTATGAATTGCTGAACAAACTGAACAAACAGATATAAAATAGTTAACACTGTGAGTCTAGCCATCCAATAACATTTCATAATATAGAAAACTCAGATTTATAAAATGTTAAAATTACTGAAATATGATGTTAAGTGCTACTGAAACACAGAAGCATTCACAACAGCAAGCCCAGTCCAATTTACAGTATACTGCAGTCTAATTTGCTCTAATCAGATGTATTAACAGAATGATTCTAGCAATTGCACAAAATTAATTCCATCTGTTTTCACATTATGTCTAGTAAAAAAAAATGGTGGGTTGAGATATTTGAAGCTCAGAGGGGTTCGGCTGCTTTGTTATATGATTCTGAGGAAAATTATGATTTGCTTAAATTCTATTAGTGATTTGGGAATTTGCAACATCAAGACATCTCTGGCAGATTAAATGGCAAGCTTAAATTAGCACAAACCATGAGATCTAGTTCTCAAAATGGGCCCTCCCCATTTTCATCAGCCAATTTAGAGCACAGACACTGTTTAATTGCAGCATCTAAAGAATGATGAATTCATCATATAAAATCTTATCATAAATTGTCAGGCAATGTCATCATTTAGGTATTTGTACTGATCAACCTTGCAGCCATGGTACTTGTATGTTTGGAAAATACTATTAGTGTATATATAGTCATTAAAATAAAACTGATTTGTGTTGAATTCAATGAAACAAAAAGAAAACAATCTTTAAGTCTAAGTCTTTAATTATTTTTGACTAAAGTAGTTCATTTTAGATAAAAAAAGCACAGTCTACTGAGAATCAAAGTTAATTCCACTTTGTGAGTGGAATATTTCACCATAAAATGAGTTCTCCTAAATGTTGAATGTTGTGTTTGATTGATTAACCAATGGGGCCTTGTTGAAAAAAAGGGTAAAACACATCTTGTATCGGGGCTATTATGTGAACCACAGAAGTTGACAGCATGTCTCCTAGCAATGCTGGCTCTCAAATGTCAGTCAACAGTTGCCATGGGGGACGCCTACCCAGAGGCCTGAATCTCAGATGTTTTGACAAATGTATCCAAAAGTGTTAGAAATGGAAGAATGTGCACAGTAGTTGAATCATCATCATAGTGTTTATTAGCTTACGCAAAAGTGAGTATAATTCAAATTTCAGTTCAACATTTAAGATTTAGTCTTATTCATGTCTTTGAAAACTGTTAAAATTAATTAAATGATATTGACTCCACAGCATCACTCAAACAAAAAGTCATACATCTATCAAGCAGACCACTTGAGAAGAAGTTTCTTAGACGGTCCACATTCAGCCCCACAGATGGCAGAGTATGAATGGTGAGTGTGGCACTGTCCCTCTGCCAATACAAACAAGAAGCCTCACCATGGGTGAGAAAAGGCTAACCCAAGGCTAACAGTCAGATTGCCCCATCTGGCCTAATTATGGCTTCCCTTTAGGGATGGCCATGGCCTTCTCAAAACTCTGTTTGCAGTCAAGGCCTGTAATTAATGTGGGACCAAATTAAGATGCAAACCCAACACAGAAGGTACACCCATGGCCGGCTCAAGGACCTTTAATGAGTGGATTTTTCACCCATAAATTAAAGGCTTAACCCATTCTGTAGGTCTGTAGCTGTGGTTGGTATCCTCTGGGTGGCAGGAATGACAAGATTGATTCAAGAACTATGAAAATAGGTCATGAATTCCCTGAGGTTCAAACATTCAAGAGTTTCCAGAAGTGTGTGCAGGGAAATATGATTCGTATAAGATTTGCAATGATTGTAGTGACACCATTTATTGACAAGGCTTTAGAAAGTTATCTGAGAAGCTTAAGAGTGTCGGCTTTGATGTGACATGGAGCTGTTTGGATGGTCTAGAAGGTATAATATTCCCAAGAAATTGAGAGATGCATGGGCATGTACATGTAGCTTTTCAAAAACTGTAATCCTGTAGCTCAGACTAGGGCTCAAATATGACAGTAAATGTTGTTAATCCCTCAAAGCACAATTTGTTTAAGGATTTGAGGACTGGTACGCTGCCAGGCTTCTGACATGCCCTTAAATATTGGAAGAAACATTATGGGTGTGGGTGTCGAAATCTTCCAGCGAACAATGAAATTTTAATTCTAACCACTCCTGAGGAAGAAAATCCGCTGTAATAGGATTTGATGACACAAGATCGTTTCCTCATATTAGGGAGAGTAATGATATGAGTGACAATATCTTACCAGATTGTGGAACAACAAAGTAAGATGCATGAAATATTGATTGCCAGTGTCTGCTGTTATTTATATAGTGTGTAGTGGGGCCTGGCAGTCAATCCCAACCAGTGTTACCAGGATAACAAGAGCTGGAATTTCAACTCCTCATACAGCAAAGCAAAATCTGACACATAATTTAAAATTAGATGACTTTAATGTCATGTAATATTCAGACAAATCCTTGAAATTACTTTTAAATCATCACATGCATCTGTATCGAAAGCAGAAGTAGGAAATAAAACACTATTGAACGTTACTGCCTCATCTTCCCCGGTAAAGTGACTGCAGTGAGGTAAAATAACACAGTAAAAAGCACAGCACATTTCAGAGTACCACAGGAGAAAGGAGAGCGATCACTTTGACTACTTACTGTAAATGTTCCATCCATTAGAGGGGCAAAAATTTAATAAATATGCTAATATGTTACAGTCTACGAGGCTGGTTGGCAGCATATTTTCAGCCTACTGAGAAACACTGAAAAAATTATTGAGCTGTATTCATGGCTAGTCATTTTGGAACAAGAGCATCACTTATCACAGGCTCCTTCACCCTGGAGAAAAGTGTTTGTTTGTTTGAGATGTCGTAATGAAAAGTTAATCAAGTGAGATAATTGAATGTTGTTCAGAGACAAAGGGTGGGAGGGATGGTGCATGTTTGACATTGTTTATTTTTATGAAGCTTTATCATAAGAAAAGAAAGAAAGATATATGTTTTCTGTATATTGTTACTACTGGAATGTCAGAATGAGATGAACCAGGGAGACAATGCTTTCTCACTTTCTCGGTATGAGAAGTTTTTTCTGCTACTTTCAGCCAATGCACTCTAGAAGGCAACAATAATTTAAATCCCCAAATGTGTGCGTTCCCTATAGAGGACATATACATATTGACTTTGACAAGCTGTGCTATCACATGGAAATCATTGCTGCATAAAAGTCCAGATTACCCGTATGTGGCAGAAATAGATCCATATATTTTGGAATCAAATACATTAGAGAGCTCGTCATTGCACAATGCTGGAAAAGGCTGCCACACCTCATCACTCCCTTCTGAGTGAGTGAGACTGGCACAGAAAGTCCAATCATACATTCAGTCACAATCAACGATGTTCTGGAAAGTCATTTTTTAAGGGTTCAGATCAGAGCCAACATACATCATGCAGGTGGATTCTAAATGGGTTTAAGTAAATATCGATATAATGGGTTAATTTTCCAGTGTCAAGATGCATCCAGACTTAAAAACAAACACTGAGACTTGGAGTTTGGGGATTTTTGACATAGTACTTTTTTTATTTATGTTTTTTTTAAAGATTATTTTTTTGGGCTTTTCAAGCTTTATTTGATAGAGACAGCTGAAAAGTGACAGGAATGTGGGGAGAGAGAGATGGGGAATGGCATGCGGGAAAGAGCCACAGGTCAGATTCAAACCCTGGGCTTCCGCAGCAAGGACTGAGCCTTCGCACAAGGGGCGGCGGCTCTACCAACTGAGCTAAACACCGCCCCCTTTGACATATTACTTATGCAGATAACTGCAATCCCATCAGTCACCGCAAATAAACTGTTGAATTTGTGTTTTCAGTTCCTTTTTTCTCACATAAGTTCAAATGTATTGTACATATTACTTTTCAGGATAAACATTTCTTAAACTAAAGAAAATAAATAAATAAATGAGATCTGTAATCTTGTCATGAAGTACCTTGTTGTTGTGATACTTACTTTGTAACTTGTAAGCAAATTTGGTTTATGTTCTAGAAACATTGACCAATTTAACACACATGTATTTGATAAAATAGTAGTACTTGACATTACTCAAATCTAATCATGCTGTCTAAAAACAGAATTATATTCATTGCAAACAGCTGCAGAGTTGGCCAGTCACAATACACTGCTGGCCAATCATCAAACATGCTGACAATATTTTGATATCAGACTGAAAACATATAATGATACTGCTGACAGCTCTGCACTGTAGCTGCTCAAACTAACATTGATATTAGCTTCACAGGTTGATAGGACGAGCTGTTTCAACAACTCTGAACCCTGGAGGTGACTTTGAGGTGATAAGCTTAAAATGATGATATGATGTATTTCACGAGATTAATTAAGAGGTTCTGACAACTTTGTTCACGAGCTGTCGTTTACACTTACACACATACATACAGCTGTTGAGCAACCTGCTAGCTACCTCTCTGATCACCAAGGTATTCATCTCAGTTGTTGATATAAGCAAGA
Organism: Miichthys miiuy; assembly: GCA_036365135.1. Lineage (NCBI taxonomy): Eukaryota > Metazoa > Chordata > Actinopteri > Sciaenidae > Miichthys > Miichthys miiuy. The sequence continues at coordinate 13,423,799 of CM071612.1, forward strand.
ATTATTTTGACAAACATCAAAAATGAGTGGTGTGTATGCCTCCATAAAACCATCTTTTGCAAATGTAAATAATCACCAGCATACGCAGAGCATATTAACCAAATAAGAGCCAAGAGTATCTTTTAGAGACCATTGTGGTAATTTTGAGACTAATAGCAATTTTAGAGGGTAATCATTGATTGGCAGCTGAGGCAGTGAATTTTGAGCTGGATTGAAAATAGGCCTTTTCTATGAGGTGACTATGCGAAATACTGAGGGATATGTCTAAGATATTCTAGTCAGGCTCTTCTTTCTTTTTTGTTGTTTTATTTCAAGAGCTGTCATTACAGTGCTCATATGTAAAATAGTAGTAGTGTACTCTTTGCAGCCTCTTCAGATCCTTTGCTAAAGTAAAGGTACTAATAGCACATTGTGAGAATTCTGCAATTCAAAATATAGTATGTAAGTGTTATAAGAGAGCTAAATTTACTCTTTAAGTATGAAACGTCAAAGTATACTTGAAGCAGAACAATGGTGCCTGTCATTGTTTATACTCTGATGTATATGGATTAATACTACTGCTGCATTAATGTGTATGTTACATTTTAGTGCTGTATATGTTTACAGTTGTGCTACATTTAACATGTTTAAATATTGGTAGGTAGTTTAATCTACAGCAATGCATCATATTCTCTAAAATCATGATAAGACTGTAATAACGCTTTCCTGTGTGAACCACTTATCTCAAAAACCTCAAACAAACCAACTCATCTTTGTGACAATATATTTTCCAGCTGATCCAAGACATTTTTTTAATCATTTACTGTGCTTAAGCTGTGTGAAAATATCTCAACACATGAATTCATGAATACATCGCACTCAAAATTAACCCAATTTAGAGATACATGTTTTTTCACTGGACACAAAAATTGTAATCTGAACAATAAATCTGGTAACTGACAACTGTATAGCTGTTGGAGAAACATAGTAAAAAGTTCCATATTTGCCTGTGACATGTGGTGGACAGGAAGTATAAAGTTATATAAAATGTAAATATTCAAGTAAAGTACAAGTTCAGTACATGAGTAAATGTATTTAGTTACACTCCACAACTGGATTCAGGTCTCCCGATGCGCTGACTGATGCAGCAATTTGTTTTTGCGAAAGCCTGGCTTAAATACTAGAACTGACTGAGTTCAAATCTACAGATTTTAAGAATAGTAGAAGCACATAGAGAGAATTACAGTTCATCCAACTCATGTGAAGCAAATTTAGACAGGGTAGGTATTAGATAGTTGATATAGAACATTGATTTTTCCCTCAGAGAATATACTTGAAAGCTTAGTAAAAAAAAAAACGAGAGAGAAAGGAGAGCGATCAGGGAGCAACAAGCTTCCCCACTGGTGGAGAAAAAAACTCAGAATCAGAGCCTATATTGGTGATGAAATGGAATAATGAGCACCGGCAATAACCGTGGCAGCTCTGGCTCTATTGTGAGCAGTGAAGCAGCTCTTTCATTGGCAATGAGAGAGTGAGCATATGCGTGACAGCTTAAACAGAACACTACATTAGAGTAAAGCTCTGGATATGTGTATACAGTATGAGTGGAGTTATACAGTTATACTGTGTTTTTGCAGTGCAACTAGAGCTGCCTGAACCAGCTTCACAGGCAGTAGGTTAGCAAAGCATTATATATATACATATATATATGCGAATGCACGAAAGCAGTCTCATAGCCCTGTTTACACCTATATTATTCAGACTGCCATAAAAACAGAGCTCTGGCTGTGATGTTTTTTATCACCTATATCAAACTCATAAAACTTAATGCTAATGATGTCTCTGAACTCACACACAACCAGCTGCATTCACACTTTGCACAGAAAAGTGCCAGTTGTGATATACTAGTGTCAGCATACAGTACAAGTAATAAAAGCCAATATGTTGAATCTTTAATGTGAATATAGTATATTTATAGCACACATATAGCTATATAGCATATTCTGATGACGCAATTTTTGTTTGCTAAAAAAAATAGCTAGTCTCAGTTAAAATGGTTGCTGTCTATCAACCACTGCCATCATTATATTACTGCTGGAAGAAAGCAAAGTAAGAAGAAGCCATATTAGGAGGATAAAATTCAATAAATGATGTTCAGATTTTTTAAAACAATAGAAATAAGAATCTAATCCTAAGACTATAATCAAACTGCTGTGGAAATGAACAGTCAATTACACCCTAAGCAAAATACCAGTTGGTTTTAATCATTTGGTGTAATTTCCTGCAGTTTATATTGTTAAGGCTGCATTGCTGACGCTGACTTTAAGACAGCAATGGGATGACATCAAGCTATCATGTGATATAGTCTCTAGTCAGATTCCATCATTGCTTAAAAACAACAACAACAACAAAAATCCGATGTTGAATTGTGTTAATGTGTAACACATTTTTTGGTGGAAAAAGTGAAAACATTGAGTAAACAATTTAAACAGACAAGGATTAAGCTTGGTGTCAAAATTAAGCTTTAATTTTTAGAATCTAGGAAATACCTAATGCCAAGCCATTGAGAAAGTCTCCAAATTCAGTTTCTAATCTCAAGGCTGTTTTTTTTATTCTCCATGTTCATTTGGAAGAAATGTGTTTATGCTCAGTTTCTGGGACTGCCATAAAGATAACATATGAAGTCTAAGCTGAATTGTGTTTATTTAAGTTTCCCTCAATAAAAGCAGTAGAGACTTAAGAGATCCCACGGCACAGCCATGAGCATGCGATTAAGAAAGTGCAAGTTTCCTGAAGGTGAACGAAAAGAGTTTGGTGGTTTCCATCTGGGCACCTTCATATCAAGGCCTCTCGGGATGTTCAGCATGTATATTCATAAGAGGTGGGCAGGAAAGGGAGGGAAAAAAAGTTTTGTAAGAGACCCAGCTGGTTGCCTAAAACTTCTCTTTGGTGACCTCAATTTCTCCTGCTTCCCAATGAGTTTGGTTTGTCCATGCAGAACTAAGCATAATCTACAATCCCTGAGTGAATTTAAGCAGAAGGTTAGGGCCACACAACATGAGCTTTATCTTTAACATGGAATGAAACAATGTGTAGGAAGAAGAAACATTCCTATTTTCAACCAGAATAATTCATAGTTTGTGAAAGAATCTTTTTTTGCTGCTTTAGCCAAGGCAGTAACAGCAGAGGACTGCAGTGTCGCATTAAGAGGGAGATTATCATTCAGATCACATATTTGAATGCATCAGAAAGTGCCTTTTAAAGGAATTTAGAGCACAGAGGGGTCATGTTACGCATCCATTGACGAGGGGTTTGTGAAAAGACATATGTGGCAAGAATAATATAAAATCTTAAAGGCCTATGCAAAGTTATGCAACAGGGGACAACAATGGACAGTGAAAGATGTTTTTGGAGCTATGGCAGCTATAAACCATAGACAGTACATGGCACAGCACTCAATGAAATAAAATATTAACAATAAAAAATATTAATTTCTCAGTTTACTACAATTTTGTCAAACAGAAATAACTTTACTTTGAAAGAAAACATGGAGTGTGAAAGAATGAAATATGCAGAAGGTCTCCTGTTTGGTAGTCTTGGACTTTAAAATAGCTGACATTCTAACCTTGACATTTTGAACCAAAAATTTAAAATGCAAAGCAGTGTATCCAAATTAAATAGAGGCATAAGAGAGCAAGCTCCTGGATTTATTGGTAATTCAAGTCTCACTCTATTCTTTATTTAACTTACTGCATTTTAAGTTAGTGGGGAAATAATGTTTTCAGTGGAGATCGGAGGTCTTGAAACAGATTAACCAGTAAAAAAGATGAAATGTATGAATAAGTAGTGGAGCATACAGAACTCTTTACAAATGTGCACAGAGCTTTGAAGACAAAAAATATGAAAAAAAAGGTTATTAGCTCACGTTTTGTGAAATGAAAGCCTTGTTTTATGTACTTGAGTTGCAAGTTGCACTGATTTTTGGAGGAGGTTAAAGTGTTCGCTTTCTTCCTAAAAAGAAATATTCAAAGATTCAACATTCATTCATGGAGACTGTGGCCATGACTCATTACTGCTCCATTAAATTATAACAAGGTGAGGTTTACTGTATATTAAATATACAGTAAAGATACCAAAGATACTATAGTAGTATAGTATCTTTGTTTTCCTTTTGGGGGATCTAGAGTCATTTACAAGTTGTGCGCAGTATAAATGTTTTATTATGATGGCTATAGTACTGCTGACATCTTCTCATGAGCATACAGTTGAATAAGGTAGCTGATATAGCAGCTGATAAGATTTTTATTGCTTTGTCCTTTCAACTGGATTAAGTGACATTTGTCTCTGTCTCTGTTTTGACACACTTTGGCAGTATAAATGGAAATATCTGAGCCTGCAAAGGCTGCCTGCATGTTTTACCTCATTCATTAAACCTGACATGACATACCTGTTAGACAACACAGTATTTGAACCATGTTTGCACATCCTGTACTCTGCCTTTCTGTTTAGTTCTATGAGCAGACCTCAAGATAACCCTGAAGATAATTTTGTAACTCACATTTAGAAAGTAGCATTAAATTTATGTTACTGCAGTTACATTACAGGTCACAATGCCCTTAGAAAGGTCGTGCTGTATAAACACTTCATTGATCCTTCATGCATTTGTAAGTGATCTGTGAACTTAAATAGTGATTTTTAAACCAGACCGACATGTTGCATATTGTTAAAATGTCCTCCCGCTTCAATCAATATTGATTTAATTCCAATCTCTGGCCTGAGGCAATGTACCAAGTAAATTCCTCAATGCAAGAAATAGTGTAAGGAGTGAAACACTAGAGCAAGAGTTTTCTGCAGTGTCAACAGGCAGGCATTTGGACTCTTCACAGCTGTGATTCAGAGGCTACCATATCCTTGCACCTTGCACTCACACAGAGACAAAGCTCAGCATGACTTTAACTGTCTTACAGGTCAAAGAAGGTTGTGGATTCTGCCAGACAGGGGCCACTGTTGTGCCAAGACTGCAGCAATCACGAGACAGACGCTACCTTATCACAGAAGCCAGGTGTCCATAGCAGCTTGGTATAGTGGCTAAGAATGCGAGCAACAACAAAAACTTGTGTACAACACAACACCTGGTGCTCCTTTCCCACTGTGTCTCTTGCCTGCTCTGACAGGATGGATGATGAAGTAACCTTGACAGCCAGTTTAAAAAGTTAGAAAGTGCCAGCTCAAGCCACTATTTCATGACTTAGCCTGTATATCATCAACCACCATGCATTAAGAGATGAACTGAAGTGATACAAAGGACAGATTAAACAGTGCTTATCTAAGTGAATGTAAAAATGATCCTTAAACTCCTTTAATCAACCAAAGTACACTTTAGCTTAAATTTACTTGACTGAACTTTGGTGTCGTGAATATCTTATGCAAAGCACATTAACAGACTAACTAAAAGTAAAGTATTTTAAACAGCTAGATATTACAGATTCAGTGTGCAAAATGAATTTTTACAATCCCTAAAATCCAAATAAGATGAGCGTGACACTGAGTAATTACCATAATAATGAGAATACCTATTCATTTATGTACTCTAAAGCCATCCATAAAAAATCTGAATATGAAAGCATCATTAACTCTTACCTCGACAGTGAACTCCTTCATCGTAGCCATCGTCACAGTCCCTGGCCCCATTGCAAAGTTTGTTGAAATGAATACATTTTTTTGTCCCGACGCACTGTATATGATTGAGGGGACATCTGATCACCACCTCCTGTACACCTAAGGAATAGAAACAACAACAACAAGTGTTAAAAAAATAGTGGTAAATATCCATTTATTCCAGCGCTAATTCATTCATGTTTACTGCAATGCCAAAGTGCTTTAATGTTTGTTTGTTTTTTTGTTTTTTTCAGAATATGGAGTAGCACTCACACAGTGAAGTCTGAAGACCGTATGTAAAATACATTTGCATATTCCATTGTGATTATCATTTGGAATTGTTGCAGGTAGACATTTTCTTTCCAGTATTTTTTGAGTAAAGTGCTGATACTTCAAGACCTCTTTTATAGAAGGCAGAAGAACCTATGCATATGCAAATATATTTATACTTCACAGCATTGTTCTTTACACACAACAGATGTTCGCCACACTGCTTTGCAGGCGCACTGGTGAAGTCCTGTAACAAACTGCCCGACTCTCCCTGCCAGCCAGGCAAACAGCAGAGAGCAGCTGCTTAAGGATTCATGAGGCACATAGATGACCCTCATTCATGTGGCAGGAACAAGAGGACATAAAACACAGCTGACCAGTGCACCAGCACTGTAAATGTGTCACATCTCCACCTTAACTACATTGATATCAATTACCAATGTGCCGTTGCAGCCACTTAATGGGAAGATTTATCACCCACATAGAGGGATCCGTAACAATCCCCCAGAGTACTCCCACCCCTAGAAACTGACATCCAGGCACACTTGGACCATCTTGACTGGGTGGTTACTTATTCACACCATCCATTTCTACTTCACAAGGTAAGAGATACTTCGGTTAATGTGACTATCTCAATAAGGGCTGTCATCCTCTGCTGATTTACAGAAGGGATATGTGGACAAGTAGGTGTGCGTCTGTATTGACACAATAATGACTCATATTAGTTTCTCCTCCCAAGAATTTTTATTACTTTAAAAGTGTAGCAGGAGATCTTCTTCTTTAATGAATATTTCTTGGCTATCCCCTCAAGCCCCAGTGATTTAAACTATTTTTATGCCATATTTAGGTAAGTCAAATTTAAGTGACCTTGTCTCTGAGAGTTCATATTTCATACATGGGCAAACTGGCAGCCTCATTTGCTGGCCTCTGAAATGTGATTATAACGTCACTCTTTTTTATTTCCCTTCTTCTTTTCAGTTCCTTTCGGGATGGAGTTTGATATTTGTGCTCCTTTCAAACTGCATGTATGAAAATATAATTGTAAATGCATCATACATACAGTATATCTGTATCTATATCTATATCTTGTTATCTAAGTATATCTTACCTTCAGTGGATGCTGAAGGTAAGATATATTTAGATAACAAGATATTTTGATTTGTTTGATTTGTTTCTTAAATCCATCACATTTGAATTAAACTCATATAAGAGCTTATTGTGTAGCTGATACTTGAAATCACTCCACTTCAGAGAAGGAACACACTGTTGCAGAGCATTAAACCCAGTGCCACATCATAGCACATGTCCATTTGGCAAATGTGCTATTTAACACACAGCTGTAAGGGCCTCTGACAATGTAACAGTGTTGTCAACCTCTCCCCTTGCTTTCTCGCCACATGGGTTCTAATCTAATGTGATAAGGGGAGGGATGGCGCATGAATATTCAGTGGCTCTGATCTGTCATGCAGGGATACACAGATGGTCTCTCAACGGCTGAGGTGCTCAGAATTCCTCAGTCAATTCCCAAACTATACTGTACTGTCGGATGATTGCTCAAAGTCATATATACAGCATCGTACACTATGTCATGTAACACACCCTCTGACAGCTACACTGGAGCTTCTCTTTCCTTGTATGTTAAGCTCACATAAGATCCCCTTGAGCAATCCAAAGTGCACAGAGTTACTGTTTGACTAGAGCTGGAATCTCTTGTACAAAGAATATGTTCAGTTTCAGCTTGAGAAAAATGTGCAAATATACAAACAAAGAAAAAAAAATGCACAAGTAAGTATTACTCCCTAGAGGCCATTAGTGATGATAAGCTGTGAGATGAGCATCTTCAGGAGCAAATATAGAAAATATCATGACGGCAGATTTTGCAAAGTCAGATATTAAATGGATGTATTTCTAAATTTACAGTGTTTAAACAAATGCAAAGACAACATTGAAGAAAATTATGCCCTAAAATGTTTTTATTATGTATATTTAGTTAAAACCACTGAATATGTAGATCATAAATATCATTATTCTGATGGCACATGGTTTTGTTTGTTGACAAATTAAACAGTCTCAGTGAAAACTGGTGCAGTCTGCATGTTGCCTTGAATCATCTCAGTGGTCAGATGGGAGAGGGAGGGATGCAGCAGCCTGCAGTTTCAAATCCTACACAGTGGCTTTAATAACTGTGCCTTCAATCATACAGTAGTCCCTTTCAATATTACAGAATGAGCCATTTTTCATGGCATATAGTTTGACTTGTCATAGTACGAAAACACAGGTGTCACTTACAGCATTAACATCTTATCTATTCAAGTGGAACAGATCAAATTGGATCGGCATTTACATGGAGTTCAGCCATCATTAATTTTATTATTCCCACCTGTGTTTTTCTTGCCGTGATATGTCAAAATGTCTTCCATGAAAAGTGTGTGCGATCTGATTTTTTAAATATGTCCTGCTTTAAAAGCTCAGCACACCCATTCATTATTCTGGCTGATTGGATTGGCTGCTCAGGATGACTTTGGGTAGATCCATGCTGGAAATTATGTGAAATCAACAAACATCATGGCCTAATAAGAATAAATATATCACAAACTAGCAAGTGCTGTTGGAGCCAATTTTTTGTGTTTAATTATTTTATAATCTAGATGATTTATGTAGTATGAGAATAGTCATTTGGATTTATTAATTGTTTATGTATTTAGCTGTTGTGATTAACTCAGATTTCTATCAGCAGTGGAAGAAGGAAGAGGCATGTCTGAAGAGGTCCTTTTGTCTGAACCCACTGTCCTGAAAGGAGATTTAATCAGCCAGAAAAAGTAAAAACACTTGGAGGTCCATGGATATCTATGGGCTTTAGGATAATATGCTTTAGCAAGCCAGCTGTCAGTGTGGACATTTAGAGGAAGCACACGTGCACAAAGTTAATGGAAAGACAGGATCAGAGAGAAAACAAATGACGGTTTGCAGTTGAATGAAAGTTAGTTGAGGACACATCCATTTAACTGAAAATGTTTCAGACTTCCCAAAGATGCTGAATTCCTCTGACAAAGTGGCCAACGTTCTTATTTATTTATTTATTTTTTAAATCAAGCAGGCTGGAACTGTGTTTGAAATACAAATTGCTCATGACAGACAGACAGACAGACAGACAGACAGACAGACAGACAGACAGACAGACAGACAGACAGACAGATAGATAGATAGAAAACAGATCAACTGTGCATTAGGTCCCTGATGCTTTGTGTAAACCTCCAATTATTTCAAATGAAAACTGCATGGTCCTAGTAATGGTTTGATAAATGAATAATGTCCAGAGATGAAATGGGCAAGCACACTTAAATACCAGTTTAATCATAACACCTTTGAGTGGAAGGCAGCTGTTCCCCTGGTAAGCTATAAAAAATATGATACTGTAATATGCTTATTCAGGTAAAGCGGAAAACATTTAAGTTCGGCATCAATATTTATTAATGTCGTATTTTACAATAACACGACTATAAATTAAATAAAACACCCCTATCTAGTCTAAATACTGTGCATATATTACTGGCACTGCTGAAAGCAAACCGATATTGTATGCTGTAATTGTACTGAAGATGAGCTTCATACCTAAAACTTCATTTGCAGCAAAGAATTATGGTACATGACTTGCGTTACACAGCAGGTCAGTTTTAAGGGTGAATGCTAGATCACATTTCACCTCAACACTTTTGCATTATGAGTTTAATGAACATTGCAGACTCAGGGCTGCTAGCAAGATTTTACATTTTAGGATATGTTAATTTAAAAAAAAAAGCCTTTGAGGAGTGAAAGAGGAAGAATCAGCTGGCCCAAACTAATACCTCTATTTAATATAAAATGAGAGGTTTCTAGGGGAGAATTTCAGGAGCTATGTTCCTGATAATAATAATGTTAATTTGAGCTGCTACCAGTTATAGGAGTAATGGATTCCTAAAAGAAAACAGGTGACCAATCAACAGGGGAACTCACTGAACTTCTATGCACATGGAATTATCATATCTATAAGGAGACCTTAATTTATAGTTAAATTTGATGCTCAGAGTAGCACCCCGTCGTCTGACCCGAGACAACACCAATGTAGACAATTACAATGATGTTAGTATTTTTTTCAACCCTAACCTCCTTATTGTTCTTCTTCTTCTTATTATTATTATTATTATTAGTACATAAATTACTGATCTAAACATGAGCATGATCAGGGGTTAAATGGGGTTGAGAATGCTCTGGGCTCAGCCCCAGCACATAGCACCCTATACTCTTTTATGTCATCAGGACTGGCCGACATCGACCAGCACCAATAAAATCAAAATCCTGTTTGTTTGCAACACAAAAACAATAATGAGAGCACATCGTCAGCCCACTTGATTATGTACCAGTCACACCCATGACAACCTACATAACAAATCCCAAATTTACATTGCCTTATGCACCGTAACAAACTCACTTAGATATGTAGTAGAGAGTATGTTTTTATATATTTATTTTCACAACACTGTAGAGAGACATTTCAAACAAGATGATATTTGTCTGCCAGATACACAAGACAAACATTGTTACCTATTAACAAGTAGCTACAGTAGTGTACTTTCACTAAATTCAGTGATGAGCAGTTCATAAAAACAAACCATGACAGAGAAGATGTCCCCAGAAGTAGTGTTTTAATGTTGTTAACATTAACCTCTGGACTCATAAACTGTGTCACTGATGTGGAAGAATAAATATAAAGTTTAAAAGGCATGAATATTTCAGTCATTCTGCTTGTGTGCCTTTTTGTGTATTTGGTGAGTGTGTGTGTGCTTGTTCAAGATGATGCATCAAGACTGGAAAATTATGAACTCTTCACCTTTGCATGTTGTCTGTCTGCTGAAGTCATTATTCATGTCATGCTTAAGCGTGAGGGTGTTTGGATTCTAAAATATCTGTGTTCTGTGATGCTTTGGTTAAACTTGAATAACTAATATCATATCTCAGCTTGATTGACTGCATAGGCAGATTCTGGATGTATGATGGTGCACTATTCATCTTGCTACTAATTGTAAAAAAGGTAAATAAATAAATTACTGCATTGACAGCACTTTTATCCAAAGCGCTTGACAAGGATTTTGTTGCTCATTGACCCAATCACACACTGATGACAAGTTACCAAGCAGGGTGCTGGCCTCACCATTTGGAGCAATTTGGGGTTCTGTGTCTTGTCCAAGCACACCCACTGTGCCTCCTGAGCTACAGCCACCCATAAACAATGTGTATCATTCAAAGTACATGCCTGAAACTAGTGAAACCAGTTTCAATGCAAAAGAAAAAAAAAAAAACTGCTTAAAATGTATACAGATAAAGTGGAATGAGATAAAGAAGAGCAGAGTTTGGTAACATTATGGACACATTTAACTAATTATAAACTACATCTCATCACAGCATGTGGTGGTATGAAAAAGTGCAATGGTCTTAACAGGAAGAGCTCTATATTTTTCTGGGTGACCTTTACATCCTCGGCATTTGAAATGATGTACTCAGCCAAAAGAGCTTATTTTGCTGTATTTGTCTGACCCAAGACATAGGTCATATTTTCCATAAGTCAGAATTTTCAAGGACTGAGATTCTTCAAGAAAGTGAAAGAACCTGTATGACCATAGGATTAAATGTTATGATTTTCAATACCCCTGGAGAAAGATGGGGATGCAGGACAATGAACCATCACTTGGCTCCTAACTAATCGCATGGAGCTGCTGGGAAGCCGCCAGTGGCACAGTATGAACTCTACAACTCCCTGATGGGAAAATATGTATGCCTTTCTATGTTTGTTGACATGCATGGCCAGCATTTGGTGATGTTCTGCCAGGCCTGGACTGGAGCCATGTTTACACTTCACTCAAGATCATTGCTCGTCTGCACATTAAGGCTAATTGTGTTTTTAGTATTATTTTGTTATTATTCAGATTGACTGCAGAATTTGTAGGCATGAAACTAAGATTTTGGCATCAGAAGTGCTGTGGTTTATGTTAGTAGTCTGAATAGTATTGACTAATCACGTTCACACAGACTTTGGTTGCATACAGGTAAATCATTTGCATAAAGGGTAAAAGAGAAAGAGAAAATACAATCACAAATCATCTATCATGACAATGATTTATCTTTTCTTTCACAATTTAAAAATGCTTCTGCATTTATATGCAGATATCTGTTTAGAGAGATTAACATAAATGTCTTTTTTGTCAATCTTGTGTAGTGAACTCGCTAATCCTACAGTAAATAAGGACTGCAGAGGATAGATGTGACATTGGTCATTGCCCCCAGAGGATGTATTTGGTACTTGTCCTTCACATCGTTGAGCAATGTTAAAGCAACATTATGTAATTTTTCAGTGATCAACACATAAACTCTATGTAACTTTTGCACTATGTAGCTTTGTGCTCTGTGTACTAACCCTAAGTCTGTAATGCTTTACAGCACTAAATGGACCTTTGGCAAGAGGAGGTTTGCAGGCTCGGGGATAGCAGATGGGCAGTGACACCAGTGTCATAACAGAACACTGGTTTTGCAGGCAATGTAACCAGGCTGAGCAGTATCTATGGTGAAGAGACCAAAGACGACAGTAATGAAGGAGGCCAAGAAAAGAAAAAGAGAGAGTGATCAAGCAAGAAGCTGCCAGACAAGTAAATACTGGACTGCATTTTAGTCACCTGCGAGAGCTTTGTTAAATAAAAGACTGAAGTCTTTTGCTGGGCTTCTTACTGTTGGACTAATAAGTTATATAAGCTGACTGCTATGTCTTGTGTTGTTGCACTTGCTTGATGTTTCGTGTTAGTTGTGGAGTCTCTGTTTTTTTGATCATGAGTGATATAGTCATAACAAATACACAACTGTCTATATTTTCAACAGTGTATTGAACTGAAATTGTGGGCGCTAAATCGCAAAAATACAAATTTATATGCAATGTTGCTTTAATAAAGCAACTTTAGAGTTATTGGAAGTTGCAGCCTTCTTCTTTTAGCAGAGGCCAGGCCTTTTCCCAAGTCTCAAACTCACAGGCTAATACATACACATCCAGTATCTCTCCTGAGTCAAAATTCATCATCCTCCAATGTAACTTCTTCAAACACAGCAACCCCCCCCCCACTGGACCCCCCAAAATGACAAATAACATAGCACCACTGGCATTAGTAAATTTAAGATGATTAGTGAATTTCACATTTGAATCTTTATATTGCACATAAAATGACTACTATTGCACTACTACTTAGAAATATTGAATTTTTGCACTGTGTCCAATAAATGAGCAAAATGATAAAAGTAATGTGCACAGAGCTCCTCTGACACCTCATTTCCTGTGTGCTGTGGCTTATTATTTGCTGTAAATTGATGCTGAGCATTCAATCAAATCTATTAGAAAGAGAACAAAAAAGGTTGCCACTCTGCTGTGGAATGAAGCCGGGTGTTGGCATCTGTGACATCCAGGCTCTACTGTATAATCAAGAATCTTTACATCAGTCCACAGAGAGAAATGAGCTGCCCCAAATGTAGTAAAGCTGCATTTGACAAACACCAACAAAAAATATAAAAACAGCAAAAAGGTCAATTTATCATTATTTAGAAAACAGTGACAATTAGTCAATAGAGATACTTTTGTGACCAACCATTATGCAAATGTACCCATATCTAATTGTTCTGGGGCCAGCTTCAAATGAATTATACATACAGTATATTGTGGTTTGAGAGGCTAAAACCAATATTCACAGAGAAGAATGATCTCATTATGAGTCAAATATACAGTGTAGCATTACTGCTGGCATTCTTTCATCAATAAATACACAATGGTGATAATGTTATCTAAATTAACGTCATTGTTGCAATGAGATTCTGATGTATAGCGTTGCCTGAAGTAAATAACTGTTTTAGCACATCATCAAACATGCATTGCAAACCCACAATCAACGCTGTTTGGTGCCGTAAGCTGATAACTCTTCAACATTCGGTATAACAAAATGTTCAAACAAACACATACAGTAGTGTTCAGACCCCATCTTGGTATGATATTATTTTAGGACCTAAATGCAGAAAGATCTGCTGTGATGATTTTGGGATAGGTCCCAGCTTGTGTCTTGAAACACTATCCATCCAAGAGGTAATTTTATACTAAGAAGAAAGTAACTTTGCAAGCTCTCCAGTTGATTTGTTTAATTCAGACTGCTGAAGACTAGCTTCTATCTTGATGAATTTAAATCCAATATTCACTATCCTTTTAGCTCTGTTTTGGTTTCAATCAACTCATGAGGGAAATATCTACTCTTTAACTGCCAAATGTGCCACAAAATTCATAAGCTAGTCATTAACTTTCTCTCTCAGCTGTTTGGTGCTAAATCTCTGCATACAACTGAGGGAACTGCATAGCAGATTCACTAAGATCGCCGTCTCTTGCCGTATCTTTTTTTTTTAGCCAAAACCACTAACCCCCCAAACCTAATCTAAGTCGTTTTTGCACATAAACCTAACCAGAACTTAACTACATAGCTGCAAATACTGTATAGCCACTAAATCATAAAACACCCATGTGGGCCAGTTCACAAAGCAATGACAAACCATATTTAGCTTGGATAACGTGATTCAGTAATAAATTGAAGCACATTCTATAAATTAGGTAACAATGACAACAGTAATTTACATTTACAAAAAGTATTTATATGGTTCGTAAGTAGTTGGTAATTACATTGGGTTAAGGTGGAAATCAGCAAGCTATCTTGGTTAGGTTGTTTTTTTATGTTGTTACAGCATTCAAGATTTGGCCACATCTATGATCATAGCAGGAGAAAGCAAAGTGGATGACACTGTGAACTGACCATATGTCTTTCAAATTCATAAACTGGATGAGCTTGTGTATCCCTTGGCCTTGGTTTGGAATTAAATTAAAAATAGTTTTGTTGAAAAGACTTGATCTTTGGCTTTATTTATATTTCACAGTATGTAATGAGTTTCAGGGACTAAATTGGTGTGCTGGCCTATGGTGTAAATCAATTGATCATAAGCAAGTAAATAAGTCCTCTTTTTTTTTTTGCTTTTTTTTTGCTTTAAGGCATCTTTAATGAGGACCATAGTTATAGCACACAGCGAGTGGGAGGACATGTATTTTTCTCTAAATATCTTTTGGCACTAACCCAGCTCCCTTGAAATAATCATTGGACTATGACCATGTTTATAGAGTGGCTATAAGAGAAGGCATTAGCTTATTCCCTTCACTATCTATTACACTACCCATTATTTATGATTAATGAATAAATACAGGCCAATGTCACTGATTCATGCTTATTAGGAGTAAAGTACGGGTTACTGTATAACTGTGAGATGAACAGCAGTCATCAAAGTGGTTAAGTTACAGTTTGGCTTTTATTTTCATTGCATGGCGTGGTAAGTACTGTACTGTATGTGTCATTGTGTTTGCTCTGAGTTAAAGTTCATATTGCCATGGTGCTTTGTTCCCTGCTGCAGCAGCAGGAAGATAATGTAGACTTTAGTGCTTTAATGTCACACATGGGTCCATGACAGCAAGCACGTCAAGTTTTAAAATGTGTCTTTCTTGGGTTCTTCAGGTGACAACCTGGGACTCCGTCCTTTACAATGCTCATGCTAGAAGGGAATACGAAAGGGAAAATGTGTCAGAGCAGCTTAACTGTTGAGACGGGGGTGTGAGAGCAAAGACAAAGCAGTATTGTACTCCTCCCAGTGCATCACTTCTGACATGGATGAAACCTTGTGCGGGTGCGAGATTGTCACCAGGCAAGGAAACTCATCCTCGCAATAATGATTTCTCCAATGACAAATGCTAAAACATATGGAAATGTGTTACAATACTAAAAGAGGGCCGATGCAGCAAGCAGAGCACAGAATATGAGCAAATATTATGTTATGGGCAAAGAGGATGACTCTTCTTTAATATAGCTATGGCATTTTGACAAAAGAGACAATCTTTATCACAGAGACTACACTGCTTTCATGGAAATAAATGTTTCCAGAGCACACAGACACAAAAGTCTACTCGATATTTGTTGTGTCTGTTCCCCCGCCTACTGAAACTACTGGCAAAACAGATGGTACATGCCTGAGGAAGTGTACATAAGTTCTGTTCCAAATGTAAAGGAGAGACAGGGAGAGAACCTATAAATTAGAAGTCTTATTTCAAAGCCTAACGCCTCCTTCTACAAAACAGCCGATTGCATATACCTGCAAACAAGTGTGGCAGGTTAAATGTGTTGATAGCAAAGGACAGTGTGTTGCATTTGATCTCAAATCAAACCAAACCTGATATCCAATTAACTTTCACTGCGCTAACACTCAAAGTCACATTACATGTTGTGATGATAGTGTGCTGACATAACGTGTGCATTTCTAATAACTTGGGCAGATCATCTTAACAGAAAAACAGCAATATGAAAGCAGATTCATGCAGATTTAATGGTCTCTTACGCGTCTTGATCCTCATAGAGTATAGCACTTTCAGTGAATACTTCTGAAAATATGCAGGAATGATGCTTGGATGTAAACATGCTGCATTTGTAAGAATGGCATGTTTTAGTTTTTTTTGATGAGTCAACAGAAGGTTTACATGTCAGCAGGGAGAAAGCGATGGAGAGGAAGGAAAATAAACGTTACATAATGCAAAAGGCCCTGTCCTTCAGCTCAATAACAAGGTGCTACGCTACATTACCCCCTAAACCTCCATCCTGCTGGCGCCAATTCTCTTGGGAACCACACACATTTGTGATACATTTATTTCAATATGGGACTTGCCAGATAAAATACCCTGCAGGATGTTGATAGGCAGGCCGAATACACTGACTATAGTTACTGCAGGTTCATCACAGACAAACAGATCAAATATTCTCTGCACTTCTAAGCAATTTTTCTACAGGGGCTTTCTCAGTTACTTCCATATGTTTAAAGGGCAATGTGAATTTAACGTTTAAGAAATGTTCTTCATAATCAGAATGAATGTATTAGTTTTTTAGTGGAGTATGGTTAGAAGAATCTAGCTGTGGCTGTCAAAAAATCTCAAAACAACATGCAGACAATAATAACAATAATAATAATAATAATCACAACAACATAAAGCTGTTATATATGAACCTTAGTAGCAGACAAGAACATCGAGGTCTTAAAAAAAATATGCTTTCTGCCGCAAAAGAAATGCTGACTTTCCCCTCAGGGTATCAAAAAGGCAATAAAGGTTATTTCACAACCATGACAACAAAGGAAGAGTTACAGTGAGGGAAGGGTCTCGGTTATGTCGGATCAGGTTAAGGTACAGTACAGTATGGAAAAGATTAGGTAACTAAAAAGGTTACAGTTATCAACTCCATTCTCCTGCATTAACGTCTGATGCGGTACACGACCATCCACCACCATGACCTCCACACACTCATGGTTTGCCTCTCTCTCTATATATAGGGCATACAGCTCCCTACATTAGAATAAACTTTATATACCGTACAGAGACAAAAATAAATAGTACTGGACAATTTGACTTTTAATCTATATCATGACTAACTGCCATCAACAGTGCATGATAATTTTTTTGTCATAAGAAAGGAAGAAACTGTTACACATACATCATTTTATAGATTGAATACATTAAGAGCTGCAATATTATCTATTTTACCAATTATCTATTTGGGGGGCATTTGAGGGCAGTAAAACTAGCTTAAACACAATACTGACATATTGTCTCCTTATAAAATTGTTGAACATGTTAGCAAACATTTAACTACTTACTCATTCAACAAATGTGGAGTAATATTTATATTCATTTTGAGTTGTGTTTCTAAACTACCTGACAAATTCAAGTCATTTTTCACTCCCTTCTTAATCTCACTCAACTCCCCAGAAATATATCGGCTCTTTACCTTGATGAATGCTACTTTTGGCCAGTAGCTATAATAAGATGGCACCCCATTGCTGTAAACACAATATGTATACAAAGTACAAAGTACAAAAAGTACTGTAACACATTTGAGCATAAAAATAGATAAATAAAGACAACATGTCCAGGTTCAATACTTCCTTCATAAAGACATCACCTACATGCTCTTATTATTCACATGGGATGAGCTGCACAAGAAATCAGAAACTAAAATATGCTTAGTACATGACCATGAGATAAAGACGCTGCACCCCTCTGCTGGATACTGATGAGTTGAATATCAAGAATCTGAGGACTTTACTGAGGAGGAGGGAGGCATGTGGAGACATGCCCTCCCCTATTGTTGAAAGGGAATAAATGGAAGAACCCAAGAGAGAGCTGTCTTTGAACAGATATCCTCCCCTCGGACCTTGAGGACATTGAGATCAACATCGGTGTTGATTGGGTCGAGCCAAGCTAGCAGCCATGAAACACAGCTTCTGTGAACATGTTTTTGAAGTCAGCTGCTGACCCCTTTTATTGTCTCTTCCTCTGGGAGTGACAATTCAATCAAGGGATTCACTGGTCTCCACGTCCACCGCATTCACAAAGCTCCACATGGCAGCTCCACTGAGGCGAGCCAAAAGTCCATGAAATCCTTTCCTGAAGGATTCATGAAGGATTTAAGTTCTAAGACACTGTTTGCAAGACTGTAGCATCTATACAGGGAAAGAGCCACGTGCTGACAACCATTAACAATGACAGTTTTTATAGAATTATACTAGAAAAGATATTTGCAGAAAGTGAATTATAGCTGTCCCACTTTATCTCAAATGCACAGCAAACAGCCTATCTGAATGTCCCCAGACATCTTGACATTTAGACGGCCTTCTGAGTATGATGGACAAACTAAGAATGTGATTATTCTAGAGGTTTGACTCTTTATTGCACAGAACGTCTTTGTTTAAATTGCACACAGTTGGAGAATTACCATTTTGCTTGGTTTTCTTTAGCTACTCCTGAAGGCATGCTGTTTTCTCTCTCCCTGAATAACTGTCGTCAGCTGTCCAGTCCCGAGAGACCCGCGGCTGAGCGGATAAACCGGTGCCTCCTTCTAGTCTCTAGGTATTGCAATCCAAGGCCACCTTCCCTTCCCTCCTCCCAACAGGCCCTGAAGATGCAGTGATTACATCTCCCTGACTGAGCCAGAGCAGGGAGGAGAGAGGCCATCAGTGGCACCAACATTTTTATATTTCTAGACAACGACAGTGTAATGTATTACTTTGCCTTTTTCTTAAAATAATAAATTCCTGTATAATGCCCCAAATATTCACAGTGAAACCAAAGCACTGATGGTTCTACCCCATGATTTTTTTGTGCTTTTATTTTAATCCTCTAAGGCTTCACTCAGTGCATATCATCCTATAAAGGATCTTTTTCACAGGTTATTGCAGCCCTCGCTATCATTTAAAAAGGCAGAATGCATTCCAATCCCGTCTTCTGTTTGCAGGGCAAAGCTGATCTAATTCCCCTTTCTATCAATACATAATCCATGATAATGAGCTGTGCCAAATTCCTTAGATGAATATGCAAAGGCTTCTTTCTGCAGGCACTGTAAATATAATGGAGCGAACATTAATCGAAGTGATAATTAATTGCCTTCTGGAGATTATATGACTTGGCCCACAGCAACCATGTAGAGGTTATATTATATCTATTATATTTAAAACAGGTTTCAAAAAGGGAGAGTAAAACGGAGAGTGAAAAGATCATAGGTGACAGAGAAAACAAACAGAGATGATATCAAATCTACCAAGGAGGATTCAGTGTACCCAATTTTACATACAATAAAACTATACATAATATTAACAGTTTGTATAGCATAAGCCAAAAATGTTTATTCTATCCAACAAACTCATGTCAAAGCTATGTCTTGTTTTACACGTTAAAAAAACTAATGTGTAATCAGCTTATTTACTGAAAATATTGTATTATAATAATATATTAATGTTTTCCTCAGCCTACAGCCCACATTAAAGCTGTGGCTCAGAAGGTAGAGCGTAGAGTCGTCAACTAATCAGCAATGATCGGTGCTTCAATCCTTGGCACCTCCAGACTGCATGGTGAAGGATCCTTGGTCAAAATACTGAACCCCAGATTTCTCCAGAAGGCTGTATGTGAATGTGTGTGAATGGTAAGCTCCCAAAAACTGATGAGCTGATGTATTGTAAAAGCCATTTTGCCCTCACTGCTGACATCATAGGTGCATTTGTCTATGCTGCTGATCTGATATGACATGTACAGCTGATATTTATAATAACCTCATGTGTTCATTGTCCTTTGTGGGAAAGGCACACAAGAGGAGATGTGTGCAACAACTAAAGAAAAAAATAGGCATTCAATGGGAGAAGCACAAGATATTAATGCTGGACTGATTTATGTAGCCATGAGAAAAACTGGCAGCAACTTGCTTCATCAACAAAGCATCGAAGGGAAAATATGCAACAGTATTTGGCACAATGTCTACGTATACGTTTGCAGTCTTGAGGAAAGACTATCCATCCTGCCATTTCATTTCTATACCACCTGACTCCACAGGATCACATCCTCACAGCATTGTGTTGAGATCATCTCAGCATGCACCAACAACAACACTCAACATGCCACTCTATAGTATTTATACAATAGAGAGCATTCAGGCGGCTGTGAACATGTCAACAGCTGGTGACTGTAATTATATAGTTTTGGCGTAAGCATTGAGGCATCTATCTTTTTCTGCAACAGGCATCGCATACCACAAGTAACCTACTTGATATATGACCTCTTCCACACTAATAATTATTATGCACTGTGGACAATTTATGCGCAGATGCTACTGCCAAAACTATAAAGCCCTGATTATACCCAATAACTCACACTGATGACAAACCTGGAGTGAATGTTAACAATCTGGTTTTGTTGCCTTTTTTGGCTGTGATAGACGATGTGCCAGTGACAGTCTCATCATGATTTGCAAAGGCTAATTCAGCTCATAACAACATGAAAATGCTTCTCTGTTTATCCATTAGAGGAAATCTATGTCCCAGAAGTGTGTAAATAATACCCAGTAGCATACATGCCACAAACTATTCCGATGTGAAGGACGGATGAAGGTTCACATGACTGCAGCCGGATATGCTGAGCAGATTCTTCACAGCATAATACAGCACTTCCACTTGTTCACTGAATAATACAGCACTCCCAATAATAGGCCTACCCCATTTTCAGCCAGACTGGCAGTCTTCTGTTTCAGCCTGAAAGCTTAGCTTCTTGGTGCATGGAAGCTAGAAGTAGTTAAGTATTGTTGGATAAATATTACACAAACACAACAAGCACTCAGTACCAAAATTGAAAAATTAGCTATGTCAGTTATAACAAATATCAGTGTTATATGTTTTAATATCTAGATGTATTGAGATGGTGATAGTAGCTTATCCCATGAAAGACAACTTAATTTCATAACCCATACTGCAAGTGATGATTCCTGTGATTGATCAGTATTTTTTTTTTTCCATAAAATAGGTGTCCAAATGTACTGTACATGTGATCAATTCAGTGTACAGGACAGGATGTACAGCCCATTTAACCGCACTGAAAAACATATCATAAAATAAGCACCTCGATCATCAAGCACACACTCCATCATGTGAAAAAAAAAAAAGCTATTAAAATGAAGTGATAAATTTTACAATTCATGCTGCCATGTTTCTTAGTGTGAGTGCTATAAGGTGCCATTAGCACAATTCTTTCTGTAAAACATCATCAGATTTAGTGTCATAAAACATCAATGGACTATCTTTAGGAAAACTCTCACTGAATAAAAAATATTAATAAATTAAACAAGTACCTGTTACTTACTAGACAATATAATAATATATACATAATAAACTTGTAAGTTTATATTAACAGTTTCACTCCAGACAAGAAAAATACAGCAAAACACTAAGTCTGTATATCGACTTCGAGTGGTTGAGTTTGATGGTTTTCTGACAGAAATGTACAGACAGCATAAATTGATGTACTTATAGATTCTCAATTAAAAGGGCAATAGTAAGCCTATTTCAGGTGACAATGTCATACTAAATTAAAAAAAAAAAAAACTCTAATCGCTTATCCTGTGCAAGAGGTCAAGAGAGACTGGACTATACAAATATACATTGGGTGAGAGGTGAGATACACCCCAAGGATGGTAGTTTGTAAAGAACAGCAACTGATTTACGTCAGAAACAGTGTACTACCATGCTATCTATTTTCACAAATAGGAAAATTCAACAATAAAATGTCCATAGAAACATTTCG
Organism: Miichthys miiuy; assembly: GCA_036365135.1. Taxonomy (NCBI): domain Eukaryota; kingdom Metazoa; phylum Chordata; class Actinopteri; family Sciaenidae; genus Miichthys; species Miichthys miiuy. Next base: position 13,445,955 of record CM071612.1, read on the forward strand.
AACCGTTTCTGTATCACAATTTTCACAGTCCTGCTGTCCACCTGGCTTCAGACACTCATAGTTTTAGCAAAGTATACTTAAAGAAGCTGATTCGTTTGTTACCAGCTTCCAAGGCAGCTACAAACAAGATGTGAGTGAGCTTCATGTCTTCTAAATGACCACAGCTGCTGGTCTCTCTGACAGAGGAAAGCAGACTTCAAGAGCCTTTGATAATAAAAGGGATACCTTTTTGGTGGAACATCACTTAATGCTTAACACGATGCTGTTAACACAAGTCCTTATACGATAAAGGTGACACTCACTGACAAATGAGGTGCTGTGGCAGAATTTTATGACAGTTTTGCATCAGTGACTAATGGATGGAATGAGCGACTTACACATTGTATCAGTTTCGTCCGAGTCATCAGGGCAGTCCGGCTCGCCATCACAGAGCCAGGCCTCGGGGATGCAGGTTTCCTCGTTGTGACAGTGAAACTCCCCTACGTCACACAAGATGGCTTCTGGGTGGTATGAAGAAAGGGTGGAGAGAAAGACAGAAGAGATGCAGCATGAGGCGATGATTGTGAACAGGTGGCTCACCTGTTTCACCAGCAAAATATGTACTGGATGTATACTTGGACATGAGCATGAGTGGAGACAAAGTGGCTTTACTTTCTATAGAATTGCACGCTGTTGATGGATATAATTAAGAGTAAAATCCATCCAATCACATCATTATCAATGGTAGCATGCAGTAAAATCACACAAAGAGGCTTCAGCTCGATACTGTATGTACATTTTCAAAGGGTGACAATCAAGTACTGTATAGTATGTTCTTTTGTTAGCATCATATCTTTTGCAAATCACAATTCTTTGTGAGAACAGAAGGCCATACATTTTTTTTTTCCACAAGATTAAAAAGCTACCAAAGAGGCAGACGAAACAGATGCTGCCCAGGCATTGTGATTTTGACAGCTCTTCTCCTCTAACAAAGACATCATGTCCTTCACGCCTTGGCAAACTATTACAAAGCAGTTTGGCAAGTTTGTTCTTATCTTTTGCCTCCTTGGTGTTGTGCTTTCATTTGATGGTAGGACTGGGGGAGTTCAGTGAAAGCCCAGTCAACTAAAAAGTCATCATAGCCTTTCAATATAGCAAGCATCTGTCAAAGTGTTGACATGCTTCCTGCCGGTAGCTGTCAGAGACTCAGCTCGATCATTCTACAGAATGACACAAGCTTTTGCTTAAGATTTGACATCACAATGTGACCTGACGCTACTTCTCCTCGGCGGTGAGCAAAAACGGTAATTTATTTCTAAGCTTAAGCCGCAGACAATCAGACGGGCTCTAACTCCCCCTCCCACTCTCTCTCGTCATCTCCATCTTTTCCCTGTGTGTTCCTAACCCATTAGTGGTGGGAGTGGAGCAAGTGGGAGATCAGGTCTGCAGCGTATGAACAGTGAGAGTGATAATTCAACGCACCGCTGCTCCCTGCCCGGCACCCTCCAGCAAATTCACTACCCAGGGACAAATCTGAAAAGGTCAAACATATCATCCATTCTACCTCTCCGATTCCCACTGATGCAATATATCTGAAATCTTACAATTTAAATCAAGGTCTCTTTTGAAATATTCAACAGCTTTTTTTGACGTTTTAAACAGGGGGCATTCTTATAAAATTGCACACCAAAGCCATCAAAACTTTAAAGGGAAAAAAATTTACTGCATGTCGTGTTAAATGAGAAAAGGGTTATCTCAAGGTAGCCTATTGCATGAGGAACAGGTTCCTGATTTGTATTTTGTCTCTATACAGAGGAACAGCAGCAACATAAAATAGGCTTCCAATATGCTTCTTTTAACCATCATCAAACACAATATTGTGATCTCCGCAAAGCTGTCAACCTACGGTGCATATTGATTTTTCACTGCAATGAATATTAATATAGCACTAGCCTTTAATAACATGATGGATTATGCATGATTTGACTGTTTAGTGAAAAATAAAGGTAAGGTCATACGGTACTCAGAGTAACACAGTGCTATGATGACAAACTGTTAATTGAATTTTACATCAGATACAAGTAGTCCAGTCCAAATACAGGCATAACAAATGAACTGTATATGACCTGAATATTATTTACATTTCCTCTCAAAAAATAGTAAGGCATCAATAAACACACGCTGGGCTTATGGTTGGCAGAGGCATTCTCAGTTTGTTGGCAGGGGCAAGCTCGGTTAGTCTGTAAAGAGAAATCTCTTATGCCTGTAAAGCTGAATTGATTGCCATTGAAAGGCGGAGGGTTGGTGACAGAAGGGCCATGTCCTCAGCCAGAGATGGAAGTCATGAAAGAAATCTCGGCCTCTGAGCATACCGGTTACCCATTGATGTTTTACCTCCTTTCATGGCACTTCACCTTGAAAGCTAAGGGGCCAAATATGAAGCATCCAAATGACCTCTTATGTCAATTCATCTTTCCATTCTGCTTTAGGAAGCAGCCTCTCCTTGACTTCACTGCACTGTCACTGTAGCTGTGGGGAACAACTCTGGGACAAACACACAACTGAAGGAAAGTAACTGCTCTGTTGTTCTTTTGTCCCCTTTCTATATACCACTGTGAAATATGTAAAGGTTCGGTATTACACAGCAATATGTATTTTGCAGGTAATTTTATACAAACAAATGAGTGGCGATGGCAGGAATACAAATAGAAAAAAGAAAAGGCAGCAGAGGCTTTCAATGAATGGAAAAAAAAGGCCAAACTGGTTCCATTATCATATCAGTGGGGAACACAGTGGCACTCAGCTGGGCACATTATCACGAGCTTCATTCCTGACACCCAACAGCCACCACTGGAACAACATTGTGGCTCATTAAAGCCACTGAGCCTTTGAAATGTGCCAGATTTTCAGAGGAACAAAGAGTTATTTGGTGGCAGGCAGACAGGGAAGACAGTTTGCAAACCTGCTGAAGGAAAACCAGCCAGCACTCCTTGCAGCATATATTTTGATCAAGTTTTTCTTTAGTTCAGATGAAGTGTGAATCCTAGAGTTGTTGACCCAATTACTGAACATGTCCAGTATACAGCAACATGAGCACATGGACAGCACCACAAATCTCTTCATCCTGCATTTTGCAATATAGCATCCACTCTCCTATTTGCTCAGTCCTATTAAACTCTGAATTACATGAGAGCTCAGGTCTTCATTTATCGTTCTAAACAATATTATATTGCAATGATGTAAGCTACAAACCACTAAGGCATTACTATTCCCTGAATTGCATCAGACACACAGTTCACAATATGGTTCAGTGGATAAGTCGTAAGCCACAGGCCTATTCAAACAAAACCTGTGTTATAAAAGCAGCAGTGCAGTACACAGCGCAGAGTGGTGAATTAAACGTCATCCATGTTGTGCAGCTGAAAAAAGCTGATCTGAGAATATTTCTCACTCAGGCCTATCTCACGGTTGCAGGTTGAGAAGGAGCTGCTTCTTAAAGAAGCTATTTGCAGTTCATCCAACATGCTCAGCTCTACATAGAAAGCTATGTGTCGACTTGTCAGAGCAGTGATAGTCCATTAGACCTATGTTACATTCAGAGTGCTCAAGGTCACCCAACAGCCAGTGTGAGGGAAAAAAGAAAATAGCAGTGGAATATATCTGAAAACAAATGAAAATATGCAAGCCTAAACATACTGTATACTCACACACACATATATAATTTAACTCCTGAAATTTGGGAAAACTTTTTGCTTTCTTCTAGCGAGGCTTGAGGAAATTGACCACACTCATGTCTACACAGTAAATATGAAGCTATTGTGAGCAGTAGGTTAGACTGGAAACTAAGGGAAACAGCTAGCACGGCGATAAAGTAAAAACCTACCAAAAGCTCTCACTAACAGACGCTACAGGTGAAAACATAACATTTTTAACTAATAGGTATAAATCCCCACAGTTTGTTACTGACATTAATACATTACTTTTCATTTGTGTTTCATTCTGTTGACATAATAGAGTTAACAGTTCTTACAGACATCTCTGTTTATCACTCCATAAATCAGAAAATATCATAAAAATTCAATTTGTTTAGGAATAATATGTTATATAAATCAAGCTATGAATAATACAAACCACTCTGTAGAAAACAGAATATAGATAGGAATAAAACTGGAAAGTTTGATGTAACAGCCCCTGAAGTGGAGAATTTTGTGTCAGAGGATGATAAAAAACTCATTTTGAGAAAACAGCTTTTAAATATATGTATTGTGAAATTTCATATGTTTTGCAGACTAGAGGTGAATAGTAAAAAAAACTAAATAAATATATTATAGTAGGATAAATCTATTAATGAAAACAGAAAAAAACTGTTTTCTTTTCACTGAAAATCTGAACAGCCCAGTTTCCAGTCTTTGTGCTGAGCTAAGCTAAGCAAGATAGTGAATATGCAAATTTCCCAAAATGTTTAAGTATTATTTTAAAGACAGAAATATTTGATTTTTTTTTTTGACTACTGCATCAGCAGACCACAAGGCAATACAACAAGACACATTTAGATTAGGGTAAGCAGCACTCCATTTTCTATTTTTAGTATAGCTATCCCTTCTGTTTCTATCTACAGCGTGTGTAAAATCAAAAGTCGCATGTGACAAGTTCAACCCCATTCTCTTAGGACTTTAAAAGAGTATTTTGGGAAATATGTGAAATGACTATCTGAAGTAGATGTAGACAGGATGGGTGGAGAGAAAGTGGGTGCTCCAAAAAAGTAAATCAAAACACTTCATAACAAAATAACTCCTCGAAAGCAGTGATGTCGGTCTGATGATATATGACACTCTGAGTATATGAGGGTGGAATATTCTGCTCAAAGATACATGGATTGTGTAACATAAATCAAACGCACAGGTTAAAATTCATCACATACAAATGTTTCGCAAGTTATTGAGGACAAGTGTACTGGGGCACAAAAATTCAGATGTACTTGGAGAGTTTCTGTCAAGTACACACACACACACACACACAGACACAGACACACACACTAGAAACCCACCTCCATCCACGTACACGCTCATAGATTAGTGATTTTAAACCCCCTCACACTGTCAGAGCAGACTTAGCGTCCTGGCCAGCTGCAGGTCATATGCATTATGGATGAGCATAGGGCTATGAGCCAAACTAAGCAGGTTATTAAGTATAACAACAGTATAATGCAGTCTCCCCCTTAATCTTCATATCTTTAATCTGCCAAAAGATGCAGTGTAGTGTGATGCATCTCAATGATACCTCACACATTCATAATGAATCTTTATTACAAGCGTATCTCTAGAAGTGACATATGCCATGTGGTATTTAGACTTAAATGCCATCCACGTCAAGTCTGATCAGAATATGGAGACTAGAGAGAGTACCGTGACTCTGCTCACTGATGAATGATTTCAGAATGTCACAGCACTTCTGGACGCATGCCCCTAGTTATATGTGCATGTCAGTTCTGCAGCACTCCAACATTCCTTCCACCTTGATTGTAGAGGTGTTTTTTTTTTCTTCAAGGAATTCTTAGAAATCACTAAGCTAACTCAAAGTATGCTGTCTTCAAAAAAGAGAGAAAATAATGACGTATTACAGAAAAAGAGAAGTCATTTTGTTTACAGAATCGGAGGTATAACTGGCCCTAGGAAACGCCAGCTCTACCATTCCCCATGACAACTCTGCATTCTTGCCATGAAATGGCTAAGAAATCAATGCTGTAAGACTTTTGGGCCTAAATTATATGTTACATGACCTTCACCACAGAGCAAGGTCACTTTTATTTTCTCTACAACATGAGGGGCATGTCAACAAATTTTTAAAAGGGAGCACCACATGAAAAGTTTCAGGAGACAGAGGTTGAATAGCCTCCTGCTTCTTGGCATAAGTCCCTGCAAAAGTAAACAATGAATGATTCATAAGACTGATCTTAAGCTGTATGTTTTTTTTATTGCCCTTTTACTCCACATGCAAGGATTTTGAAAGACTCCTTGTGTGTTTCTGAACCAAGCTCAATCATACCTGATCTGATTAAAGTGTCAGTTAATGTCTAGCTCCTAATTGGATCAGATGGGGTAGAACAAATCACCAGCAATAACATGCAGGACAAATGCATCTTGAAGACTGGCATAATAAAAAGTACTGGTGAGCATATATAAGAAATAGTTACCAGGTGGATTTGCATCGGTTGGTGGCTCCAAAAGTAATATTCATATGAAAGTTAATAACTTAAATGACAACATAATTTATTTTCACCCTGACCCTTTTTTTTTTTTATAGCATTTGCTGTCATGATGCTCCAAAATTTTTACTCCAACTCAAGTTCAGCTGCTCACTTAACACATATGCAATGCCAACGTGTGATCAAAGCATGTGTTTAAATAGCAACATTTCCGACAAGAGCTGTCCTTTTGATACTTTTTTCACACTACTTAAAACCACCTTGTTTATCGTGCCTGCTGCTATTCACCCTGTTTCTCTGAAGAACAGCCACTACCTGTGAGTGACAGCATTTTACTTGGCTTGCTTGTTGATACAGTGTGCCTACATCCTAACTCGTATTGATCTATAAATCTAAGATCAACCATATATCTCACTACATAACTATATATGTCTCACTTTTTATGAGTGTAGTTCACTGCACTAGCGGGGTCCTATAAATATGACTGTTTTTTAGTATCTCTGACTCCCAATAGTGGATTTTGTGTTATGTTTACTGCTCATGTTGACAGACATCTGCAATTTGTGATGCCAGTCAAAGATATCAGAGGCCTAAAAAATCTGCATACTGTATCTGTCTGTAAACACAACTAGCTGATTGACACAAACATTTATTTCTTAGCAGCTTGTTTATTTAGCACAGCTACCACTTTTGACATTTCACCTGCATCAGGCATACTCCGCATGGAACCAGGAAAGAAAACTACATAGATATAATATTTTTTTTCAAATTATTAATGATTAATTTAACATCATGATCATATTCACAAATTATCATATGCAATTAAATTAAGACTGTAGTATTTAGATAGGAGCATTACATAGACACCAAATATGAATAAAGAGCAATAAAACAATGTACCTATCTTACATTAAGGTGTTGTTGTGATTACTGCAGTGTTGTGCGGCAGTGTGTGGAGGTGTGGGCGTGTTTGTTTGTGCTTTAGAAAATAACCACTGTGAAACAGAAAATATGTCCTATTTATCTGATTCACTGGCTGTCTCTCTTGCTCAGTGACACTTTATTTGTTTCCCATTTACTTAGATATTTGACATCTGCCAAATGAGACTGAACGATCAGCTATCTTTCTTCAGTATGACTGACCCCAGCAAAGCAAAATATGGTCAAGACATATGTAATCAAATATACAAAACAGCAGTTATCAACTAATAAGCAGATAAGATAAGACAAAATTAAAAAAATATATTTTTTTAAACCTCAGATAGAGCGTGTCCAATGTAAATTTTCTGCATCAATTCCATTCATGTACACTGTAGTTAGACTATGTATGTCTCCAAGTGGAATGCTTTTCTTAGTCCCATGCAGGATATGTGTGATGTAGATGTAATGCTAAACCCTTCGAAGGTGTGCCAATTTAAATGTTTGGGATCTTTAACTCCGTATTTTGGTTACCCAGAACATTCAGGAGCCACAGTGCACTGAATTTTAAACCTATGGCATCTCAATGCGTGAAGTGAATTGTAATCTATACTCCTGTAAAAAAAAACAAAGACATTCAACCATTGACATTTCTAGGGGCTCTGAGGTGGTATGAATGTAGACTATGCATGTGCATTTCATTTGCATGAGAATGTGTCATTATACTGCCAATAATAGAAAAGTACATCCCCCCCAGTCTCTTCTCGCATGGCCCCCTTTCCATGCTCCATCCAAGGTCACCTAATCACCGTGTTCCTTCAAAGACCTCTATCTTAACCAGCAGCAGTCTGAGGGATTTATGCCCTGCTCCATGTCATGATTACCAATCAGGTGGAGTAATAGCTGCTTAAGCAGACAGGGGTTTTTGTCATCACTGAGGGGTGAAGTGCCAGTCAAGGTTTCCACTGAGTTTGTCCAATGCGGGCTGATACTGTATGGGGCATGTCAGTGCCTTGGTTGTAGTCTCCAGATTAAACTGCATTATTGGAGTGGACCGAGAGCTGTTATGGTGAGGGATCACATCCTCCCTGTCCCCGACTCTACCACTGCAGACACCAAGTGAGCTGTACCTTATCAACAAGTCTATAGGGACCTTGAAACCTGAAAATGGATTACCTCAATTAAATTGTAGAAATAAGTTTGATCTCTCTCTCAAAGACAAAAAGATGCACATAAAGACACACCAACCAACCACCTTAACTGTGATCATTTAAATTTGAAAATTGAAAAATAATTACATTGTAGTGCTCAAGAAATATAATATCATCAAAGTCTAACAGGACAAATTAAATGAAGGTATTACATTAGACAGAGAGGTCCCAAATCAACCACATATTCTGTGTATACCGCATAAGACAACTGGTGGAAAAAAATGAAAACAGCACAAAAGGAATAAGATTTTGTTTGGTTTACATTCTCCCCTAACCACCCACTGAAGTTGATTTTAATTGAGAATGAATACTGAATTCATCATGCTGCAGGCCTACTTGTTTTCATGTTCAAGAAGCTCTTCAGAAGAAATAGTCCAAGAGCTAAAATATAAAAGATAATATACTAAATGAGACTGAAGGATTTTCTTGGAGACTGATTTACCACCCAGTACATTTTGCTCTTTGTTAGTCCATGGAAGACATTTGGCCTTTTTTTATTTTAAATGTACAACTAAATATTCAATATTTTTAACTGTCCAAAGAAAATGTATCTAATGAAGATTAACAAGCCAAAATGTAATATTTAATACAAAGCCAAAATCAGCAAACGGTTTAATTGTATATATTGTTTAATAAACCACCTACATTGCTAATGTGGCATTACTGTCTCGCTGCCTTCTACTGGACCATAGAAGTATGTGATCAAGATGAACCTGTCCTTTATTTCAGTTTTTCCGCTTTACTCCTCAGTAAAGTCTGCAAAGTGTCACAGCTGGGAGTTAGCTTATACACCGATCTGATTAGCTATTAGAAATGGGGAATGCTACATGTCTCCGCCATTGTGCCTCACAACACAAATCAGCCTTATTAGCCATGATAGCAGTGTCTGTTTAAACTCTTATATGAAGAAAGAACTGGAGAAAGAGCCACCCAGGTAAGAGCATTGTATTGTTCTTTTCATGTTGGAACCAGAATTAGCTAAAAAAAATATAGTGTATATCCACCGTCACTTGAAATAACTGATAAAGTGTTAATTAAATTAAAAAAAGGATTTAAGTTTTTCGATGATACATCATTGAGTGTAAACATCTTGTTAGCCTAGTTTAGTGAGTCACAGACCACATTCTGTACTTAGATCTGCCTTTACACCTGGACGGATGTGGGAATGATGGTCTCATTAGACGCCTTGTAATTATGTGATCATGATCATTGTTCGGCTCAGGGAGCTCTACAGTGGCTAATTCAGGCATAACCAAGAACCAGTTTTTACTGCAGGTGTATACCATATTGCTGCATCATCAGCACAAAAAATTGATTAGGAAAAGTATGTACAGCTCCCCTTTGGCATCTAATGCATGAAAAGGGAGCTTTAGTGACAAGGCGTTTGAGAAAATGTGTTGTCGATCACAGTATGTTCATTTATTGTCTAACTGCATTGCAAATAATTTTACGCAATTGGTATGTACCTTCTTCTAATGTAACCTAAAAAAAAAAACTACAGAGACATGAGCAAAATATTCTCTACAACAAATCCAACCCAGTGAAATACAGCATTTTTTTTAGCAGTACAATAGTTTTCTCCTTGTAGCTGCATTGTTCAAACTATAGAGCCATAAGACATAAAATATTTCAGTAATCCATGTCGTGGTTTAGTACAGCTTCTAATACTCCCACACATACATGTCATTGACAGCATGTGGAATATGACAGCTATATCCCATATGCAAATATAAAAAAGTTACTTGACATGACACATGCTAGATTGGCTCTGGATGCTCTGTTGTTTTTTGCACATTTTGTGGTCACTGTAGTTTCTTCTTCATTCTAGGAGAGAGCAACTACACTGTTAGATGCCGCATACTGGTCCTTTAAAAAGTGTAAAAGGTGCTTCCCTTTCATTTCCCTTCACTTCGTCATGATCCTCTTGTTCATAATTGACACTAGAGCCCCCCCAGCCCCAGTGGTCTGCATGTATCTGAGTATGATTTTATGAACAGTGTAATAAGTATACTATACTATATTACTATTGAATGTGTCATAAACAACAAAAGCATTTTGTGTAAGACAAATTTAATGGTTGCTTAGGTGACTTGTTAGGAGGTTATTTTCAATTACAGTAAACATTTATCTCTGGTAAATGTGAAAGTGTGTTGAGCCCTACAGTAGCTTGTTTTATTACTGGTAGACTAATTCAGTAAATATTTATGTAACACTTTCTATGAGGATCACATCTATAGAGCATAATTGCGGAATTCATAGTGAATTATAATGCATTCATTATGCTTTATGACTACACTCACAAACACACATAATGCTCTCTGATCCACATTATGAATAAATAGTTCAAGTTTCTTATGGATGCTTTGGATATGAGCAGGAAGTAAAATCAAACTGTTCTGTCAAACATCACTTACAGCTCTGGTTCACCTTTGATCTCTGTAGACACAGTTTTGTACACATTTTTTAAGAAGAGGCATTGAGCATTACATGTGTGCTCACTTGTGGTTTGTATTTAAATATAGTAGCTAATCTAGAAAAACTATCAGCTTGCTTACAACCTGCATAATCGTCTGACAGCTTGTGTTTGTTGCCCTGTTGGCCCATTTCTTTAGCAATTCTTTAGATTACATCTCAGCAATTACTCTGGGTGGGTACAATGTTATCGGAACTAGTACAACTGATGGCCCAGAGCAACGAAAGTAAAACCCCAGTTGCAATAAATTGTAGTTCTTCTTTAACAGTGACAAAAAGTATGGACAGAACCGTGAGATGAGACAATAAGATGAAGCACTTGTTGTCACTATTTATAAATGAACACGACACTAAACAAATGTAATTATAGATAATTACAGCTTGTGCTCAATGTAATCTCCTATACGTGAGAAATTCAAATAGTGGTGGTGTTTTAGGTCATTTTTCAGACCAGTACATATTAATTATGTATTAACATGCCAAAATGTGTATATGCGAATGCACACACAGTGCATTTTAGTATCCAACACAGGTCTCTAAGCTAATGAAAGTAAGAAAATGATAAAGAACACAAATTACTTGTTAAACAAAGCTGAGAACAGAGTGCTTCCCACTTCGCGGCCTGAAGCGGAGACTAATCTGGCTCCATTAATACATCCTAAACGAGAAAATATCTAAATTCCTCTCCAAAGCCACAGAACAGAAAGAACAGCCTTTTTGCCCTGCAGATATATAATGTGATTTGTATTATAGGCTTATATGCAAGCCCTTGTAGAATTCTGAGTGAACCCGGAATGTAAAAGCAAATCCAGGAATTTATTTTGATCATGGCATATGACCACTCATTAGTCATGTTTCCCTTTTACAAATCTACCATGGGTGCTCTGAACATAAAGTCAAATGTATCCATATACATTTTAATGTGAATCTACTGTTGTCAAGATTTGCAGTGCTCGTTGCAGCAGTTATATCAGTACTGCCTACTATTTTTCTGCAATGTTCATGTTCTGCAAACTTTTCCAAAGGGACTGAAATCGACAAAGGACAATGAAGTGATGGACCTGAAGGGCGCATCTGACCTTTGCAGTAACACAAAGTTCATATTTTAAAATGGAAACAATTTTTCAATGAGTGACTCTGAATATCGCAGCTTTGGGGATTTTGTGTCAGCTTACTGTATTCCTTTAGAGCCTTTGATTCTTTAACTCTGTGCCTTTGTGCCAATATTTTCACTGTTTTCATCGATTGTTCAAAATCACAGGAACTTCCTTAGGACCCGCTATACTGTTATATGGTACAGTTTTCAATGAGTTTTTAGTTCAGCTCTAGAGATCCAAATCTTTAATAGGCACAGCAGCAAAAAAGAAAACTGTTTACAATTTAAAAACTTCAAGTGATAGTTCTTCTCTCTCAGGTAACTGAAGATTTAGTTTATAATATTACACTTCCTTCCTCCCTCTAGGGAGAAGACAGAAACTTCAAGCAGCAACTAACATTTTTAAAAATTTATTTAAGTCCCTAAAATGTCTGTGAACCGTAGTTCTAACAGTACTTTTAGCATTTAGATCCCCTGAGAAGGCACTTATTTACTCTAAAAATATTAAAGTCAAAATGAATGAAGGTATCTGCACGCAAACTCAGGCAGAATGATTATTTCAGTCTGCTACTGTATGTACCTTTCTAAGTTCATTTCAGAGTAAGACATCAGAAAAAGCTCACTATCACATAATCATTTCTGCACATCTTTATCTTCTTGAGCTGCTCAGGGAGACAGGAATTAAAGGATCAAAGTATTTAATAAATAAAACTGTTGCAAGCTCACAGCAAACACCAACACGGCATCAGTCTTCACTGATTGCAACTAAAATGAAAGAGATTGTCAGTATTGAACAGGGCTATAGGCAGTTATGAGTAAAATTCATCAGAAAAGTCGATCGGGTCAACCTCTTTGGGGCATGAAAGTGAGTCAACAGAGGGAGGATTGGATCTACTTTATTTCCTGATTAAAATCAATTTGGTGTGTCCGATGCAGAAGGTGGAGGGATGAAATGAGCAATGGGAGATTGTTAAGCATCGCCTCCTCTCTCACTACTGAGTGAGTACAGCGTGTGGGGGAAAGCTGACTGTGACAGCTCCATGACTCTATGACTCATGACATGTGGCACTGGAAAAAATAACAGAAAGGTCATCAGATGTGCCCTGTCATGCAAAACAGTATACGATTATGTGATGACTTTTTTTGACATGGTATGGTAATGATCATTCCTTTATGAAAACAAATAACCCTTCATGTCATATGCTGCATGCAAGATTAAATTCACTTAATCCAATTTCATGTTTTCACTCAATTTGTAAAAGCACTATAATACTGACTGTTCTATGCAGCAAGTTTTAAAGTCAGATTGCACTCTTTATGAATGATAGAAAACAATATGTGCTAAATTTGATTTGGCTCGACAGACAGAAATATACTAGCCCTACTAATGAGCATAAATACAAGATTATATCCAGTGAAAGCTGTGATTTTTCATACACTCCCCAGGCCAATTAAGTGTGAAAATGAAGTCCAGCATTATTGCTCCAAATTGCCAGGGCTAAAGTCTACTGTAGTCGAGGCGGAGCTCCCTTTATTACTTAGTATATGACCTTTATACAGCAAATTAACAAACTTGTCAACAACTTGTGGATTAATGTGCAATATGCGCATCACCGTACACGATCTCTTTAAATAAGGCATGGGGAAATCTGATTAGTAGAAAAGGTAGTAAAACAACTTATGTGACCTTTTAGAAGCCTTGTTAAACATCACCACCAGCACAAACACACAGCTATACTGTAGTAAAGCACTGTGTAGAAACACGGAATGCAAGACTCTCATTTTGTTTTTTTTGAAAACAACAAAACAAAGAACCATTACAGAGTGAGCTCTTACTTGTTAGCAGTTAGCAGAGTGAGAAAATCAGTGTGTGTATTCATGTCTAATGTGCACTAAGCAGACAGGCTTGCTCTTTGCCTCTATATCTTAGAAATAATAAATGCAAAACATTAATAAACTAGTAAAAAAAAAAAACAGTCATATTAGTGCATCAGGTTAAATGAACTCTTGTTGATTACATGCCCCCAGAACTGAACTATTTTATTTTCCCCATATATAACTATATGGGTGGTTGTCATGGCAACATAGAGCACAGATTTGTGGGAGCAGCAGTCTGTAAAATCTGACATGCTTTGTCCAAAGGAGGGGAATAATCTATCAACTGCGGGATTTAAGATAGCTGTGAATTACCAGATGGGACCAGAAACCCTGAGGTGCTGTGAATCAATTAAAAAAATATATATCACACTCATCTCTCACATACATAGGCACACACACTTGTATCCTCTAATTATGCAAACTGATTCACATAGATTAGTGGCCACACTAACACTGTCATAATACAGGTTGCAATGTTATATAGTTCATAAAACATGCTTACTTCCAGTTTTAACAAAAGATGGATTCATAATCTTTCAGCTTTTGACCAGCTGCTGGTTTGAAACCAGCGTGATGCTCTTCCCCCATCAGCTCTTTTCCTCTTTGCCTCTGTCGTCTCTCTATCAAGGGCATTGTCACTCCTGATATGAAGGTCCATTCATAAAACTGCATTAACTTTAGCGATCCATGGCAGATTACAGTGTTAACCAACTATGGCCTCCGAGATATGTCATGCTGCAATTTCCAGTACCTCAGAAAACATTATAAAAGGTCAAGGATGAAAAGATTAGGCTGATTAAAATTAAAAAAAAAAAAAAAAATGAGATGCATAGAGCACCAGCAATTGAAACATTAAAAATGAGAAAAACATCCACCCAAAATCTCAAAAAAGTGTGTCATGTGCTTAGATGTTTAAATGGTTAGATTATCTTACTGTACATTCACTCAGTTTGCCATGCCTCATATTCCTATAAACACCATTAAAACCTTAAAATATTCCTACAGTAACTTCAAAAAAAAAAAAAAAATCCCTGAAATCATGCAACTTTATGAGGATGACTTTATGTCCTCTTCAGATGTTTTCTAAATAAAACGAGGAACGATATGTTTGCTATTTGGCTTTTGTCATGCTCTAGTCAACACTGTCAAAACATTCATAACACATCTTCATCAGGATTTCAGGAAGCTACAGCAGTGCTAACGAACAGTGCAAATGCAACATTGTTCTTGTTGGAATGAAAATTGCAGCCAAGCCAAGCACACCGAACACAGAACCAAAGCAATATCTAGGCACCACGCTGCACTCTTTTACTTTAAAGCTGCAGATGAAGCCTTTTTCTTAGTGTGGAAACTTGAAAATGTAATAAACATTGAAAAGGTGTTTCCAAAGGTGTTGATTCTCTGTGGGCCTTGTGAAAGTCCTTTTTAACCACTGCATTTTTAACGGAATCCAATTAAGAAAGAAACAGTCACACAGTATGAGCTTAGTTTTAAGTCTTCAGCTGTTTCGACAGCTTGCCATGTACGAAAATGTTAAAGTAATCATTACGGTTTATTGTCAGCCTTAAATTAGTCAGGCTGATCTGTCAGCTTCAGTCCATCCACTGAAGCATAGGCACCACCATTTATTTATTTTTTTATTTATTTTTTGCCATGCTGTCAAAGACTTTCCTGCTTTGTCTTGCTTGTTGTTCAAGCAATTCCTGCTTGGAAAAAATAAGCTGAAAGCTTTTAAGCTTTGCAAGACAAATAATAGCAATTCCTGCTCCTGAAAAGATGAGAAAGGCTTTCAAGCTTTCAGACATGACAGGTAAAGAAAGGATTTTTATTCTTTGTATGGACACACAACTTATTTACTGAGTGGCAACCAGGAAAAATGGTACAATGCTACTTTAAGGCAATGTTTGGAGGACAACATTATTGATGGTGTTTTTGAAGGTTCTCTAAATAGATTCCCATTTTAAGCAGAAAGCCATGTCAACAAACTTTAAATGGCAAGGATTAGCGTGGAGAAATTTGCCTGACTGACATGAAATGTAAAATAAACAAAAAAGAACTAAAGCTTTTTATTAGACATCCTTTCTTAGGTTAAATCCAATTAAATTAACTGGAAATAATGCAAAACAAACAAACAAAAAAAAGTAATTTGACATGAACTATTTAATGAATTATGAATTTAAACATGCTGTGAGTTCCTCTCTCATCATCTCCCTTCTTGGGATTGTTTACAGCTTAGCTGCCAGCGATTTCAAAATGTAAGCCATGGGTTGTTTCACGGCTGCTTTTCAGAGGTACAAGATTGCTGGTAGCTGTTTTGTGAGTCTTGAATAAGAGTTGGCATTTTGCTATTCCTCCAAGACACTGTTGAGATGCCAGCGCAGCGCAAGCACAGTGGGGTGCTGGAACGAGACATGAAATGGTCATTCAGTATTGAAATTTGAAGTTGTTCAAAGTGAATCAATGTAAAAAAAAAAATATATATATATATATAAGTAAATAAGGAGGGAAATGCTGTTGTGCATACAGATGCATCCTCTTAGGGGGCAATAGTGCCTAAACAAGAAACCGATGATGTAATATGAGGAGATTCAAAGGAATACAGTTCAATATTAAATCGTTCAGGCACAAAACATTCTTCACTGAACTCCCACAGCAACATCATGTCATCACCTGAGTGTAAGCCTATAGATATTTAATAAAAGGCTGTGGGAATGTTGCTTTGATAAAGACCTCATTAGGTACATGATATAAAAACACGTTACAGCTCAGTCTAAGTCATTTTGGCACAGAGAGCGGTCTCACTTAAATCGTGAAGAAAAAAGAAAAAAAGGCTTACAGGTAATACTGTCACATCCAGTGTGCACTATGACTCACTTTAACCAAACGTCTGCACAGGAAACAGGTGTGGTGTCACCAGACTCAACATACAGTATGACTTCATTCAATGAATAACTTTGGTCTCTACCCCTGGACTTTACAACATGTAAGCTGTGAAATTACCAACTTTACAGTGTGCTGTTGGGATCATGCAGACAACTCCACCAGTGATAAGCAGTAAGCTGAATTGTTTTAATTAGGTGCTGGATGGTGCGTTTCATTCAAAGTTGTCAAATATATCATCCTCAACATTTTAATTTAGCTACGTAGGAACAACGAAATTAAACAGTAAGACTAATTTTACAACAATGAAAACCAAAATGTGAGTCTCAGTCTTCAAAACTGAGGTTTTGAGAGGGATGAAGACAACATTTTACTGACTAAAAAAAAAAAACAACTCAGTTTGTGTGTAAATGAAGACAGATGATGACAGCTAAAATTCATCATGCTTAGAAGCCCAAGTGCAACAAAATAAGCAACACACAGAGAGCAGCAATAAGTCCATCATACTGAAATCTGATTTGCTGGCAAGTGCTAGCCAAGCCAATTTTAGCTTTTTGTGGTTCTCTTATTTTCTAAAGTACAGATGATTACAGATTTTTCTCAAATCATGCAGCATTGGTACTAGAGGTTGACAGCATTCTCCAAAGGACAAGCCTGTACTCCTGTGTACTGGTGGACTAAAGGGGGCAACAGAGGGGCCGTGTTCAAAAAGAATGCAGCTGCAAGTGCCCTGTTGGATGCCCCTGTGGTAGATAAAAAAAATGATTAAGTGCCCTCTATGGTGGCCCAATAGGAAAACACTTTCGAGCAGAGAAAGCATGGTAGTGCCATATAGGCTGCCCTACATAGAAAATTAGGCTTCTACATGCCTACAAATAGTCAAATGGTGTTTTTATTACAGATACGTAGTAGTAAGTACTTCTCAGTCACAAAACTATTTTCATCTAACCGTGCTTTGAAACAGTTTCATCATAAATGCATCATGACTTTCCTGTATGCTGATGCCCCAACTCATGTAGCCGGTGCCCTTTCAAATTTTTCAGCCGTACCCCTCAGACAGAATGACTCCACTGCTGCACCTGTGACATCAGGTCAGATTGATCGACAGATTCATGCTGTTTATGCCAAATTCTGTCCCTGTCACCAGCATGAACTCAGGTTTGGCTTTGCATACAGTATGTGATAAAGTGAGAGGAGGAGTGAGCTCCTGGGGATGTGGAGGTGTATATTTAATAAAGGAGCTAATTATTTTTCTCATTATCAAATATAGTGCATATGTCATTCTGTACATACAGCTAATGCCCATGCACATAGTTCATTATGATTTCAAATTAAACCACTGGAAGAAAATGCTATAGCAGCTGCAGGGTGTTCTTAAAATCTATATATAAAACTACCAAAAGTTCTCTTTAATTCTATTCGTGTGTGTGGGTGTGTGTATTTGTATAAAATAGTTGATTAGCAGCAGATACAGCTACATTCAAGATACCAAAGATGATCTTATGAGTCATGTTGAGTAATTAGATGGCTGAAAAATGGACTGTTTATTTGACCTTAGGCAGATGGAATTCATCATGGAGTGGTATTCGGTCAACAGTAAATAGTCTTTTGCACATCCAGTCTACCACAGAGCGCTGACAGAGATATCTGCCATGCCACTTTGATCTCATTGGCCTAGTCAATAATACAGTTAAGGGCATTCCTGTGTTTCATATTTGTAGCTGGAAACCAAACAAACAGAAAAAAACTGACTCAGTAAAAGACACATGGAAAGTTTGGTCAATTTTAAGGACAGTGAGCTTCCTTAGGCAATAGAGTGCCACAGCGCCAATGTGAGCAATCACTGTGTGCTTTAAATGACAATTTGTGGTCAGGGAAGATGCCAGAACAATTATGAACATGTGTAGACACATCTGATTAACAAACTTAGTCTTGTCTCTGTTAATCCATTATTGTGTGCACACACAAACACCTTAGAATAAGCCATTTTACCATTTTACAGATACAGACTATGCCAGGTTTGTTTGTGTTTTATATTATGTTTGGTTATATTTCGTAGTAAGTATTGTTAAATTTAGTTATAGTATATTGACTTATTTCTGGTCAAAATCAGCTAAAGTAACATTTAAATGTGTTACTTACCATACTCACTCATGTGGTCTGAGTCAAAAGGAGGAAGGGTGGCAAAATTTCCTGCTTTTATACCCTGACTAACATGATTGGGGGAGGTCGTTGGACTAGTCCAAATGAGTGAAGGTAAGATAAATTAGTTCTAGGTATTATTTAGGTTTATTTGTTATTTCATTTATGTATGGTTAAAATGTGGATTAAGGGTAAAACAGGTAAGAGTGTTTTTTACTGTATTCTGTGTGATTATAATTTTGTAAAATTTTCTGTTAAATTAGGAGCCAGTAGAGTCCCCTTCACCATTGGTACAGCCAGGGAGGTAGTGCCAGGTGGAGAGGCTATTTAAGTAGTGGCTTTTTGTCTGTTAAGGAGGACAGCGTGAACAACGAATGGAAACATAGTGCTGATCAGGTGTGGCGATTTAAAATTGATTTAGGTTGTACTTTGCATTGTTATAGGTTGAGTTTTATTTAGCTGAACCAAGTTAACTGTTCAGTTATATATTTTTTGCCACATGTGAAACTGGAAGCACTTTTGTTGTAAATTTTGAACAAACTGCCTTGAATCTGCCTCCTGCTTACGCCACTCTGGTCAAGCTTCCCCAACACACTTCTTAAAAATGTTTTTTGTTAGTTTAAAAATATTGTGTTAATGATAGAAGACCATGCAGCCACTTAAAAAAATCAAGAGTTCAACCTGACTTTAAGTGTATGTATGTACAGCTATAGCAGAAAAGTCATGTTAATGCTGATGCTTTGAAATCCATTTTAGGATCACAAAGTTTAAGGTCAGAGGCATCACAATAGTGCTGCTGTGGTGGGCCTCGCAAACATTTCTTTTTTTATTTATATATGTTTTGAGTGTGTGGAATGCTGCTGTAGGGGTCATACAGTAGACATATTTGAAAACCTGATAAAAAGCAGATGCACAAAAAGAGAAAAAAACGAAACAGAAACTGGCACATAAATACACATGACGTGCTTGATGAATTGACAAGAAAATTCTGGGTGGGTTACATCATTTACATACTGTAATGTGGAAAATATGCAGTGATAATCAGCATTTTAGCTTGTTGGTTAATAGCTGTTGTGGGAATACTAGTGATTTAATGTTTCCATTATGCAGGGACCCCTAGATAAATAATGCAATGCCAGTAATTACACTTCACTTGGTCATCGTGACAAGTAAAGTAACAGTGCAAGTAAAAAAACAAACTATTTTGAATAGTTACTTTGAACATAGAACATTATTTTGATGTCAAAACTCAAAATATATATACTAAAACTGTTTAAGCTTTAAAGAATGAAGATATTTTCAATACTTGTCCCAATTTCCAGAAATTAATTTTTGGTATGCATACATTTCTTTCTGTATAAAACCAGAATTAAATCCACATTGTGTTCCAGGTCCTGCATGTTCTAACTCTAGTCATAGTTTTGACATGTACTACAAATGTACAAAGACAAAAAGGGCAAAAGGAAAAAAAAACACACAAAGTATAATACTTGATTGGATTTGGCACCCATGCACATGTCCACAGGCAGAAACATGTTGTACCAATTTCACACCAAAGCGTAGCTGATGTTATGGCACTTTGTCATTTTGGTGAGGGTATAGGGAAGATTTCCACTTCAGCAAGACCCTGCTTACTATGACCAAATCTGTCCTATTTTCTCTTGCCTAGTTGCACTGACCTCACATGATGAATGCTCCCCTCAAAAGAGAGAGAAACAGGGTATGTTGTTATTGATGTTCTCAATTAATAACCCCACACACCACCAAGGATTCACACATGCACCATTCAGCTCACTGCAGCAGCTCAACACACAGCTATCAGGAATTGTGTGGAATCTCCTGTTCCACTCGTCACAAGGAATAATTTATTTCTATTAGCCATTATTCAGAATAGTAATCTCAAGTCAAAGCAAATCAATTTTATTTGTATAGTCAAACAGCAACAGCATTGCAGCACATTGCTGCTGATGAATGTTTCTTTTGTTCATTTTCAGTTCTTCACCTGTTACTGTAAGAAGTCAAGAGTTAATAATCAGGAGAGAAAGACTATTGCAACTCTGCTATAAGGCATCAAATGTCTCAAACATCTATCTTTAATTAAAAATCAGTTCAGTGAATGTCCTCAGCACAGAGTCGAAATATCCTGATAAGATTCCAATGTTCATTAAAGACTGATTCCAAAAAAAGACGTCCCTGTTGGCAGCATGTCCATGCCACCTGCTCTGTGTATGAGGCTGAGCCTGTGAGCACCAGCAGTCAAAGTGTCTCTCCACCAATGGGCAAATGGCCATCTGAAGGTGATAGACTCCAGTGGCCTTGGGCCAGAACGAGTCACTGACTGCATGTCCTCAGCACCAACACCAAGCTACTTCAGAAACTGCATAGGTTTGCCCTCCCCCAGGCAAGGTGACTCTCTTCCTGCCTAAAATGTTTTCCCACCTGGCATCTTGAACCCTCATCACCCTGTTGCCACACCCTGAGGAGCAGATGCAGACAAGCTACTTGATACGCTTTCTTGTGACTGCAGAACAGAGCCTGTGTGTGTTCATGATTGAAATACACCCAGTATTGACAAATAAAACATATTTTTTGATCTTAAAGTCAAGCTTTTTTTTTTTTTTTAATTTTCTGAAAGCGAGTTAGTGGACATTTGTACGTACGATTATTTTGTTAAATATGCTTCCATTTGTTTCAACTGTCCAGTATCTATCATGAAAGCAGCAACTGATTAATATTTGAGTTGGAACAACCGTATATTTTGGCTTTGTCTTAGAAATGTGCAGTTTTCCATCAGCTGAATTGGATATTTGGACAACTATAGCACTGCATCTTAGCATGTTATGTATTACCATGAGTTTTACTCATTTTACTGACATGTCTGCAAGCTCATTCCTGTCAACTCCTAATTTCCCACGATTCTATGCTGTCACCTGTTATGTTCCTTTTCTCGGTAAAGTAATATAATTTTCATGACACTCAAGAAAAACAGATCACAAATGATGTTTCTCTTTGTTTCTTGCTAGATTAGGTTATTTATTTACATGCTCTTAAATCACTGATGCTTAGTGTTAATTGGTGATGGAAAGCAGAGTTTGGCATTTTCGCTAAGGTCAGGGATTTACATTTTAAACTTGATTTACACTCTGGTATTTCTCTAAACTGTCCACTCATCCTGCCTAGTCATCTCTAGATGAGAAAAATTGGAGTGCTCATCGCCTTCAGTCATTACTGTGCGCTCTCAGCAGTAAGCTTTACAAGCAACAGCAAGTGCTTTATGGACTTTGTAGCCTGAGGTCCAAATCACAGGGAGATAAACTAAAAATCTACTTTGACCTCCTCTACATGTAGGACCTCCTTATAGTTGAAATGTTAATTTGTTTGTATTGTTTAAGGCCTCAAATCACTTAACATGCATTAAAAGCAGAGGTGCATCGTGACCCCCTGAAATAATCATGTTGGTGTTCAATTCAGTTTATTATTTGCTCACATATGTGATAGAAATACATGTCACTAGTTCCTACAATATACTATTAATGGAACCAAATGAGAAATAATATACAATAACAGTTAACAAATATTAGATGTTACTAATATGTTAATAATTTTAGAGTAGTATATTAGTATAATAATACTGACAATAATGGCAATGATAAGAGCAACAGTAGCAAGGGAATAAATAGTCCTAGGCAGTGTCCTTATTTAGGATCCTAGTAGGTAGTGGGTAAGCTCTTCCCAGGCCTCTCAGTTCTGGCCTGGTATATCCAGAACCTTTTCCTGCTTTTCCTGATTTTTCCTTATCTTTGCAGCATCTGGTATAGATGTCTTTTGTGCAGGTACAGTAGATGACCACCTATTGTACATTCGACTGAATGGGCCTTGCTGTCTTGTTTGGTGCTGTTTCCATACCAGACAGTGATGTTCCCCATCAGGGTGCTCTCAATGAGGCAGGAGTAGAAATTTCTTAGTATTTGAGAGGATACCTAGAATTGTCCCAGAAAGTGTCTGAGGTGAGACAGTCTGCCCAAAGTCCACCACCATCTTCTTAGTGCCATCTCCTATTGCTAACATTCAGGAGGATGTCTTGACACCAGCAGGTCAGGTTCTCTACTTCCTTCATATCGGCCTTTTCATTGCTTTCAGTGATAAAGCCCACCACAGCTGTGTGATCTTGATGATGTTGTTGAAGTCAAAGGTGGGTACACAGTAGTGTATGTACAGATAGTACAATAGGGGAATCAACACACAGCCCTGGGGTGCTCCAATCAAGGATTAAAGTGGATGAGATGTGTCCACCCACATTCACCACCTGGGGTCTACCTTGCATGAAGTCAAAGATCCACATTTGGGTCATCCACTGATACCAGCTGCCTTGAAAACCCTCCTGACAGAAATAGTGATAAATACAAAAGGTGCCTCTTCCCATCCAGTAACCTCTGCTTCAGCAGTTTTTTTGCTTATTGGCTGTTGATGGCTTCAAAGCAAGCATAAAAGTTGTTTAGCTCACCAAACAAGCATCAGCGCTTGACATGAAGATGGCGGCAGGTTTTTAATCTGTAATATTCTTTATCATTGCTACATACCTTTATGTTTGCCCTTGTGAGTTCCACGTTTTTGCCTCTCTTAATGCACTTCTTACATTGTAGGCTGCTGCTTTATAATTGTCCATGTTTCCAGACCGCAATGCTAATTTGTAGACTGCAGTGTGAGAGTTAGTGGAGTGATTGAACTGGTGTTTTGGGTACAGTTGCTTTGTTGTTTTACAAATGAGTTCATCTGGCCTCTGATTGGCCTGTCCATTTCCTTCCATCACTGGGGGCATGCATTAAAGTTTGTTCACATCATTTGTCCTCAGCAAGATGGCCACGTGATCACTCATTCTGAACAAGCGGCAACCTCCGGTGTTGGGAAATGAAGCCAGTGTGGAAGTGCTAAAAACTGTAATTCCTCGAGCGGTTGCTTGAGACAGCGTGCAGCAGTGAGTAAATTTCCATAAGTGCCCAAATGAAAATGCCCACTTCACAGAAGAAATAAAAAATGTTTACAGTCTGGTTCAAAAAACAGTTTTAGTCTCTTGCTAATTTCCCTGTTCAAGGCAACTATACTGAGGGTGAAGATTCTTGACTCCTATATTACACATGAGTATAATATAAAATTGGGGCTTAAAGTAGCGCATAATTAACAGCAGGGCCACTTTGATTGACAAATAAGTCTTAAGGCTTATTAGAGCAGCCAGACATCATTCAGCCCTCCTTAGGTCTGCAGATGATCCAAGTCTTTGCCAATTTTTAGATTAGCTAGGAGGCAGACGAAGCTCAGTAGCTGTATTTGAATGGTGTGTAGTAGTAATTAGGAGTGTAGGAGTGGTCGTCTTGTGGCACAGTCTATGTGTAGATAGAAGTCGAGCATTTCCGGCTTAGGTTAGCCTGAGTGAAATCTTTTGTGATGCTGTGATGGTGACTTATGTAAAGTAGAAAGGTGAGCAGGAATAAGACAGTATATTCATTATATTCAGGCTGTGACACCAATCCTTATTCACTATAAAGCATACACCTCCTTTTTTCCTCTCTTCTATCAGATCAATATACAGAAAAAGTAACTTGTCTGAATGGCACTGTCCATTATTTCCGATTTTATCAAGTTTCACTGAAACAAAAAAAAAAACATTACAGTTCCTGATGTTCTGTTGGAAACTGACACAGGAACGGAGGTCGTCCAGTTTGTTATACAGCCCATAAACTTTGGCTAGCAGTTTTCTTGGCAGAGAAACACTGTGTAGCTGTGTCCTCTATGTTTATATATTCATTGTATATGCATGTTATAATCCACTCCTGCCTTTTATTGTAAATAGAGGCCCCTAAATCTTATACACAGGACCAATAAACACAAGAACAGCATTAATGTGCTATGATATGTGATAACATATTAGTGGACCCACAGTGGATGAAAACAAATTCAAAAATCACATTAATCAGTCATTAAACCTTTTTCCCTAGAGACTTTTTGGTTGAAAAGCATCAGCTCTAGGCTGTAGTAACACAGTTTGTTGTTGTTTGTTTCAAAGCTTTTATGTCTCACTATTCTTACTCAATTAATAGTGTCTAAGATGCTATCATACAGCCCAAGGATTTTTCATAGAGCTAGTACTGCAGATATGTTTTTTGGTTTGTTTGTTTTTCTCCACAGATTTTGTCATAGTTCACAAGACTGCCAAGGTGTTTCCTGTCATTTCACTTACTTATGAATAACTTTGTTAACAAGCAGGGGTGAAAGGTAACCCTGAAATTTCTGGATAAAAGTAACCTTTCCAGAGACATTTGCTGCAAAATTCATGCACCTGACGGCAGATGTTTGCTGAACATAACAGCCAAAATAATGCTTTCCTGCATAGAAATATGACAGCATATCCAATTTCCTCTCTATACAAAGCACTATTGGCCTTTCATTGCACATACATCAGACATACTGGAAATATGTAGTACCGGCAAGGCTGAGATGAAAGAAAAGCCTTCCAGCCTTAACAAGGAAAATGTAGCTTCAAGGGCAAATTAGCTATGAGCATCCTCAGGGGGATGGATGAAAATGGAATGATAGAGGTCTAGAATTAATATATTCTGCATGTTTTAGTTAATCTCTAATTGTGCTAGTCCTGCGAGAAAACTGAAAACGGTGAAACTAAAGTGACAATGTGAGAGTAATTGTTTTGGTGCATAACATGAAATTAGTTTGAATGTTTTTCTGGGGCTAAAAGGATTCAAATGCACCACTAAATAACTGGACAGTTTTGCATAACATGAGTGATGGGGTTGGTAGAGCAAGTCTGTCAAATGTGAAGATGAAATGAAGTGTTGGGGCAAAACACACTGCCCAGTTTGCTAATAATCCCACTTGATAAATGTTTCTAATCAAGTGACATCCCCAACTGAAATGGCTCCACGCAGACTTCACCTAATAACACAAGCAACAAACAACTCCAGATGGAATATTTTTACACTCAGCATTCCTCTCTGATCTTCTATTTGACTGACAGCCACTGGGTGAGTCTAAAATACTCCCATGAACTAAAACCTTGCAAAATGTAACACAGTTTGTATGACTATGTGTTACTTTTACTGTTACTGACTAGCTTGAATCCATTTATCTATTATGTGACAGGAAACAGCAAATGACTACAGTATGGCAGTATGGCTCCGTGACAATGTTATGGAAGAAACCACAGAGTACTTCAATGACATTTTTGTGAGCACGTCACCAGCTTTTTAGGAATGCGGCTCACCTTCCACATGAGGAACAAGTCAGCCCATCTGTCTCAAAACATCTGGAGCATCTGCAGAAGCTCATTCACTGCTATTCCCTAACTTATGCAGGGTCCTTGAAGTTAATAGCTTAAAGGGAAAAAAATATATTACCCCAACAACAAACAACATCAAAATCTGACCAAAATGTGAAAAAAGTTTGCTCAGTAAAAATTCTGCAGCTGTATGACTTAACCTCTGCTGGAATAGCTTCAAATACTAAAAGACTCCCTCCACGTTTCAGACATATACTCTACCTGTTCCTTTCCACTAATATCCACCATCTGGTAATGTCTTTCCAGCTGGACCATTTGAGTACTTGGCAAAAGTTGTACTGTCCCTTTGTTCAATCAGTTTTGTTCTAAGTTAATGTCATAATAAACATTCAGGATGTGAAGTGTTATCTGTTTTTAAATGTACTTTACCTTTGAAATGCATTTTTTTTCTTTTTTTAAATTAGTTTGAAATTAGTTTTGATTAGTTTTAAATTTGAAACCTATGTAGAAATCATATAATTGAACAAACAGACTAACAAACAGTCCAATTCAGCTGCAGAATGCAAAATAAGGAGTTTGTAAGAGTTTTTTCTTTTTGGATGAGGTAGTGGGGGATCAAATCCTACTGTCCACATGTCTGTGTCTTTAAGACAAATTCTTATGTGGGGCTGTGACGCTGAAAATAATAATAATAATAATAATAATAACAACAATAATAATAACAATAACAACAACAACAACAACAACAACAATAATAATAATAATAATAATAATAATAATAATAATAATGTTGCAATAAATATTTTTTTGGAACATAAAAAAGTTAGATTAGGTAACTGGTCAATTTGTATTGTAGTATATAGCAGGGTAGAAGATGGTCTGAGGATTTTGGAAAAGCACACAAAAGAAGAACAGCAGGACATTTTGCTAAACCGCCCTCTGGTTCTTTTATATAGCACAACACAATTATTTTTTTCAGAACTAGGATGCTTACATCTGAGACTTGAATGTATGGTGTAATGGTAACCGGACACCACTAAGATGTAAGAAAATATTTTTTCTGCGCTTGATGAGTTGTCCATTTAACATTACAAACTACTTAATGCAGTGCACACCAGCAATGCGAAGAGGAGATATATCTAGTCTGATTTTAATTAGTATTATCAGTTTATCTCAACTCTTAAGTTTCTTGAAAGTACTCCATGGATGCACATTGGAAGCTCAAGATACCCTTGCCTGTTAAGAAAATTACCTTTGATGATTAACAATGCTAAGAGTGTCCTCTCTAGCGCAACCAGTAGTCCATACTTCAAACTTTAATTATTGTTATCTAACTCATTACAACTTCTCACTTGTGTGTGATGATTAATGTTTATACTGCAGTGTGTAAAAAAACACACTGTTTACCCAGGTAGACCAGTAATTAGCTAAAGATGATTAACATCACCTGAAGGTCAGTTAAGCTTATGACGATGCTGAAAGGAACTTGAGAATTATGACAACAGAATTTGTTATCACACTGATCCTTTTGTTTTCAGTGCTGTAAGGATTGCACCATCCAAGACTTCAAAATGCAGCTGTATAATGTAATACATTTCTATGACATTTCTCGACGGTAATAGGAAGTTGTTGATATTCAGTTTATTTAGCTTTGTCCTGGCCATCAACAGATCCAGGGACACCCAACTGTGGTGCATGACTTCGCTCACCAAGCCACTGCCAACAGCCAGTTCCCTACCATGAGAGATCAACCTACATGAAGGATAAACCTATTAGATGTGGGAAGAATGCAGGTCAGGTCTCAGTGTGTTAGCTCAAACAGCAGCTCTTTAAAACTTCACCCCCTGGTGTGGAGAGCTAGGCAAGTTATGATTCCTAATACACCCCTGGACCTTGCCTGCAAAATTATCTTCCTCAAAAATCCAGTGCAAACTGTTTGTAGCTGCCTTTAATGAAACTCAATGTCACCTTTTTTGAGCTGATGCAATAGTATCTCGTTAAAACAAGTTCTTTAAACCATTTTGTCACTTTTATTTCACCATGTTTATATGATAATTGGTCATACAGCACTGAAACAGCCTTCAACAGATAAATGAGCTCTTTTGCCTGGAGTCAAGATGTCAAGTTACTTTTCATTTTAAGTTATTATTACTGCGTGGAATCCTAAGTGTGAATCAAGACTGGATGACTTTTCGTTGTTTGACTTCACTTCTCTTTAAAGAATGTCTTTCACTCCTGTCAAACTAAAACATAAAGCCAAAAAAAACATTTTAACACAAAACCATAGTGTGTGCCGTCTGCATCTATCATGCAACATTAGCCATTTAGGTAGTCAGGCAATGAGCCATACCTAACGTCGAGAACTGCACCCAAAAGCCTAAAAATGCAGGTTTTCTACTACTAGAGTAATGTGCCTGTAATTTAGTTTGTGGTAATTCTGCCTTAGGTCTCAGTTGACACATTAAAAATGCACCCCACGTCAAAAGGCATTTGCACAGCCCAGTGGGTCCATAGGAATCAGCAGAGCAGCAGTCAATCCCTGCCACAGGCTTCTGTAGTGGAGATGACAACGAGAGTTACCCTGTGATGTTTTGGACCAACACAAAAAATTATGCTTTTAGAGATACAGTTTTACCATCAAGGTATTTGAGGACTGGACAAACAGAAAAACATTGGATAAAAGACCAAAAACCAGGACTTGCAAATCTATTATGACTAAAAATAGAGGGTCAAGGGGGTTAATCTTTACCCATTTTGTTAGCAGTTTTTCAGCTTTCAAGAAACTGAAACAAAATATTGAAAATAACCTGCAGTTCATGATCTCAATGGTTCCAATATCAATACGGTAATATAAGAGATTAGGTAGTTATGTCGTAACACATTTCCTAATGCACAGTCTTACTGCACTATATTTTGGCATATGGTGTGATTAATGTGCAGACAGAGGTAGTCAATGAAAAATATATCTTTCCATTACCGGATTGGATCATTTCCTTTTATTGAAGACCAGTGGCTGTGCTCAAAGTCACATTGTAGCTAAGAAGAATAAACTTGTCACACCTTTTTAGCGAGTCCCCCGGGTATATTGAAAGGAGTGCACTGGTGCCTTGCGGGTGTGGCTGCAGGCTAGTTAGGTCTTAGAGGCTGCTTTGGGCATAGATGTTTCATCCTGGCCTCCCTCTGTGCATTGGCATATGATATAACTTTGTCTCTGGAATTGCTACAATGCAATCTGGATGTTTGTTGCATTAAACATATCAGTCTTTTTGATCTGAGATAATAGCAGAAAAACATTTACTATGGCTGAATGGAACAATGTTTCAGTTCAACCGTAGAAATCACCCAAAAAAGTATCTGATATAGTCACCATTTCAATAAATGGTGTGTAACAACTGAACTCCATCCAAATATATGTAAAGTGCTTGCAACTGTATAGCAGGCAGGAATCACTAAGAGCTATGGAGGCAATATTGCCATGTTTAGGAGAGACAGGACATTATCAAACAGCATCATTTGATATTACAGAGGAGAAACCGAGTGGGGTCTTCAAGGGCCATTCAAACAATTAAGTGCCAAAAACTGCAGTTCCTTGAAAGGCCAGTTGAGGCTGGCTACAAAACGACTTCATCTCTATAAGCACCCAAATTAAAATGCACAACTTGAATAAATAAACATGTTAGCTAATTCCTCCATTCATCACAACTATACTGAGGGTGAACTTTTATATAACTCATACCGGCAAATTATATTAAGGCTGAAAGTTATGCATAATTAAGAGCGTGGCCACTTTGATTGACAGGTGGACCATCACAGGTGACTTGTTTGAATATCCAGGCTTCATTCAGATCACCTCAGCTCCACCCTTGATCCACATCTTTGCACATTTTTGGATTAGCTGGAAGGCAGCAGAGGCAAAACTGCCAAGATGGTGACAGTCAGAGCCACCATACTCTTGTGTGGTGACGTCACAGAGATTACGTCCATGTTTCATACAGTCTACTTTCACTGCTTGTTCTTTTGTGTGCTTAGACACAGAGTTTGTGTGCCACATGTAAAACCCTTCCAAGATCATGAGATGGCCTTCCCATTATGTATTTCTTTAAAAGAGAGAGGGAATGCCTATGCTGCTATAACTAACAAGTGCGGGGGAAGCAACAGTTGTACCTTGGCACAACATCCTTCATCATGTCCACTGTTTATGCAGCATTTGGCAAGGTGGGCAGGCCATGTTAATATAGTGAGCTTCAGTAATGATTCAAAGCTGTTACTTCAAAACAAAATACAGTCAAACTAAACTAAATCAGGAGCAGTGAAATTCGTGGTACTACGGTTTATGTAGAGATGGCAACTTAGCTGTGGCGTCAGATGGTTTTCACACATTTTTAAAATAAAGTAAATGCAGTGTCACAATTGCCATTACAGTGACTGCAAGTAGGTCCAATGATTAAGTGATGTTACTTAAAAAAAGTTAACAAGGTAATTTAAAATTCAATTTATTTGGATGTTAAGATGATATCAAAGCCATAAAAGGCAAGGTGAAAATTGAAAACTGAAGAACTTACCCAATTCATTAAATTGAAGATGAACTGTTATTTCATTTAGATGAGTAAAATAAATCATATAGAAAAACTGCTGCCATATATTACTTAAAATCCTCTCACTGTGCAATACAATCATAGTCCTGTGCTTCAGCACCATGGACAGTGTTTCTCAAACTAACCAACATCTGACAAAAGGCTGAGCTCTGTGCATTTTCTACCTACTAAGTTTTAATTTTCAACAAGCAACATGACATATTAGAAAAACAGGAACAAAACAAGGCACTAAAAAGGAAACTAAAAATTAAAACAATAAATTATAAAACTGTCGTCACGTTGGAGAATTTTTACTATCCATTGTAAATTTCACATTGATCTACATGCATATTCAGTTATAATGTAAGAAGTCCATGTAAACATCAGAATCTGATTATGTTAATGTAATTATACTCCTAGTTGGATTAAGCTACAAAATATGTGTACTCCTATTATAGTCACATTGCTGAAGGGCGTTTTAACCATGCATATAATTCAATCATGAGTCTTTATCTGTGTTTTCACTGCATTTAGTGACACATGACAAGCTTGAACTGCTTGAGGATGCATAACAAAGATTTTGACTGAGACTCTTCACTCTGCTTTGTTTTTTGTTTTGCCCTTTATGACCACTCAACCCAACACTCACTTTTAATCAATATGCACACCCTATATTTTGAAGCTACTGTTAAAATGATTCTCTCAAAGTATGAAGGTGACAAAATGCTGCTGCAATTATGATACAATCGACAAAAACGGTGTACCACAATAGCATCATAATAGGACCAGATTTGAAGATAAGTATTGGAGGGATGTTGTAATGTGATTCAGAGGAGGCATTTGTCCATTTATCTGACTATATTCTACAGCATGGAGGCAGGAATATTAATGAAACAAAGCTATTTTTCTTTTTGTTGCCATTGCAAGCCACTGCTTTATGACTAGTCCTGATATACTCTTTATTCATAAAAAAAAAGTGACTACCAGTTTATCTTATTTAATATAATTCACCAAGATCATTCGGTGACTCATCAAAACAACTTTGGACTTGGACAAAGGAAGCGGTCTTTTTTAACCCACAACATAAACTTAAGGCAGGATAGGTTCTATACAGCGGTACTTATTTGGGCCTTTCTAATACTGGTACACACACATACACATCTATAAATATAAGTAATTGGCAATGTACAACTAATTATGTCCCAATTTAAATAATCAGTAACTCTTTATTCTTGACTTCTCATTGATAAGTCATGTTATCAGCTTCAATTACACTTTGCACATCTTTGCTAGACACAAGCTAATTTACTTCAGGCTTATCTAAAGAAACCTCTCTTGTTTCCTCACAATTCAATTAGCTCTAATTCTGTACAATAGAAAGGATACATGCCTCACTACTAATTTCAAATATCACCTCTTGCTGCAGATGTAACATTTTATAAACATATTTTGATCAGTCTAACAATACAGATTAACTTTGCTAATGAAAATGTAGCTCTCCATTTTTTAACATTACATTTCCAGACTTCTGGGGTCTCTTTCCTATTGCCAAAAATATGGATGCACCACAATTGCTGGACCATAAGCAATAGAACAGCTAATGGATCATTAGTGGTGGGAGAAGTCATTTAAAAGGTTTATTAATTGCAATTTATTGCAGTTGATATTAGCACTTGATAGAGCATTTGCAATAGTTTCTAATGGCCTATTACAGTGATTTACTAAATCTCAAGAATCACAATGAGCACATTTCCACCTTTATTATAGTCCAAAAAATATTCCAGTATTGGGCCAGTTGTGGCTGGGTAGTTTACTCGTATAAAGCCAACCATACATAACTGCAGGTCTGCCTTCAGTTTTACAAGATCAGTGAGTGGATCGGAGGTGCATATTCCGGTCAGTTTGCCACTTCCACATCTTGTGTCTTTGTTCTACCTACATTTAAATTCTCAAATCCACTACGTCCTGTCCTGCTGCAACTCCCAGTTTTATGTGACAATACATGGGAAAATTGTACTTTAATGAGAAGTAACTACCAAATTCCTTACATTTTGATAAAAATTGCTTGAATCTCAGGTGTAATGATGCCAGGATTTAGTCAGAGGTAGTCTGGCCTTTTCCTTTGAAGTATTTGTAGGATAACCAAATAAGGTCAAAAGCATGTCCTTTGTCTAACACCTTCATTGTAAGGAGGGCAACTATATTAAGACTATTTATACAGAAAGAGAATCAGAGCTGCATGGACATGTGGTAAATGTCCCCGCTTATTGGCCTGAGGGTAAACTGGCTGCTATCAAGAGGCAATGTAGGGTGAGGCGGGGCAGTGGAAGAGTTGTGGAGGGAAGGAGCAGCACAGCAGGTGGCGAGCTCCCTACTGTTCAGCTATGTGACCTCTGGAAACCATCCAGTACTGCCTGTGCAAGACACAACATGACCTCACCTTTCACGTCACACATTCTCAAAAGAAATTCCACAACCACCTTTCACCAGCCAATTAAAAACTTATGCATAATTTATCATGGCATTTGGCAGCACAATCAAATTGAATACGATTTGCAGTTGATTCTTGGGAATTTTCCATCTGGGAGCAAGGACAGATGAGGATATATACCTGATTCTATCATTCATCAATTTAACCCTACATTTTATTCTTCATTCACAGAGGACTACATATGGCTGGACTCAACCTTTTGCTGATGTGACAAATGCAACCCCTCCAGAAATGTGATAGCAATTTTTTTAAATACAGGACCGCTAATGACAAACCTGAAAAATCTCACATCCCCATAGTGCAAGGCCAGCACAAAAGAAGCATCATGCCAATGAAATGAAAGTAACCTCAATGGGAAAGCTATCCCTGACTATTAAAATTGTGGCCTAAGGGTGAAATCACATTACAGAGGTGGAAAGAGATTCTTATTCTATTCCACTCTATTCTTAGCCAGCTGAAGGCAGGTAAAACACATCTCCTTTATCCTTGGTATAGAATGACTCCCCTGTTTCTTCAATTAAAAGATAACAGTAAAATACAGCAGACACAGAGCTGCGATAGCGTAATTGCCCACTACAGCCGGCATGGGTGCGAGCAAAGCTTGTCCGTTTAAGCCTGGAGGGGCGCAGCAGACAGAGGTAGGGCTGACACGCACAGGGACATTAGCGGACATCTCTCATGATCCAAATCCTCTCTTTTGTTTAACAGCTACAGTTTAATTGTAACTAGCTCTGCCAATCATTCAGTGTACACATTCTGGCTCCTTCTTGTCCTTGCTGTCAAGATGAATCTGTAGGACAAAAGCCAGACACTTCACTATACCTGTGGCTATATACTACTTATTATTTTTCCTTTGCAGAAACACTCACACACAAACAACAAATGTGTCACACTAATAAACACAAATGTAAAATGTTAAATGACATTGTTTTTCTTGCCAGTTTTCCTTAGATTAAAGATTTCTTTCTGGGCAATCAGACAGTGGCTGGCATTAACTACAAGGAAAAGACAAATCCGGGGATAGAGTGGATTGTTAATGGCTAAGCAATACATCCTTCTTTTAATCTCTGCAAGGGCAGACAGCAAATCATATCAGCTAACACAGCAGCAGTTTCACTCAGTCAAAAGTCAATTTGAGCAAGTCCAGCTTGGTCGGGTAAAAGCAGGGTTTTGTAGGCTGTTGAATCGAATGTCAGGAGCCACCCACTGTTTAATTACCAGCTAATCTCGCAGGAAATCAGTTAGCGATCGCTTGGCTCTTAAAACCACCTTGTAAACTCCATTGCAATACACAGTGGATGATGAATTGTTTAGTTTTGTGCTATTTAGGAGATATGTTAAGTTCGATGCATTAATATGACAATCCTTTAAAGTTTTTCGCAACTTTTAAAGGCTTGCAATTCAGTGGGAGTTGAAGAATTTATAATACTATATTGAATTACACCCATGTTGTATTCATGCGGCCAAGTCTCCTCAGTCATTCAAAAAGAAAAAGAAAAGGGTTGAGCTGCCCTTCCCTGTCTTCAACTGGTATACTAGTACTCCGTGTCAACTATGACACATTTGAAGCACATTTCTCCAATGTAAAATTGTCATTTGTTCTTCATGCCTTTGTAGGAATTCTAATTTGAGCAGTCATAAATGTTGGAACCTCAAAAAGACACACAATCATCAATTTTGCTTTTTTAATGTTCAATTATGAAGCTTGGATGAAAATTACAACCCAAAAAATTATATCTAAGTTCTAAATGCAATCAGGCACTTGTTCCACTGTATTCATGCTGTAATTGTTTCGTGAGTAGGGGAGTAATTTAATTTGATCACCCATAATGTATTTCTTCCATGAATGAGGCCCATCAAGGTCCATTGAGATTGGCAGCAATCTTGTATCTCATCATGTGAAAAAGTAATTGCATTCCAGATAAATAGATTTTATGCTAAAGTTTC
The DNA here is from genome assembly GCA_036365135.1 of Miichthys miiuy. Classification (NCBI taxonomy): domain Eukaryota; kingdom Metazoa; phylum Chordata; class Actinopteri; family Sciaenidae; genus Miichthys; species Miichthys miiuy. The sequence continues at coordinate 13,481,036 of CM071612.1, forward strand.
TTATTTTTTTCCTGCAAATATACTCCCTCCGAGTTTATTTCTGTCATTTTTAAGTAATACTGTCTGACAATCATCACTGTCACATTTTGTAACTTTACCAATTAATTTTGCACAGAACAGTAATGATGACGAAGCAGAGTTTTATAGGAGGAAAATAATGAGCATGTGCTATTTCCCCCTTCTCTGCTACAGTATACTGGGGGAGGCACCCATATGGGTGGTAACTGAGCTGGCCAATCAACAAGGGTTTTCACTCAGGCAGCAGACACGCAGAAACACACAAAAAGTTGACTACCTCCAGCAACCACCAAAAAATAAATAAATAAATAAAGATACCAAAATATATTTATATATGTACATCCTGACTGCGATATGTCCTTTAGAAATGTTTTAAGTGCAAAAAGAGATTCAAGAGAGGCACCTTAGTCGGATCAAGGTCTTCAGCACAACAATACATCACAACACAAAATAGAAAAAGAGCACACCATTAACATTCAATGCCAAAAGCAAGGTTAAAAGTTCCAGTCCCACTGTGTCCATCTATATTTTAAAAAATGAAAGTACTCAGGAATTGCAAGGTGCTTTTGATAAACACATCCACCCACTGACATATGGCATGTTGGGATAGCTTTTTGTATACCGCCAAGAACAATCAAAAGTTACCAAATGTCAAGTAGCAAGAGAGTTTGAATGGCTATTTTGAATGACAAAGAATTGTGAATATTTGAACAGACTTTTACTTTTTATTTATGGAATCTCCAAATTAGCAGGTCTGAAATGTTGCAGTGATTCCATCACTCAGAAAACGGTTAGAAATGGTTTCCTAAGTCCTACTTAGCTGAAACTGACAAAGACCTATATGCTCACATGTCCTCTGCCGTATGTATATGAATTTATGCATTGCTGCACCCAAGTCATTTATATGCCAGACCCAAAGCAATCTAGTTTCAGTCTATATATTGCTATGTCCCATGATGAAATTCTTCATGGACACTATTCCCCAGTGTAAAGGTACAGTCTAAAGCAGTACTGCTGTTAGGATTATGTTCTGTTTGTGCCACATGTAATCCTGACATAGTAGGTCTCCTCTCTGTGAAATACAACTGTACCATTGTGGTGCCCTAAAGCAAGACATTTATTGAATCTGAGACTGCTCCACTGGAGCTGCTCGGTGCCCAAAAGTACAAGAGTGTGATTTTATTGGACAATGTGTGAATGTGCCCGATGGTTTAGTTTAACAGGAGGAAGAAGGGAGCTAAATCATCATGGCATGTCCATGGTTTTAATCCTAATCTGCCACAACACAGAAGCAAAACAGGAGCACAATATCAGAAACAGACCATGTGTGGTATATGCTAAAGCTAGCAATTTACTGTACTCCATTCCAAAATCAAAACTGCCTTAAAGTGGCAACGGTGTAACCAAAACACAGTTGGGCTGCATTCAACAAACCGTGCACATTGTAGGCCTGCTGGAACTCACGAGCTAATTTAGCAAACATCCCTCCAGAACTCCAAACTATTTTGTTTTGGTTTTCACACTATGAAGCTTGATTTTACAATTCAGAATAGAATTTTATTGTCCAGTCAAGGCCCTTAAATAGCATCTGGTCTCATCAGATGCAATTTTAATTCAGATAACAATAACATTTTGCCAGATTTATAGCATCCGGCGACACAACATGTTTTGTTCTTAAGTAATTTTTGCAGATGTTCCTTATTACATTTGTACATTGTTAAGTGTGAAATAAGCTTGCTTTGTGAATGTAATCAAGCTAGACACTGTTGGTTCTTGATGATGCAGTAGGCTCTGACATATTGGTCATAAGATAAATGAAGTGTTAACTTTCCAGATGATATCTGCTGTTTCAATGCCACTTCAAGTACATTTATGATGAATCAGGCCAATGCAGTGAAGTAAAGGTAACTACAATTAATGTATGCATTGACCTGATTTATCATGGTTGTAGATCAACAACAGCAGAGTACATGCAGTATACCTGTAGTTGTATGTCTTACGGGTTGAATGGGAGAGAAAATAGTTGGAAAAATTGTATTCATCATGTGCTCTGTTAGTAGAACAGATCTAACTCTGTGGCTCAGGGGATAAACATTAATTATATTCCTTGTGTGATCTTTTAGTCATAAAAACACCAAACTAAGTCAGTTTTGCATAGTCATGACTTTGTTTGGGGTACTAAGATGTAACTGACAAACAGATTATATATTATGAGAAACAAGGACAAAAAGGACTGTATACATTTCACTTGCTAAACAATTTATAAGATCCAAAAGACTGAAGTGAGCTCACTTGTGGATTGAACTTTAGTTTGTCTACATTACAGGTAAACTGATGCGATCTCTACATTTTAATATTTTGCCATAGTTTTGGTGGTAGTGATTGTTATTGAAAATATTAGTGGCATTATTATTACTACTGTTGCTGTAGTGCAGTAGTGGTAGCAGTGGTGTCATTATTATTTCTGGTAATAGCAATAGTAGCAGTAGCATTAGTCTATATTTATTTTTCTTTTCCCCCATGCTTTCCCTTAACCTCCCACCTCTCTTGTTCTCCCTCTCGCTCCACCTTAAAATACACTAAACGAACATGGAACAAACATGCACGTGTGGCACATTTTTCCTACTTCTAGCATTTCTATTTGGAGTGTAAAAGGCATGAGATCACCCACAGGTACTCTGCGTTCTTCAGTTGGTAGTTAACGTGAACCAGGAAAGCCACTCAAGACCAGCTGACACAATTGTACTTTTCTTTCATGTGAGTAAACATCACATAAGCATTCATACAGTATGTCAGTAATTGATCATTTAACATCATATTTTATGTCGATTGTGATTGTATTAGCCTACTGATCACTTTGTTGTCATTTGAATACACCTTTCTAATCGTCCTTCATGTATTCTTTTGTTTTTCTTGTGTTCTCCTGTCCTGTCAATTGTCTTGCAATAAAGCATCAAACAGCAGTGATATATGTTGGGCATTATGCATAGAGGCATATATTCTGTTCTAAGATATCCTTGTATATATCAAAGAGTTTAGTGCAGTAAAAACATGGAAAATGTTGTGTGTGTTTACTGGAACTGTTTCTCAGTAGCATGAATTGGTGACAACAAGACAGATGGAAAATTGGCAATGGGATGTTAATGTCAGGCCTACCTGATTTTCTTTCCCATCAGAGCCACAATCTATCACACCACCAGCCTTGCTAATGATCTCTGACAGATTGACAAGGCTTCTCTTCTGAGAATTCTCATAAAAACAGGCACGTGTATTGATCAGCAGGGCTCCAAATAGCATCCAGCTGATGCATATTTTATTAGTCTGCACAAAACAAAACAGACGCAGAACAATCTAATTTCCGAGTACTTACACACACTAAAATTGAAATGCCTCTCAGCACAATGACTGCAAGGGTAACGTGACAGAAATGCCTCACAGTATGAGATTGTTTTTTCCTTTTAAGGCTCTGCTTTTAAAAAGCAGGACAACAGCGAGGACACTTGCTGTTGGACATGAATTTAATTGTCCTGGAAAGCGCTCTTTACTCCCTCATTAGGAGCTCAAATATGAGGTCCAGCATAATTAAACACCAACAGTGACAAACACATTTTCACATAGTAATGTGGTAACAGATAGAGCCAACTCTAGCAGTAAATATGTAGGATTTCCCTTTATACTCAGTACCTCAATACCTGACCAAAGTCACTTCAAGGTGATACCTGGGAGAATAGAATCCTGAGACCTATTGACTTTGTTCATTATTAATTCAGTTTCAAGCTTACAGCAGTGGTAGCATCATTTCAGAAGCAGAGATGAGAAATTGGAACAGCTGGAGGTGTAATACTGTGGCTTTTCTCTCTGGCCCACCTGTCAATACCCACACCAAAAAAGATGGAGGTTGCAGCCCACATGTAGGGTCAAGACAGAGTGCCATTGGAATCCAAATTTTTTTTTTCTATGGCCATGAAAATAAACTACAAAAGTAGTTTTTGAAAGTTGAGAGTTGTCCTTCGTGTAAACAGAGCTCAGGAGAGAAGCCAACTTAATTACTAAGTACATGTCCTCTCTGTAAGACATCTTATTATTTACAATTTCTCACACAACAGAAGACTGGAGAGCAAACAATGCAATATGGCTCAAAAAGGCGACAACAGAGAAAGCCATTATCATTGTGCAATTAGATATTTTCTTTTTTGGGGGGAGGATGAATTTTAGTATACTGCCAGAATGTTGTGGTGCCAAAGCCTCATTAAAGGCTGTGACAACATCTGCCACCAACATGATATAGCTAAATAGTCCATGCAAAGCATGCATCAAGGTTTAGAATTCAAGTCTTTTAGTGGCAGTATTAATTTCACAATTTATCAGAGAAAACACATTTCTATGAATTTCTAGACACCGGGATAATGCAACCTGTGGTCATGATTCCCAGAGAACAGAAAGCAAACATTAATGCAATTTCAGATGGTTGTGATAAGGTAGGAGCAGTGTGCAATGACTGCCTTGGACAGTCTGTCAACAGATCCATAAAATGTTATTACTGCTCAAGATAAAGAAATGTCGATGGAAAGAGACAGATGTGCCACTGTAATTATGTGTCAGCTTTGTTCCACACCCTTGTTTTAGTGACAAGCCTAACCTTTCACTGCAACACACCTGGCAGCCTAAATCTGCCTACTTTGCCTGGTTATCCTGATGTTGCTTTTCTCTTGGAAGAGACAGTAAATCACTAACAAGCCCACAGGACAATATTGAGAAACCACTTAACCATTTTGGTAACACTTTTGGTAGCATTTATGTGCAGTATATACACATTTAATAAATAGTTTGCACTATAAAACACTATAATAATGTAAAATAAAATGTAATAATATAAAATGCTTTTAATGTTTCATAAATATTGATAGTACATTAAACACTTATAGTCTAGTGTGTAAGATTTAGGGGGCTTTAATTACAGAATATAGTCGAAATGGAACATACTATATAATTTACTCATTAGTGTATTATCACCTCAAATTGTAAATAATATGTTCCTTATGTTACCTTTGAAGGAGCCTTTTATACTTGGAATCATATTGTGGGTTCTCCTCCATGGGGTCCACCACGTTGAGCCACCATGTTTCTAAGGTAGCCCACAATGGACAAACTAAACAGAGGTTCTAGATAGGGTAACCATAGTTTCTCCTTCACACTAAAGAGAAGGTGAGGCAACATGGTTGCAATCAGCAACTAGGCTACACTGCTAGATACCCCTAAATCCTATACACTGGTCCTTTGTCATTACATCTTCTCACATAACTACATTATAAGGGTTCAAAAGCCATATACAGATTTTAAACAGGGGTGGGAATCAAGCCGAACCAATTCCACTTAAGAAACGGTTCCAAATCATCCAATCCATCAGAATCATGTGCCTCCAATCACTTCGTTATATCAGTGACAGTTGTGCATTGTAAAACACTGGCATCAAACTCATGTATCTATGTCGCCAGAAACTTGGAACAAGAAGACATCATGCAGAGAGAAAAGAAAGCCATGGATTATTTCACCAAGATCACAACAGTGCTAGTTATGTCAATTAAGTGTGCACAAGTGCCACTGCTTTCCAGCCAAACAGCATGTCCATTACTGAGGGTAAATATCTTATAATAACATTAGCACCACACAGGCAGGCTTAGCAAAGGGGTTGTCTGCTTAAGAAAACCATTTTTTTTGCACACACAAAACTGTTCAAGAATCAATAAGGGTATCATGGAAGAATTGGTCCAATAAGCAGAATTGATAATGGCAATGGTATCAATAATCAATGTGAGTGACACATGAGCTATGAGTTTGTAATAGCAGCTGTACTACGGTCAGCAGTAAGGAAAGTAAAGCTGTCAGGATAATTATTCAATGCTCTGTTAAGATGTTCTGCTGCGGAGGCATTCAGAAGTCGTCAGTGATGGGAAGATTACACTCCTTGTACAAGGATGACATTTTTGACAACTCTGAAGTGATGCGTTTGTCAAAACACATCTCATAAATATTCACTATATAGCTATTCCCTTTTGAAAATGACTCAGCTAGGAGGTACAAAGTCCAACAAAGAAGAATTTCATGGAAATATCTCAAACTGAAAAAATATAAAAGAAACAAGCTGGCGTTAACAGGAGTTAAAACAAAGTTTTTTTTATAATATATGTAAATTATTTTTTTCTAGTATGCACACCATCTGAACCAGGTGTTAGTGCTATTAATGCTATCATGTGTAAAGTCTTGGCTTGCCTGTATCCCTCATTGTTCATTTTTTATAAATTAATATTGCTTCAATTCCATACTATTAACACTGTAAAAATACTAGTGAACTAGTATTAACTATTGACTAGATGAAGACAATCAATAATCGAATGACTAAAATATGAAGAAAATGAATCAAAATGAAGTACCAAGATTAACAACAGTTCAACAACATTAAGCACGATTCAGTGTATTTTGTTAATATTATGAAAAACATCACTAACTCAACAGTAACCTCCTTTTGCAGCTGATTGCATTAAAGCTAGATTTCATCCTACAGTAGCATTGGCACCACATGGGTTACACGACCTCTGTGCCATCTCGAAAATGGTGTGACATGAACACAATATAACCCCAGAGCGGTACTCCATCACTATACGTCTGCAGATTAATGGCTGAAAATGTCACAGGGAATAAGGTCACGCGCCAAGAGACCTGGCTATGAAGAGACATCAGAGCACTTCCAAGTCTGAGTTGCAGTTCCATGGTCCACTGAGAAGCCAAATGTGCTGCTGTCAAAGCCCTGCCTTGCAAACACACACACTTAACCCCAGCATAGTGTGGCCTCTGTGATGAGGGAGGACAGAGACATGGTAGACTTTTACATGGAACATTAGACATGATTAGAAACCATTCACTGAAATGCCTCTGTCACTTCGATGTCACAGCATTACAGCCAAGTCACCGGAGATGGTGAGTTCATCCCTCACCACAACATGTGACATGACACAATCTAAAAACTGTGCTGATTACACCATGAGCCAATGTCAAACAGAAATATGTAGCTTATTTTAACACAACAGTGGAAAATGTCACATCAAGTAAAAAACAAATACACTTCGGAGAGGATGTACATGGAAAAGCTGCATCAGCCAAATTACACTATTTTATCTATTTTTTATAGAAATGTGTTACATTAGTTCCGCTTCTTGCAAGAGCACAAGTAAAATATAGCTGCAAGCAGCGATGGGGGTGCCTAGCAGCATAGCAGGCAAGCCTATGCCTGCTCAGGAAGGCGTCATGAGTCCATACACCAAGTTTTGTGTCGATACATTAAGGCATCGCAGAGATATTGGCCCACTTCTTGTTTGGCCGCTTCACCGCCGATTTAGATTGGCTGTTACGGCAAAAGAGTTTGGAGTTCAGACATGAAACTTCAACCATCAGCGAGCCATGGTCTGAAGACCATATCCATCAAGTTTCATGTAAATCGGACAAAGTGCGTGCCCTCTGTAATCATAAACGTTTTTTTGACTAAATTCAAAATGGCCACCAGATCTTTATGCATGTATTACACAGTCCTTTAGAAAATGTACTGGGATGTCTAAGGGTATCAGTCAACACTGGAATCAAGGTTAAAGTCCAAGGCAATATAAAGATATGAGCAAAAATGTATTTTGGCTACTTATAGCGCCCCCTAAAGGTCAAAGGTCACCAAAATTTTCAGGCCTCTTAAAGAAGTGGTCATGGGTCTGTGTTAGAAGTTTGAAGTCAAAACATCAAACGGTTGCCGAGATATGGCCTCACTTCCTGTTTGGCGGCGTCGCCGCTGAGTTTGATTGGCTGCTACGGGCAAACAGAAGCGAAATTAAAAAATCCACATGATAACTTTTGTGCGGCTTGGTCTGAAGATTCTATGTGTCAAGTCTCTTGGAAATCGGACAATCTGTGTGACCTGAAATGCTTTTTGAAGGTTTTTGATAAAATTCAAAATGGCGGAAAATCCAATATGGTGCAAATTGACGTCATAGGGTGCGTTGAACTCCTTGATCCAAGGATTCCAACAGTACTGTATATTTGTAAAATTTGGACCAACGGGTCTAAAGTTAATAAGCTGAATGCACTTCAAAATTTGATGTGTTGGTGGCGCTAGAGAGCTCCATATACGGAATGAACGGCATGGAAATTCTTGAGGTTGACAATGGAACTGTCCTGAATATGTGTGCCAAGTTTCAAAGCTTTTCACCATAGCGTTCTAGGGGCTGCCATAGACTTCAATTGCAGCGGAAATGGATCAATAATAATAATAAGAAAAGCTACAAACACAATGGTTGCCTTCGCAGCTTCACTGCTAGGCACCCAATTATGATTATCAATCAGTCATCCCATCCAGACAACAATTGCAGATGCATATTCTATGAGAGTGTATTAACCAATTTACAGTGGAATTTTTTACAAAACGCCACATTGTGATTTAAGACTAGCCTCTGAGTTAAAGACTTGAATTTTGTGACTGATGATCGTATTATCTTCTCACATGTGCCAGCCAGTGTAGTGGATGAGCATTATCATCTTATCCAGCAAAGAAATTGCTGTTATTTTCACCCGTAATTAAGCCTAAATCACAATACCAAGTGTCAAATATTGAAATCAAAAACAACATTTCTAAAGGTTCTGTCTCATGTGGCACATTTGACATTCTCCTAGCTTTGTTGTTGCTGCAGTGCGTCAAAGCAACAAATTGACCAAATACTTAGAAGCGTGTCCTTGCTCTTGTCTTGGCATTAATGGAAATCATTTTTTATACAATAATATTTGTGCAGTCCACACACACAATGTAATACTTGATTTGTAACCCATGAAGCTCCTTTACTAACAATATTGAGGGTTATAACATTTTGCCATCCCCCACTTAAATTAAGCAAAGCCTTTTTGTTTTCAAGTGTGTTTCCATGAGGCTTATAGCAAAGTTAAAGCAATAGAAACTGCCAAGCGAATGAGAACGTGTGTTTGCAGTGGAGTGAGAGCAGCAATATTCTGTTTTATTTAGCACCAAACAGGGGCCAAGATATCAAGGCGAGGTTTGGAGAAGAGGAGAACGATCTTTCAGTTTACTTTAAGAGTGTGAAAGTCAGGCTGAAGTCTCTCACACTGATTAATATGCACTTTCCTCTGAGTCAATGTCGAAAGACTCTGCGCCACCTGTTTCTGCCCTGATGGCATGCCATCTGAGACATCTTACAACAGGCCTCAATGTCAGTGTAATCTGATGGTCACACTGTGGTGGGCTGATTTGCTTTCCTACAGAAAAATATATAGCCTACTCATTTGATGTTCTATTTTACCAGTATCTGTTTGTCAAAACATTGTGAAAAGCAGTTGAAGTGCTATCTTCTCAGAGCAATAGCTTCATCAATAGTTCCTCTGATTGAATTCCAGCTTCAACAACCTGCAACAAATCAGCATTTTCAGACACCCACTAAGCAACACCATAATCATGTTTGGACTGAGAAAATCAAATTCTCAGTCAATTATCTTGGCCTCAATGGAACTGATAATGGTTGCTCTTAAGCAGTAAATTGGCACCATTTAAATGTAAACACAATGTTTCACACTGAATGTGTTGGCAAAGGGGTATCAGGTTTCCATTTTCTGGTCTAAAGCCACTTTTTCATTGATAGTCACTGGTGGGGGTGGAAGACAGGATGCTGGTGTACAGAGGGGTTCTTGGACTACATTAACATTATCAGTAAATCCCATCATACGAACAAAGCAGTAAGCCAGATGCACAAGGCCCCAGCTAGGCAGCTCCACCGGCATGTTTTGGAGCAAAAAAAAAATTATGCGATGAAATCACAAAGGCTGTGTCACGGCACGACTGAAGACGATGTGTTGTCTTCCAGTCAGTCGGGATGACAATGGTATATAGTCTGACACCTACACAGACTTAAAATACAGTGCCTCGCTGTCAGGCGTAGCAACAAACATCATTCCATGTCAGAGTTTTTTGAATGGGAGAAATATGTGGCATTGCTGCACATGAGGTAAATACTGGTAAGTCATTCACAGTGACGGAACAGCTGAATTTGGAGGATGAGGCTTTGCTTTTTCCAATTAAAGCTCATTTATTTAAGTGCTATTCTCCATGTGCAGTTTTAATTGAGAGATCAGAACTCCAAACCAATTACTGATTAATAGCAATAACGTGGAACTAGCAATAAATGCTCATACCTTTTTATTTACTGTATTTTGTATGGCTGGTGCAAAATGTCAGAATCCTGTATACCAATAATGATATCATCATATGCAATTTTCTAAAACAATTCTATATTTGAATAAAAACATTTTACTGCATATTTATATTTCCTTCTCTTTGACCATTTGATGAAGTCTTGCTCCTGTTGTTGTTATACTGTACTGGCTTCAATTATACAAGAGATGCTAGAAAAACAAAACAAAACAAAACAAAAAAACACTGTTCTGATTTCACTTTCCTGAACCAGCAAATAGCCCAAAGCAACAAACCACCTTCTTTGACATTCTCACTGTCAGTTTTCACTGGAAATAATGAGGCTTATGTCAGCCAGGAAGATGACCATTTGACTCATCTGTCAATAGTAAAGCCTGAAGATCCATAAGATGTTTTTTTTTTTTTTTGGTTGTTGTTTTTTTCATGCCATGCTACTCTGTGTATGAAGCTCATTGATTCTTTCAAATGACCTACATCTTCAATGTCCTGAACAGGTTGAATGTAGAAATGCCCCAAACATGAAGACAATATCCAACAATGTATATGCATACAAGAGTTGTTTGGTATTTCAGAGACTGTTGCTCTTGATCCTCGCCTTGGCATGGGCTACTGTTTTGTGCTTTTGTAGAAATGTAGATAAATATTGTTACTGTTGAAAGCACAAAACACTATCCTTATTCAAAGAAACATGAATTCACACAAGTGCACTGTTCATGCCAGCAGTAGGATTCTGCACAATGTTGTTTGTTGTCATCACTGCTGCACATATTGCACCAATCTATGCACCATTTTGAATGTGAAAGAAGCGGTCTCCTGCTGCTCTGGCTTGATTGAAATGGTTCACAAATGTTTCACTTTCATGTTTTGCATTCTCTTAGGAGAGATTTTTCACCCTCTAGTTTCACATTTAGCAACACATACTGTATAGCTTGATTCCAGCTGTTCGAACGCTCCTCGCTCAGTCCTCTGAGTATTTGGTGAGATTAACAGTTGACTGCACATCCTACAGAAATTAGGGTACCATACAGAAAAGGAGACTCTACAGTATTTGTATGCACTCATATTTTACACTATCCACACAAACATGCAGCAATTGCACAAAATACACACACTTGTAAGCACATACAGACTGGAAACCACGTGGTGCAGCACTGTTCAATAAATAAAATAAAATTATATTAATATCATGTCAATGAGCAGCTGGATGCAATTCTAAAACTCACCTTATGGTTTCTTTCCAGAGTGTTTTGAAGTCATGAGAAGCTTGTTTTCACTATCTGGCAAAACAGCTGGCATAGCACAAATTGTAGCTAGTGCCTCAGATACCTATAAAAGGTTAAGTGCTAATTGTTTTCCAACAGCTAGCCACTTTATAGAGTCACAAAGTACTACCTTGTAAGCCTACCTACTATCATTATTTTAAAAAGTCTGGCTTCCAGCAGCAGTGAGCAACAGTTTTCATCAAAGGGACCCATCTTCCTAACACCAAACGTAGCAGCTACTTTTACCGTTTACCCAGACATATTTGTCTGACACAGACCTAAAAGGAGAGTGAATATTGGACTTACATTTGTCAGATAGCTGGAAACTCCAAATGTCTGCTAACGTTGCTCCATGTCTGAGTAAGTTAGCAACTGTTTGCTAACGCGTTAGCCAAGTTATTTTGTGCGTCCAGAGTTCCAGAAATAAACGTTCTCCTCCTAACAATGATAAAAAAGTTAAAGTACTGAAAACTAAACAAAAAAAAAAAAAAATGCAAGCATGGTTTATATAGAGTGCCATGTCTCCCACGCTCACACAGGTGTTTTAACTTACAGGCTAATTGGACGTCTGCTTTGATTTAGGCTGGGCGGAGCCACGCAGGATTTATGCGAGGTCGCCAAAGTTAAAGCACCAATAAGAATGATAAAGGTACAGGTTGTCCCACCCTAAATGGTGCAAAATGAGAGTTATTCAAATGTCAATCAAACATAACTTTTACCCACAGTCCTGGGAGGAGGTCTAATTAGTCAAATAAGTGAAAAATATGTGTTTATATTGCATTAGCAGTAGGCATTTCAAGTTTATAATTTTAGGAGAAAAGTAGAACTTTAAATGCTTTGTTGTGCTAGTTTGTTTAAACACTATTTTATATATCACAAGTATAACAAGTGGTAGGGGTACTAGCATTACTAGTGCATGCACTGACAAAAACAACATACCTGTTGTATAATGTTACCGGAGGAAAGGTAATAGCGTTGACTAAATAATAAATAAATGCAGCACATATACTCCTCACAGAGGGCCACAGTTAACTGACATTTTGATGTCAACTTTCCCATGTACTCATGAGTAAAGGAAACGGTAGAATGTCATTTTCCAGACTGTAAAATAATGTCAGATATGCTGCAGACATAAAATACATGTCATGGCCTAAGGCACATTCCAAAAATGTGGTGGCTGACATTAAATATTGAAAGAGAAAGCTTTATATTGCTTAATCCACACTTGTGAATTCATACACAGTCAATGTAATGTACCCACAAGAAAACATCCTCTCAGTCTAACTCGAATATATATATATATGAACTTGCAGCATGTATTGTTCTGGGAATTAGAATTCTTGTTTTCTTGTTTTATGCTGTACTGCCAGCATAAAAGGCACACAAATCAAGCTTGACTAAAACTCAAAAACTTCCAGAACTGGCTAAATTGTCAAAGAACAAAGAGGTACTCCATGTTATTCTACATGAACAACCTTCCTATATACATGCAATCCACAATCTTTCAGCTCGAAATACATGTCTGTTCTATTCTCTGTGCATGAGTAGGAGTGAGGTGAGCTGCAGACGTCTTCCTCTTCTGTTTTATTTGCTTCAGTGTTATTACTGTCAGACTGTGTGCTAGGACACACATAGTATAGTACTGTGCAAATGTCTGGGGTAGGGATTTTACAATAGGAGACAGAGACAGAGGTCATCAACATGTTTAAGCACATGCACAACAAAATGAAATTAATAATAATAAATTAATATTTGCAAAGTAGGCATAACTACATACATGAATAAAGATAGATTTCCTTAATAACAGGATGTTTGATTTCAATATTCTGTACGAGCTTTGGAGGTTGATGTACTGCGTCTTCCCTCTTAGTAATAACATTTCTCATCCGCAGTCACACAACAGGCTTTTCAAAGTATTTACCAATAACAAAAAATATTGATAAAAGAAAAAATAGCTCTACAACTTAAGCTATTTTTGACGGTGACTCTGATTTCCAATCTTCTTTTTCAAGGTGAAATAAAAATCCTGCAGACAAGGCTGTCTGAATGCAGTGTACTGTAAATTTAAAAAAAACAACAAAAAATAAATAAACAAACAAACAAAATTTTATGTGGTGGATCATTACCTTTAAAGCCCTCGCTACGGCATCTGTGTTGAATACTTTTACAAAGATAGATTGTTGTTCTAAAAACACTAAAAATAGTAACAGTATTCAGTGGGTAAACACCAGCTTCCAAAGCTATACAGTATATCCAACAATTAAATGAGGTAACTGCACTGTAAGAAGGAAGACTTTGGTTTAAAATACATGTTGCATCTTCAATGGTAATTGCGCAGTGACTAAAAGATATTTATAGTCTTTCTTTTGTCTAGTTAAACTTTAGTTCTGTACCCCACTGCATGTGTGAAAATACACATCAATATTTAATGCCACAAAAGGGCAATCCCATTTTCTTATCCTACCAATTGGTATAAAAACAAGGATGCAGTGCTTTGGCTGCTGTTCCAGAAGAAGACAGAAAGAGCAAAACAGGGATGAGCTTTAAGCTGTAGCTCCGCTCTCCAGAAAGTCATTAGGTCAGAGAAGTGTGGAGGATGGTCGGCAAGGGGCCTTTAATAATGAAGAGCTTGTGATCCACAGGGAAACACCGCCTGAAGCAGACATTCACACTGAGGCGGCTATGGAAATGAAAGATTTTGAGGTGCAGAAAGGTCCCACCACACATCTAACAGAAATCGGATGGCAAACAGTCCTTAAAGTTATAGTTGTTTGGTTTGTTGACAGCATTTTAATCTGATAGAATCACACTCTAAATTCTACTTCTTATTTGCCCATGTCTGAAAATCACAAACATTGTCCAGGAAATGGATAGGTTGTAATTTCCATGTGTATACAGTAGTGAGTATACTTGTTGTGAATGATAACAATGAAACCTCTAATTATTGAAATAAATAAACAATATACATACCAAAAAAAGCCACATAGCAAATGTTCAACATGCAGTAGTGGAGACCTCCGGCATTTGCATAGAAAACACCACAGTGAGAGAATTGGGCACACCAAAATACTGGGCAGATGCAAATCCCCTCCCAAGTCTCCTAGGTTTAGAACGAACATCCAAATTTAGGCCTTTGTAGAAAACAGAGGACACTAGCGGCTCCACTGGCTGTTGCACACGTGGCACATTCTATTTTTTTCAAACAACTCTACAGCAGGACTCCATTCATGTCACAGTGGGAGCATCAGGGCTTGACTATCAGATGACACATTCATAAGCTCCCATCATACTTGAGCTGACCTGGGCAATATGCTTCTTTCTTTAGAAGTAAGAAAGGGACACCATTGTTATTCTTTTCAGTTTGATATCTAACCAGTGATTTATCAAAGCATAATGTATTATTAACATTACGTTTTCTGTCACCAAGGAGACACTTCTTCTTTCCTACAGTAGTACTCTTGGGTTTTCTTTTTTCTTATAAATATGTATACCTCACAGCATAGAACTTATTGGGATAATTCTTCATCATGTGGGAGGTAACACAAAGCTGCAACTACACATCAATAAATGTTTAACTACCTATACAAAACTGTAGAAATACTATTTAAAAGAATAGCTCCTCTGGGAAATGTGCTTATTCTTTCTGAGAGTTCGATGAGAATATTGACACCATTCTTGTGTTTGTCCGTTAACTATGAAGCTGCAGCCAGCAGCTTAGCTTCGCATAAAGACTAGTGGTTTGTTTGATTTGTGAAATTTATTTTTACAGATAGTGTCAGACAAACTTAGGGGAGTGATGTTAAAACTCCAGTAAGTTTCTGTGACAATGGTTTGACACCATTACCCTTTATGAGTTCAGTCTTTGGCTGTAGCTTTGTATTTATTGAACAGATAGAGTATTATTGATTATCTCATCTACCTATTTGCAAGACAGTGAATAAGTTTATGAAAAGAAAATTTCTTTAATATAGATCATTCATATCCAATCAGATTGATACTTGATCTGTTTAATGAAGTTAGTTTTGCTCTCAGCACTAATTTATTTTTACTGAATTGGTGCAACCCTATAAAGTGCTGTGGGGATGATGTATTTTTGCAGGCCAACCCGGAAGTTAGCATTGCCCTAGCCCTAACAAGCCAATGAGGTTTTAGCTACAGATTTTAGATGCAGAAAATAATCTCTGTGGCAAACAAATTATGATACTTTTTATTCAGTCAAAATAATAACCCTAACCCTTCATGAGTGGGGTATTTACTGACATATTTTATGTTATAGAGCAAAACAAATCTCTTAAACTTGTGGTAACCACAGAATCTATTTCAGGCATTTAACCAAAAACCCATTCAAAAAACCTATTGCCCTGGAGATGAGGGAACTGGAAGTACAAAAATGCTAACTCATTTCCAGATTTTAGGACTCATTCCTGCAGTACTCTATTTGTTACCACAAGTAACAATTTCACATATCTACTTTGCTACTAGAAGTTTGAGTTCAGTTCTGGCAAAGACATTACCTATGGAATACTGTAACCACATAGATAAGGGACATGTCCTATGTGAGGAGTGTCTCGGGGAGACAGATGCTGGAGCCTGACCTCTGATAACTGTGTCAAGAATCTTGGCGTGATGGCAGAGAAATGGAAAAACTGGTGCACTCACAACACATAGGCTGCCTAGAAATATCTCCGCAGGCTTCATTTCTGAATTGTAGCTACTGCATCAAAGACTTCAGAGAGCTGATATGCCTTGTCTTGAGTGACTGTTATGAATGATAAATCAGACCACTGAGGTAAATTTGAGTCAGACATAAAAAATGTTGGTTAGCTGAACAAGACTAAGGTCAAGAAGAGAATATCTAAAAATGAGAACTGTCATGTCATGCTTGCCATAACTGATGATTACATTCCTTGACTCCTTTTGCAAGAATGCATATTTTTGGAACTCTTTGTTGTATGTACTACAATCAATTTTAAGGAGCTTCACAGAAAAGACTTGACACACCTGACAAGACGACACACTTGTCAAAATAGTTAATAGGCTGCTTTGGTGAGCTGTATCTCAGGAGAGGTCGCTCAGTTATAGAAGCCACTTGTCAGGTAATTTCTACCGCTGCATAAAAGATTAGGGTAAGAGTCAGCACACAGCCAATTACTGTCATTACAATGTCTCACGACATTAATGCGCAAAAGACAGATCCATCTTGATTGTTATACAATCTCAGAGGTTAATAACAAGGGGCGAAATGTAATTGCTGTACATCTGATTGAATTCACGAACCACGAGATGAGGCACTTTAAGAACAATCACCACTAAATCAACACAATGTCATATTAGTCAACTTCATCATTAAGTACAGCTTTTGGATTTATTGCTATGAATAAAAGTCAAATTGTAAATGTGGAAAGACAACCTTTAGTTTTGATGACAGCTTTGCACACTCTTGGTATTTTCTCAATCAATTTCATGAGGAGCTGGAATGGTTTTCTAACAGTCTTGAAGGAGTTCCCATATATGTTGAGCACTTGTTGGCTGCCTTTCCTGTACTCCAACTTACAGTCCCTCTACGTGCAAACGACATAAGATGGCATATTGCAAAAGAATGCTATGGTAGCCATGGTCTTGAATCTTAAATAAATCACCAACCAGGAAAGCACCCCCACACCATCACTCCTCTTCCTCCATGTTTTTTTTTTTTTTTTAAGATTTTTTTTGGCCTTTTTCAAGCTTTATTTTTGACAGAGACAGCTGAAGAGTGACAGTAATGTGGGGAGAGAGAGAGATGGGGAACGACATGCAGCAAAGGGCCGCAGGTCGTATTCGAACCCTGGGCCGCTGCTGAGCCTTCGTACGGATGCTCTACCAACTCAGCTAATCGACATCCCCTCTTCCTCCATGTTTTTTTTTTTTTTTAAGATTTTTTTTTGGCCCTTTTCAAGCTTTATTTTTGACAGAGACAGCTGAAGAGTGACAGTAATGTGGGGAGAGAGAGAGATGGGGAACGACATGCAGCAAAGGGCCGCAGGTCGTATTCGAACCCTGGGCCGCTGCTGAGCCTTCGTACGGATGCCCTACCAGCTCAGCTAATCGACACCCCCTCTTCCTCCATGTTTAACAATGGGAAACACACATGCAGATATCTCTGCATCTTACAGAGACATGGCAGTTGAAACCAAAAATCTTAAATTTGATTCAGATTACACATTACCACTGGTCTTATGTCTATTCCATGTGTTTCTTGGCCCAAGCAATTATCTTATTCGTGTTGCTCAGTAGTTATTTCATTGCTGCAATTTGACCATACCAGTGAGAATTATGCAGTCTCCTCCAAGCAGTCGATGTTAAGATGTGTCTGCTAGAAGTATTTACTGTATGTGGTCTCTAATCTGAGGTGCAATTAACTGGCAATGTCTGAGGCTGGTAATGAACTTATCTTCTGCAACAGAGATAATTATTGGTCTTCCTTTTCTGGAACGGTCCTCTTGAGAGTTTGTTTCATCATAGTGTCTGATGGTTTTTGCGACTTCACATGAAGACACATTAAGTTCTTGAAATTTTCCAGATTGACTGACCTTTGTGTCTTAAAGTAATAATGGACTGTTGCTTCTCTTTACCTGAATGATTCAGTGGTCAAATAGGGTTATTTACTGCCAACACTATCAACAGAGCTGATGGTCTCAAATCTCCACTAATTAACTTTTTGCAAGACACACATGTTAATGGGAAACCATTCCAGCATACCACCTCATGAATACAGAAAGTAACAAAAGTAAAAAAACACGAAATGACATGGTGTGTCCAGACTTTTGACTTGTACTGTATGTGGAGTTGAGTTGAGCTGAAACAATTTGTCACGCAATCAATTAGTTAATTGAGAGGAAACTAATCTGCAACTAATTCAGTCATTTTCATCTTTTTTTGTTGTCATCTGTCTCTGTACTTCCATTTTGGTATGATAAAGTACATAATACTGAACAGTTTAATATGAAAATAAACAAACAAACTACAGGAAATCATAAAACCACAAACGCCACAGTGGGAGTGTTGTTGTCGAATTGTGATGCTTATCACTTTTCTTTCTAGTAAATACTTGCTAGTTTGTCTACTGACATTTTCTGGTTAATGAGGATAAAGTGATTCTCTAATGATCAGAACAGATGTGATGTCTCTGCTGGGACGCACACAACAGAGTCTTTGGATTTGAGGGCTTAAACAATCACAGTTGACAATGATTCATCGAACATCAAACTTTTTTCAAACAGCACTAGTTGTTGTTTGTACATCAATATGAACTATTTCAAATTCTTACTTCAAATGAAAGCAAACAAACATGGAGAAACAGCAATAGCACCTATGTCACCAAACAACCCTAATGCAATCTGTTGCTTCAAACAAGTGTGCGTGTTGCACATCAACATAAATGTCACCCCAGTGTGGCTCGTGAAGGCTTCCATCATTCGACAGTGATTAAATATTTCTGAGAGGATGTTGCTCTTTTTCGTTGCTTTCTTCTCTCCCTAAAATAACTTTACTACCGTTGTCTGGGCCACCTTCTGTTCAGCTGTCCCCATCAAACTGCAAAAATTGCCTTCCTAGAATTATACCTCTGATTTTTTTATCCACCAAAGGCTATTAATTCCTTGGAAAAGGATGAAAAGAAGAGCAGAATATGAGAGAGGGAGGAAGAGAGAGAAAAAATAGGCAGACAGAAAGAGAGTGAGAGAGAGACAGAGAGCGAGAGAGCCTAATAAAACGATTAGACAATAGTGTCAGAAAATGCAGTCAGTCTACAGTATTAACCTCACAAGTGCCCTGGCTAAACACAAACCAGCCAGGTGTAATTGGTTTACATTGAACAAGTCAAAGATTAAATTACGTTTGGTTACTATACACACAAATGTTGTCTTTCAACAGGAACTAAAACTATTTGACAAGAGCAACACTCATAATCAGACAGCAGACAGGACTGTGGACAGTTAATTGGCAATACAGCCTATCACTTCCTTTAAAAAGGCTAGCAAAAGTAAATAAATATTGTTGGGTGCGTTGTGTTCTACAGTTAAATTGTACAAATAATTACATTTCAATGTATTTTTTATGCTATAAACAAAGATGGAAGAAATCACTTCTCTTTAGTAAAAGTATTTCCACTTACAGACTACATGGGGAGCATGCAGCAACATGTCATTAAGAAAACACAACACATATGATGTGTCAATGGTTCCAAGAAAATACCAAATCCCACCAATCAGTGGATACTTTAATAAAACAACAGGGGTATCGTGCATGCCCCCAACCAACAATCTCCATAACACAGCAGGTTTATTAAGTATTGTCATGACCTCAGGTATTAACTCCAAATTTTCAGCCATCATTTCATGTCTGGGAGCTAATGTGTTTCCAATAGTTGAACACTATCCTGGTGTGACCTTTCCTTGATAATTGTGTATCATTGATTGGCCACCTCCTACAGCATAAAGTTGAATTAACACCTAATTACTGCCACACTCCTCAAGCAACACATACATATCTGCACACCAGAGGTTAACAGGCAGTGTTCTATTATTAAGTCATTTTAGTTTTCATTCCTTAACGATAATGAGACATGGAGTATATTTAATAACATTTCATTTTAAGAAACATCAACATACATCAACTTGATCACAATAACATTAGAACTTATTATGCATCTATAAAGGGACGCAGAGAAAAGATGAACAGACACCACCACACAAAGCAGATGAATGGTTTTTACCTCTTTGCTGCTATTAGCTGCCAGGAGCTGGTAGAACCATATCAATATTATTTGCTAGCCCTTCATCATTTACCTCGTCAATACCGCCGTTTTCCCCACATTTATCAATAACAACACAATTATTAGGCTTTCTAAAGAAACTTTGGACATTCAAATAACATAACATTTTACGATAGCTATGATAGCAAGTGGTCTACATGTGATTATTGAAGTGTTGCTTGTGAATTCCTTAACAGCTTGCACTCAGTGTTAATCTATCAAAATGATAAATGACCTTCAGATTTTTACACCTTTGTTCAAAAAATTCAGTTCATCATTAGAAATATTTGGTTTATTCAACCCCTGCTACACACACACGCATGCTTTAATCACATACACAAACAGATGTTTGGAGACATTTACAGACAAAGTTATTTTGCATCTCTTGGATTCAGTTTCTCACATTTTGGTCTCACTTTACTTAGGTCAATTCTCTCATTTCACACAGATTACAAATGTGAACCTGGCTGGATGGCTGAATGACTAGCACTGTCAGAAGCTCTGGTCTATTTTGTATGAAATTTGAATGTTTTTCATATTTTAAGTGGTTTTAAAGTGGTTTTAAGGTTTCCATGTCCAAATATTATGAAGTCTGGTGAAGTGCGGACCCTAAATTGCCCGAGGTGATGGACGTGCAACTATGATTGCCAGATCAAAAATATCATCATGTCTTTTTCTGCCTTTGCTTTGTGCATGCTGGTATACTGTTATAAATAAATGAGAAAAAATGAATACCAAGCTGTCTGCTATGCTTTTTTATAAACAATTAAAAACCCTTCAGGTGTAACATGAAACATTTACACTTACTTAGAAGTACAAAATGTGGGGACCAGATTATGATGTATTATGTGATACTCATGATTTGTATAAAGCTCAATATGATATAATCAGTTATCAACAGAGTACAGAGTAGTTACGATCTCAATATGTGATTATATTAAATGACAGAAAACATGACTCTTAAGTGATAACAAAAATAAAGTAAATATTTTCCATGGTTAATGGTTTTGAAACAGAAACTAATTATTTTTTTCATGACTTGCAATATGCAGCCACAATAAGCATTAAAATGATTTTAAAAGCTTTTAAAGCACTGTTCTAGTTTTATATCTTTGCATTGAAATTTAATAGGAATGAATAAGGCATGGTATGGTTGATTTTAAAGTATTTGTAATCATGATGTATGGATGTCAAAAATCAGCACTGACATTAAATAGAAAAAAAAATTCCATCATTCTTCAAAATAAAAAATAAAAATATGGGTACTACTCTTCAATTGTTGATATGTCTAAGGCTACAAAAGCAATCATAGGAATGTACTCGCTAAGAGAAACATATTAAATCTCTGTAAGTCCAGAGGGGGTTTTATTTCTCTGGGGTTCTCTTCTTGGCAAGGGCTGTTTCAGGAACAACTGGCCGTTATCAGGCATTGAGCAGGGAAAGATACCTGTGACAGCCGACATGTTTGAGGCCCAAGTGCTTAATCTCTGGTCTCTGCCACAGAGCAGCAAGGCACATCACTAAAGCAAGAGGGTAGTGAGTACACGCCTTTCAAATCAGTTGACACAAGACACGGAGCGGGAGAAAACCACGTAGCATGAGAGCGTTGCTCTAATCGTATCAAAGACTTCTGCAAACAAACATGGGTGAACTGTGATTGATGGGAACGCAGTTAATAGGGCTCCCAATCCAACAGTGTGTGAGAAGGGAGGGTGGCGGGGACCAGAGATCAATAGCAGCTCGGAAGCATGATAGGGAATCATACTGAATCAGATTGATGACAGCTGGTGGTGATGTATTTGGCAATCTAATTTTAACACAAAGTAACTCAGTGATAGTGCTGCCACAAGACTGAACTCAATCCTCGTGGGCCAACAGTATCACAGCTGTTGAGAGCGAATGTGCTTGCTGCAGGTGTAAGTAGGGGCAGCAGTGCGGTTATATCTTTGATTTTCAATTCATGCACTATGCTATGAAAGTGTATTAAATTATTCATCCTTAGTGGCTGTCTCACAAATATTTTAGGACCAAAAACCTCTTTTAGTGCACTGTCAGGCTTGGAAATAGTCTTAGACTGGCTCCCAAATTGATATTGAAAGAATCAGACTGGTAGATATTCTCAGTGCAGCCCAAAATTTCATAGCTGCTGACAATAAACTGACTGCACATGTGATGTAGTCACTCACTGCTTGGTACACAGGCATGAAAATGATGCCAGTAATTTCCCTTTCTATCCTCCATCTATCTGGACTGAGCTACGGTGAGCTCTGCCAGGGAAAACAACCACGACACAGACAGGGCACATACAGTCATTTTATGCCTGTGCATGTGTTTTGCATGTGTGTGGTATACAATAAACACAGCTTGTATGTTTTTTGTTTTTTTTCTTGGTATCTTAACCATTAATGCTGCGTGCCTCATACTGTACACCATACACTGCCCTGCATCTTAACTAAAGATCATTTCATTCTGTGTATTCATCTTCTGGTTAATGGCTGAAATATACTGCAGCTCTTTAAAAGGCAATGGCTTGTGAGAAAGACCGAAAAACAAATCAGGCAAAAAAGAAAATATCTTCAGTTCTGTGGTTAGCTGTTACTGCATAGGCATTTTATGTTTAAATCCATAAAGGAAAATTATGGATTATTACGGAGCTGTACATTAAAATAAAACACCTCAATGGCTCAATATTTCTTAATTGCTAAGTGCTCCAATTCCTCTTTTACGAAGGACACAGCCCAGCATCACCAACTGGCCTTAGGTTTGTCTGCTGAATGAAGCTTGTTGGGGGATGGATGAATCCCTCCCCTGTTCTGGTTTTCTGGGCCAAGTCTGCATGATGGGGCCCTGAGCCTTCGGTCTGTGCCAGGTGGCAGCTGGGAGAGAGAGTCCCCAGCCAGGCTTCAGCAGCCCTCACTCTGGTCCTCTGGCCACCACCGTTGTCACTCGGGGCTCGACACCAGCACTTCTGACCTGCAGATTGGTCATGGTCCACCTGTAACAGCCAGTCTGTCTTTTGTCCACATTTTTGTCAGCCAGTAATTTCAGGTGTGATCCACCCATCAGAAAAAGACACCATCTGAAAATATGCTACACGAGATTCCTTTTTTACTGCAATAATTCACTGAGCTTCACAAAGTAATGCTGCAGTACAGCAAAGCATCCATCTCTGAACTATTCACCTAAATTAAATCCCGCTGTGTCTGGTATGGACACTAGCAGGAAATGTTCTCTGCCCACACAATGTGATGAATCAAATCTTCAAGTATTAATCAGCGAGATGCTTGTTGTTGGGGCTGAGCCATAGGCTGCTCGGCGCACACAAGCTCATACATTAACCAGAGGATCTCCATATTGCCAGTTTAATATTTGGATGTTAGTGTGCCAAGAAATATAACAGCTTCTTCAAACAACAATGAACAAACTCTCTATGCAGCATGATTTTCTCTCACCAAATATGGCCGCCTCTTCACTGCCTCACACATGGAAAAGAAAAGCCCCTTAACTCTTTTTAAATGAACAGTATGCTTCATCATGTTAACTGACACTAATATAATGCTATGTCTCATTTTGTCATTCTGGAGGCTCCAGTGAAGCACAGAACAATACAATAACACCTCCAATAAAATGATTTAGGTCAGCCAACTGCATACCAACCAGTCAGCTAATCAATCAAAGGAGCTCTGTCCTTTTTGCAAGGATAGACAACAGACACCAGTGATAAAAAAAGACTCGCAAGTTAAGTGTGAGGTTAAACTATTAAAAAAGTGAAGTTAATGCTCCTGTTCCCTCTCTCTATATATATTTGAGCAGCGCTCTATACTATCTATTCCCATGGTAACATAACCTCTGCGGGTCCCTGCTAGAGGTCCCTGCTATCTCAAAGTTCTATTTAGGTGCACATCTGAATAGAAGAATAGAATAGACAACTTTATGGATCCATCGAGAGAAATTCTTTTTTCACTCAAGTGTTTATATGCAGCACCCTGGGAGCAGTTCAGGATTTGGTACCCTGCTCAGGGACACCTCGGCAGTGCCCAAGAGGTGAACTGGCACCTCTCCAGCTAAAAGTCCACCCTCTATACCTTGGTCCATGCTGGACTTAAACCGCCCAAGCCAAATCAGACTAAGCTACTGCCACTCCAAGGTGCGGTGTACACACACTGCATACTTTAGCCCATTGGTCAAAAGCTAAGGCTATAGTTGCAATTCCTCTGGGCCAGTCTAGACAGAATGGAAGAACTAGGCGAGAGCAACAGTGCGATCCACAAGGGTCCACTACTGCCACACTGAACGTCGACACATGCTGAGTACACAATATTATGCAGGGGGCATCTCCTCAGGGTTCTGCCTCCATCCAGCTAGCAAGTCACTCTTTTAAACTGGCAGACAGGCTTTAGCCCGAGACAGAGACATTTTCCCCACTTCAAGACATTCCCGGAAAGGTGTTTGCCCAACCTTTACTATGCAGGCAGCTCCTGCTAATACTCGCTACACCATTGTGCCTTAGAAGATATACAGTATATGACGGGTGGCAGGAGCTCAGTTCATAGGGCCTTGGCTTGGGAACCAGAGGTCGGCCAGTGCAAGTCCAGCATAGATCAAAGTATGGAGGGTGGACTGGTAGCTGGAGAGGTGCCAGTTCTTGAGAAAGGTGCCGAAGTCATAACTGCTCCCAGAGTGCCGCTACATTGCGATCACTCCATCTTTCCACATTTGCATGTCTGTGAGCCCCTTGTGTGGGTGCGTGTGTGTGGCTGTATTTCGGTTGTATATATGTAAAAAAAACTTGAGTGAAAAATGAATTTCCCCACTTAGCGATCACTAAAGTATCTATTCTATCCTAAGACTGCTTCATAACTTGGTCTGTGATTTGGTCTGTGTCATAACTTGGATTTGTGTTTCAGCACATGGTCCCGCTTGTGCTTGTGCATGGGATTTTGCCCTTTTACAAAGCACATTACATCACCCTTACATTTCATTTTATGACACCTTCTATCTTATCCATCACCCACTAACGATCTCATGCTCAACTCGACTAGTGGGAAGAATGGTTTATCCCACCACTGCCCGTATGAGCCCCATTTTCATTAACATATTTGGCAATAAAACAGCTATGCTTTCCTCCATTAATAATTTATCTACACATCCTTATCAAGCAGCCATGTCAATACAAGGCTGAGCCTAGCTCTTGTATTCTACTCCTATAAAATGGGGCTTCTACGAAGAAAGACGTATTGATTAGTTATTTATATTTTAGATTATGTTACATTTTGGAAAAATCTAATATGAAACCTCATGCCATCCACATAATTAAGTCTGCCCAGAACATCAACACAAACAGATCATGTGGGTCAAAAATGTAGCTCCTCCTTCCATTGGTAATCAATGACACAAGTCAATTTACAGGCAATGGCTTTCACATCCTGAGCCAATGTATTACTGATTCAATTGTAACCCATTAAGACTGTGTGAGGTGATATTAAAGGTGACACTATCAAAATCCAATGGCTTCATTCAATAACTTCAGTCAGCCCAGCCCTACCATACCGCAGAACATAATGAGATGTGTGCAGGCTGTTTTCACTGCTGTCTCCTGTAGCTTGAGGCCATACTTCACCTCTGCCCTGAGATAGATGTAACAGCTCAATGACAGCAACACTTAGCTGACATCATTGGATAGATGTGTCAGCTCTTTTAATGTCTTTTCATAGCTCGTAAAATACTGAATGCAATCCTGCAAAAATGCTGTCTAAGCACTTCACTCAAACAAACCTCAGAAAACCAGTGATGACTAGTGTGATGTTTGAAGTACTTTTAGGAGAAAAACTTAAATGTTGAGGTTTGATAGAAGTGCTTAATCTGCCCATGTGCAAAGTAAAGCTGACCTCAACGTGTTACCAGCTGTGAGGCTGTTCTGACGACTTGTCTGGTTTTCCAGCCAAGACAAACTTTTAAAGGAAGGGTCAATAAAAAGCACCTGAAGTACAGAACGCATGACATGAATGCCAAAAACAACACCATACCACCAGCCACTAACCACTCCACAAGTTTCCTTTCGCTGACTTCTACTTATACAAGAAATACAGTGCTAGCTAGTGTGTCACCCCCTATTCAGACCACCCTCCCCTTCATCCATTCCTGTGCCTTGTTATTCACTCTTTCCAGACCTTAACTGGAAACTACATGTGGTTTCTCAAGTCACTGGATGAAGACAGAGTAGCACTTTCCGTCCTGAGGATCACCTATTGCTGAGGTGGACATTTATGCTGCCGTGTCAGAACAGGATGCGGACAGAAAATCGAGCTACCTACAAAGGAGGCCTCGCAGCTGGCGGGCTCATTTTGTGTTAATGCTTTCCAGAAAAAGACGTGAAACAGCTATGAAAACAGAATTCAGTCCAACTTTTGAAGGTCAACCTTTAGTCAGTACCCTGCAGTTCTCCTGTAAAAACGACATCCTGATCTTCATACAGTATAATACCAACTGAATGTCAGAGAAAGGCCATCAAAAACAGAAAAGATTTTGGGTTTAGTGTCTCTAAAGGCAAATGATTTACATAATCTCCATTTGGTCGCAATTTATCATGTCCAACTGTAATTTAGTGACCAATTTCCTGCTTCCAAGCTATCTATTAAATGAGTTTGGATACAATGGTGACATTAAGTGGAGTGAACATTTATTTAACTCAGCAGCACTAAGGAAGCAGAGTTATAGTAATTGTGCACATGTCAGAGATTATTAATGCCTAAATCCCTGAAATGTTACATGGTGTCCCTTGCTGTAACACTAACAGTCTGGCTTTGATTACATTCAATTAAATTAGGACAGTTTTAAATATGTGACACTATCACAATCCATGATAAAAGACATTAATAAAAACCCTTCTGTGCCTAAGAAATACTTATCAACATCACGGCATCACTTATGATTACGTTACTATTATTAGAAGTACTAGTATTTGTAGCTGTAGTTATAGTTACTTAGTAGAAATCCCTATGCACCAGAAAATAAATATTTATAAGACACCTCTGGTACAAAACTAAAAGAAAAACATCAGTTATATCACTATGTGTACTTCTACTTCCAGATAACAATAAATGCTACAGCCTAAAGTTTATCCTGAGGCTTTTTTTTTCTTCTCTCCCAGGCTTTTTTCCAAGTAACTCGCAGACTTTAAGTGGTACTCCAGTAGTGCTGCACGTCCATAAAGTTCAAAGACTCACAAGAGAAAGATTTTAAAAAAGAGTGGTCAAAATTGAAGCAGCACAGAATGAAATATATTTGACCTGCCGTCCCTAGTATGGGGCAAGTTCTGAAAACACTGAATCCTACAATTGCCATTATACAGCTTGAGGGTATCTTAAAAAAATTTAAGGCTAAGATAATTTTTTTTAGACTTTATAAAACATTATACAACTTTTTATACAGATTGAAGTACACTCCATGTGACGAGAAAACTGAACTTCGAGTTTAACATCATTGGACAGCCCTGTCCTTTAAACGTTTCATATGCGAAAAGCCAAGTCATTGCATCATCCATGTTTACAAAAATCAATGAATGTCTTACTACACAAAGTATTGTGTAGTTCACAGTAAAATAGAGCAATAAGACATTATAAAACAAAATGAAACTCATTTTCAGTGTCATTAAGGTTGTAAAACAAATCACTGTTTCTTCTTCCATTCCACTGAGTGGTAAAATACCAGACTTCAGCGGGGCACATTAAGCTACTCTTCTTGGCTAAATTATACACAGCATAATTTTCTGTACTATATTCATATGTTATGATCTAAACGTATGCAGTTTTGGTTTAATCCCGTAGGTCTTTTGTTACATGTTACACGCTACAACTACTATCACACTGTCCTAAACATGTGTTGACTCTTTTTGTAAATTTGGAGGAAGGAAGACAAACTTAAATGATTTCAAATGAAGAAAAACTACAGACTTCTTCATACAGACAGTGAATGACTTGTCCGTCATCTAGATTTTGTGCTGGCCTTTGCACACATACACACACTAACACACACAGGCAATCACATACAGTAGACTCCTCCGACACTATCTCACTATCTCACTTAATTAGCTCCTAAAGGCAGCCTTCCCTGCATTAGTGCGTGGACCTATCTGTGTCTTCCACTATACCATCATCTTTTAAATGGGGTATACATTTCAAACAACCTTGAGCTGTTTGTGCTAGATGATGCTTATCTGGTGCTGAGGTCACTGACTTAGATCAAGGGTATTTGGATTAAAAAAAAAAAAAAAATTTAAATAAACAGGCAGCGTACTGTCTGAACTTCTCAAGCCTGCGGTTTTGTCACATCAGCAGTGTGCAGCCATGCCGGCCTGGCCAGGTCAGCCTGCCCAATGTTAGATGGACACGAGTGATAAGCAGTGGAACACAGTGGAGGTACTTCAATGAGACAATGTGATTCTATGAATGAGCTCTGGAAATGCTTCAAATTCATGTAGAGAAAAGCAAAGGCTCACTACTTGGCATTCAACGTAGCAACGCTGCTACCACAAAGCAAATTAATATCTGACTAATTAGCCTAACAACCAGCTTTGGTGTTGGAAGAAATAAGAAATGCTATTATCATTACTGTCCATTTAGACAAAGCTACAAGAGCTTTCCTTTATTCTGCATGTAACACAGAGGAGCAGGACGGCATCGCTTTGCAGACAAAGATTCAGGTCCCAAATACACTTTCAGATCTGCTTGTGTCTGAATGTATCTCAGCTTAACTGTTCATAGTTTAAATATTGTGCCAGCCCAGACGATGTACATTCAATGGCACACAACTCTTCCCTTTGATTCAAGCTACACTAATAAAGCTCTGTGCTGCAATGCTGACGACAAAAACAAACTCTTTTGAAAATTTTAGGTGGGTGTATTCTTTTCTTACACCTCTTCTCAGAGCGGGGGCATCCTCAGGAAGATCAAGAGACAGATGCATCTTTTCATTTCATGCACACAGAGAGATAAACAGTGTTTTTCTCGCTTACTGTGACTGCCAAGCAAACTCTTAGTTGCTGTTTTCCACGCTGTGTGTTGGAGGGCATTTGGTGACATTTCACAACAAGCCAAGCAGTCTTGACATTCATTGCTATGTTGGAGAATGAAGAAGTGAGGGAACTGCGACGTTAAGGCAAGAAATTAATGGATTTATTTATGCTTTTTTTTGTTTCAAACATTTGCTTCATGTCACTCTATCATTCTAAAACTATACATGCGTTCCCAGCACATAGCTATAATTCAGCATGTCTCTACTCAAATGGGAACTGAATGTTGAAACATAGTATAAGCAAACAATCATATTTCCATTGAAATTAAGTAACCTAATGATTTATTTTAAGGATATATATGGATATAAAACGTATGTCCATGATACTTTTAATAAGTACCCTTCAATATAAAAAGCTGTTGAAGATATAGGCAAAATAAATTGAGACTGTGCAAATAAAAGCCTGAAAGGTGAAGTGAGTTTGGTTGGCTTTACCCTCAATGGTCCTTACATATATGGTACAAAAAGAAAGGGTGAAACAGCACTCAGGATGGGTACAAATAAGCCACAATTTAGCGACGGATTCTATATCAATCAGTAAAATTCAAACATGCAACAGTCAATAATGAGTTCCCGACATCACTGTATTAGACACTGTACTGATATATTTTGAGTTGCTTGTGCAGAATTAGTCCTATCAATTGCGTCTCCATCTCCATCCGATGTTGAGATGATCCCCGGGCAGAGATACAGGCTACAGCTCGGGGAAAGACAAAATACACTTTGGCACAGCGATATTTTCACCTGCTGCACTGGAGGATAGCGCTGCTACGCGCCTGCAGACAGACTAACTGAATCTATTCAGGCTCCCAACAGCCTCAAGAATGTTCCTGAAAATACAAAAAGCTCTGCTAAATGCGCGGGGCAAGTTCAATGTGTTATTTCAAAGGTGGTGTCGTTATTTGTAGTTTATCAGCTGGGGATGCATTACAATGCAACATTTTAACATCCTAGGTGTAACAACAGAAAAGATGCAGACTTCCAACGTGACATCCCACACTGGACAAAAAGAAGAAGAACGAGCAATTTTTGAGGATCAACTCTTGATCTTGATCTTTCATGAACTGAATGAAAAAACACGGAGGTTTAGATCCAGCAACTGCACAACATCACACTGCACTAAGACGGCCTGCGGTGCCAAGTTTCATCGGACTGCGCATCCCCGACGGCCCGGGTTCTTCCTTACCTTTATCCTCGTCCGACACTGTCGAGGGCTCGGCGCACGGAAATAATCCCGAGAATAGGGCTAGAAAGGCGAGTAGAAAAAACTCGGACATGTTTTCGGAGAGCGGGCTATAAAGAGCCACGGTGCTTCTCCTGGTCCTGCTCCTGGTCCGGGTCCACTCTCCCCCTCCACCACCACCCGGTTGTCGAGAGCCGTTATTCGATGAACCAGTGCGCAGAACAGTGCAGCGCTCCCCCCGCTCCGCGACACATGCACAACGCCGCTCTGTACAGCAAACAGACGTACCGGAGACAGCAGGAGAGATGAGAGTCAGAGGGACGGAGGGAAAGGCGGGGTGGTAGAGTAGGAGGATAAAGAATGAGTACGTTTCCTGGCTTTTCTCAATGATTAAATGCCGTCAAGGTGGCGCAGCTCGCCTGAAATTCATCATATTGGTTGTGGCTGTAACAGACAGTGGTGTGGGTGTCAGAGGGGGGTCCTCAAAGAAAGAAGAAAAAGTCAGAGAATGTAGAATGAGGCATGAGTAATTTCAGCTCTCACCATATTCTCCAGCACAGAGTTCAATAGTCTGTACTCCTATAAAACCCTCTGCTACAGATTTAGCCTGTAAGCCTTAGAAAATAGCAAAGTGTGCAAATGTCACATTAGACACTGCTGAGCTGTGGGACTTGTTTACAGTCATAGCCAAGGACACCCCAAACTGTCACACACTGGACCACACAGAGAACACTGCAGTCTGGCATGGATCTGAAAGAGCAGCTACACCTGACTACATGACAATAATTCAACACGGCCCTCGGTGGACCTTAATTGATCAATGTGGGATGCTGTTTTTTTGTTTGTTTGTTTGTTTTGCTGCTGTTGTATTTTAACAGTGCTTTACTTATTGCAGCAGTAGTTCATGAAGTGAGTAGGCCCACATCATCGTCTTACTGTACGTTACCATGAAAAGTAGTAGTAGCTGAGGTGGCTGAGCAACTGAAGGATAATTTGTAGGCTGCTGAGTTTAATGTCATTCACTCATGTTGCTGCCTTTGTAAGTGCAATTATTTTCGACAGGGGAACAAAATGTTGGAGGCACAGCAAGAAAAATTAACTCAAAAGTCTTCCTGCTCGAAGGATGTGTACCGCTGAGATAAACTTCCCATGGTCAACCTTTGCAATCCATTTTGTTCTGGTCTTTTTTTTTTTGGACCCTTGCTGATCTTCATTCAAAGTATCAAAGAAGCGGTAAAAGATTTTTGTATGAAAGTATGCATGAGCACTACTTGCTTATGCAAGTCAAGAAGTCTTAAAAGGAGAAATCAGTTTTAATCTATTTTTAAGTTTAATTGGCTCACCAGAGTCTTGAATGAGTACAATATATAATGCATTAATACAATATGCAGGAAAAAGAGGGGAAATTATCACATAATTGAATTAAGTGTTCCTGGCAGATCAACTAGTATCAAGACTGTCAGTATAGTACAGTACATTCTTTGATTCTAGGTTCTGACATTTTGATCTTGCAGGCAAAATTTATAGTAGTCTTATTTGAGACGTGGGCTGTTTTTTGTCAAATGTATTTCAGAATTCCTCATTTGCTATATGAGTCATTTCTTACAAGTCTCCCATTTTACCTGTGTGATTCACGTCTCTGTGTCTTTTGTGAAATTTCACGGCCATGAATTTAAATTCTCTCGCACTGTCACAATGTCAAAATAATTCAAGGATAAAATGCCTATGAGCTTTGGATTGCTCTTCATGGCTACAGTCATCATACTACTAAGAGTGCTAGTGTCTGCGGTGCACAGGCCAGTATAAGAGGAAGCGGCAGTGTTCTGCTGCATCTGAGCTAACTTCAAGACAAAGCAGGAGAGTTGTGGAGAGGACAGTTGGATTGGTGAAGGAATCTTTCTGGACAAAACTGAAGTCAACGTTAGTTACAACGTGCCATAAATAAATAATATATGATAATTCAAAGGAAAGTAAGAAGTTTGCCAACAAATTTCAAGTTCTGATGTTTATCCGTGATCTTGAAAACAGCAGCTGACCAAACCATCTCACCTCAAGGTCCATTTAGTAGAAGTTCTGACATGATATCCTTTCTTTGTCAGTAGATGAAATAACTAGCAGCGAGAGGTGAGAATGGCGATATTGTTGCTGCCTCTAAGTTCAAGGATGAAACTCAGCTTTCAGTATATAATTAACAAGAAGTGTAAGAGACATTGTTGATCTACCATAAGAACTCTACAGTCGTTCTTTCCTTTATATCACAAACCATTTGCAAGTAATAGATCTAATTGTAACAGGTGAAGACTGGTGCTAATGAAGTCACTAAGCATAATCTCTGTTAATAGCCATTTCTAGACCTAATGGCAGACAGAAACATCACTGTAACCTTAGCTCTATTCTCATACCCTCTTTCAATCTGACTACTAAATGCATATGTACTCCAGCACATGTTCATTATCCACCTAAGAAGCAAGCTGTTAGGGCTACTTAAATATAAGCAGCCATGTCCTGTCACAGCGTTATAAATTCATTAAGCGAAACATTGTTTAAGGTGACAAAGAAATGTATCTTTCTTGACGACGAGATGGCAACATGCCGAACTTTCATGCGGAACGATCTGTCGTGTTTTATTATTATTGAGTTGTCACAAAGAATGAGGAAGTCTTCAAGGGCATATCACATTGAGTCTCTGCTATTTCTCGCTGCCAGGATTGCACTGTTTTCTGCTTTTGGAGGGAAAAAAATAGAGATGAATAATTTCATGAGTTTTTTTTTTTTTTCTTGGATGTTGAGAGCAGGCTGCCTTTTTCAATCGCAATCATATTGGCTACATTTTGATTGAATGGCTTCAACTTTTCTGACCGTTAAAAAGTGCTGGATTTACAATATGTTCTGGATGATTCACATGCGCTAGCACTAGAACTGTCAGTGTTGTGTGCTTATCTGCCTCTTCTTTTCACCTTTACCCTTAATTAGAAAAAAGCCCTCCACTTATACATAATCACATCAGCTTAAATTTAATGCCTTTTTGGTATATTTGAGTGTTTCAATGCTTGCAGTGGGTGTGCACCTGTCAATAAGAGTAATGCTCAGCGTGGTCCAGCAGGCTTGGCTTCAGTGCAGATGTGTCAGAGGGAATCAAGCGCCTGTGGCAGTGGTACTACTGAATGGCATAGGCTAGGGCAGCCTAATAACCACTCATGCATTGCGTGTCACTCACTTGCGGTACAGGTCCTGACATACAGGACTGGATGGGGTCTGTCTACCTGTCATGAGTACACAATGACATGCAGCTAAACAGTCACACAGCACACGCGCCACATAACCTCAGGGTCATACATCTGTTTAAGGTGAGGCTCTGTGGATCGTTTTCTTGCATCATGCCCTTGGAGCTCCTCTCGCTGACTGACGTGAATGATGGCACTGCGGCTCACCATGCCAGCTCTCACACTGCATTCGGCTTCACTTAGCTACTCTTGCTTTGGATTGGCAATGCCATCATCCAAAATTAGCTGCAGCTATTGACCCTGCTTGACCCTGTCATAGTTGCGGGCTCATTATCAGGCTAATAACTCTGGCGCTGTGGTTTTTGCCTCAGCTTAAAGCCTCAGCATTATTCCCGCCAGGGTTACTGCAAGATTCCCCTCAGTAGTCAAAATAAATTTTATAAAATGAGGAATGAGCCCGGAAATCTGGTTTGACGTGAGTTTTGTTTGCTTTGACAGTTATTAGTCGGAAAAGCAAGAAAGGCACTGAATGGAGGTCAGATTCGTCTTGCTGTGGAGGGCTAGTACAGAACTCTGCCAGGGCCATAAAGTGATGAGGATCCACGGGTGCTCCCCACGGTCTCAGTGCTTGTTAATCAAGCAGTGGGATGACAAGCCATTTGCTGCATGAATCACTCTGAAGCACTCTCATTATACTGAAAATGACTTGCATTTTTTGAAAAGGTGAATGTAAACTACACCTTTGTTGCACACAGTGTTGCTGTCAGGGTAATGTGAGTAGAGCCGTTTTGTGTGTGTGTGTGTGTGTGTGTTTCAGCACGATACGCTGCCATCAAATTGATTTAAGAGTCTTCACTTACGTACCATAGCTATAACTAAAACAATGGTGCCAAATATGGATATTCTTTGTGCAGTCATCGACAGCCAGAGTCAATGTAAACTGTTCCTAAGTGCAAATTTCATGTAGAACTCAGAGATCACATCATACAATTAATTCTCACAAATGCAGAATAGCTGTGATGCCATTCCCTGTGTTTGCACAAAGCTGTTTGAGGGGCAATTTCAACAAAGCAATTTCGAGGTAATTGCCTTTGTATAAAAAGAAAAAAAAAAAGAAACAGAAATACAATACAACTGTATTTATTCATGAGTGAAGGAGAAACCCTAGTCCTGTAAGTTAGGAACTGCATGACGCCAAAATTATTCTAAAATACTGTATCTTCATTATTGTTTAAATTTATTTTTGAAATCATACTGAAAGGCATTATCAACCTCAAGGGAAGGCAAACAAGCAGACATGCTCACACACAGATCCAAAGACTCTGTGGTGGGCAATGCACTGACTTACTACTGCCATCTAGGGATACATAAGAATTCTGGTTAAGTGCTGCTCCATGTGTACATCATAGTCACATTGGGGGCAATAGATAGTCTATATTACAATTAAACTATAAAATTAGAAATCAAAAATGGCAAATAAAAAGTACACTCAGTGTGATCTTGTGTTAAAAATTAAAACCGTTCCAATTTAAACAGAAAGCCAAACTATGAGGCGAAAAAATGCTGTCTGCCCATATGTGTGTGTGACAGTTAAAGTCTTTGTCCTTTGCAATATTTTGTGTCCATTCCCAGTGGACGGCAGGGTTGGACGAGCCACAACACAGACAGAGAAGCTCGCCATCTCTCTCCTCGCACAGCTGGAACACACTCCTACTGAATAATGAACTCAATCTCAGCTTTGCCTCGGGGGGGACCTTGGAGCCGCCCTCAGCTTAGTGCAAGGCTTTGTTGCCCATACGCGCATGCTTGCACACACGAGCACGCCCTCACACATTCCCACTCACTGTCATTCTTTCCTGCCACAAGTAGTTCCATGAGAAATGCTCCTCTGATTGGCAGTAGAGAAGAAAAAAAAAAAAAAAAACAGATAGAGGAGCAGAGCCGGGAGACATCGAAGGATCCTGATGGCTTCAGTATGGAGGAGGGAGATATGTAGGCAGGAAGAGAGAGAGACAGAGAGACAGAGAGTGTGTGTGTGCATGCGTGAGCTGGAGGGGGTTCAATAGCAGTTTCCCAGCAGTTCAACCCTCTGTACCTTTGGGGGTCCACTGAAAGTGTTTCAACTGAGGAAGAAGGATCGTAAAAGAAGGGCCGACAGTTGTGCAGTGGAGAGCACGTGAGGAGTAAGATGAAAGAAACAGCCACAGGATACCAAGCTAATGAATGGCCACGCTTACCATCCCCGATTGAGGTTTAAGAGGTGTGGGTACGTAGAGCTGAAGGGGGTTAGCTGCGGTGATGAGTCAGCTGACCTTTGAGAAAGCCCTTCACCTCAACAGCCGCCACTTGAAGCCCATTAACCACAGAAATATGACAGCTTTCGATTAAATCCGCCATAGTTACCTAAGACACTAATGAAATTTGTGGGCTGCTGTGTGTGGACATTCAAAAATAGCAACCACAAAATAAAAATAAAAAATAAAAAAAACCGCCATGTCAGAGTGTGAATCTGTTTCAAGGCATGAATATGCAGTCTGTGGCTTTGTAAGTTCAGTTTAGTGTCCTGTGCTTCTCTCTCTCTTTTTTTTTTTTTCTTGGTGGGCAGCCATCCTGTGTCTCTAACTCATAGTGACAGATCCACTTCATGGTTCTTCTTTTCACAAGCTGTGGCAGCAGGCCAACACATGCACAGGGATGCGCATATGCACACACATGCACACATTTCCTCAGCAACATCTAAATAGGTAATTATCTGACTTGTAAGAGAGAGGAGGTGGCAGCCAGTATGCTCCACGTGATCAGCCTAAAACTAAAGCCTCTACTCAGCAAAGGAATATTAATTGCCTTTTCCAAGTCGACAGGCGTTAAGGAAAAGAGAGGAAGAGAGTGTTCTATCAACAAGCAGTGACTACCAACTTCCCAGCATGGTTACTGAATAGCACCGTTGTTGTCGTCTCCTTGTCGGAGGGAACAGTACGGCAGTAATGTTGGCGGTTATGTCTGCTTCAATATTGGTTTTGTGTCTGTAGTACCTGTAAAGACATGAAGTATTTGTTCAGTTCTGAATAGGAGAGAGAAAGAGAGCTAAGGAAAGAGAGAGTGAATGAGAAAGGGAGGTGCAGGATTTTGGAGGTGAAGTGACAAAGGGAGGAAATAATCCATTATACTGCAGGTTTTTATCATGCCTGTGTGAAGGGTCAGAAATCGGTTTCCTCTGATCAGTGGGGGAAATCAAATACAGCAGTGATCTGGAAATGTCTCCCACAGAGCCCCCAGGTACTGACATCAAAAGAGTCTTGCACTGTAGAATATTAGCAATGTGCTGCAGGAAACATATTTTTTTTTTCTTTGCCTGGGCTCATTTATATGCACCGTGGCTCTACACTGTTAATTGCCTGCTGAGCTCCAGATCAATTCTGTAATTTGCTATCAAAACTCGATGATGTCATGTGTGTGCAGTCTTATCAGACTCAAGAAAAAGAAAGAAATGAAAAGCAAGGAGCAACAAAGCAATGAGTACTGTTTTTTTTTTGTTTTTCTCGCTCTCTTTGAGTTTATTACCTTATTACCTACCCGCACAGTTTGGAGTTGTCATTGTTATACAAACAGTAGAGTCACAATGGCTCTGGTGACAGAAGTAATGCATGGGCAGAGAGGTTTTTTCCTCTCAAACAAAGATGAAGCCTGACAGGTTCCAACATAATATCAGGTTTGCAGGTTGCTTTAGGTCATTTAT
This sequence comes from Miichthys miiuy, assembly GCA_036365135.1. Taxonomy (NCBI): domain Eukaryota; kingdom Metazoa; phylum Chordata; class Actinopteri; family Sciaenidae; genus Miichthys; species Miichthys miiuy. The sequence goes on from CM071612.1 coordinate 13,518,574, forward strand.
AGCTTCATGCTTGGTTTGAGTTTGCTTTTTGTTTGACAACTGTAAGGGGGGGTGGATTTTTTTTTTTTAACTCACTCGTTCAAATGATATTAAGGCTTAAAGTTACGCATAATTACAGGTAAGCCCACCTCAGGTCCGCCGATGATCCACGTCTTTCCACAGTGATAGATTAGATTAGCTGGGAGGTGGAAGAAGCAGTACATCCAACATGTCCGGCGCGTTTCAGCATCAAAACAGCTCTTCGGGAACCTATGGGTGACGTCACTCCATTCTTTATACTGTCATTGGTTCATACTAATGATTCAACCACACTTTAAAATGCTCATCATGAATACCTGAAATGATTCCTTAAACTTTACTGCTCTATATAGAGCCAAAAAAAAAGGCCTCTGTCCAAATTTATTTTGCCATGTCACTGACCATTTTTGAAGATGAAACATGATTCTGTGGTTCAGCAGCACATCGTATGCAAGTCTCAACACAATGCATGGAGATCTTCATTTTACAATGTATTTGCACCTTCATTTTGAACTCCATCTGCACAGGTGCGTGGACGGGGCCTGAGTTGGCATTCAGCTGCAGCAGAGAGAGCGGTGTGGGGACAGCTCAGGAGAGCAGTGCCATGTGAGTTGATTAACACAGCTGGAGCTTGTTGTCTTTCTTCTTTTTAACACAGTAGTGTGCTGGACCTCGAGGGAGAAGACCACAAACACACATCGAGAGGACTGATGAATGCATTATCCTAAAATATATGAGAGTTGTAGTTTTGTTAATGAACGGTGTAATCATGTTGAAGTGTTTGTTGGGCTGAGGAGAGAACAAATTAATAATTTGTAACTGACTGTTGTGCCTGTGTCTATGCTGGGGTATCCCCAGTGGCAGCGAGCCTGCAACACTAGGCAATTATTTTTGGCCTAAAAGTGAACACAGGTCAAGGTCACATCAAACATTCTGACTTGCCATTGTAGAAAGGACACAGGCGTTATGAATAATATTTGATCTATTTAAATGTCCCAGTAAGTGATCACAGTGTGCACAGTGGACAGCAGACATTTTGACTTGTCAAAGCCAGAAAAACACAGGTGGATTCATTAACAGTAATGTATTCTGCTATGACATGTCAAAATGTTCATCCACCATTCATTTTATTATTTATTCTGTGAGAGGAATATCCATTTTCAAAAACATTTGAGGTTAAAAGAAAGCTTCATGGTTGTTGACTAGAAAAAGGCTAAAAAATATATTAAATTAAAATCATTTTGGACTTTTTGTCTACATTCCAATATTGAAGTAAGCACTTGAGGTAAAATAGTAGGAAACTAATATTTTAACATTCTTTTGCTACTAGCATAGGCTAAATAGCCCCATGCTGAGATTTAAAGATCGGTGGTTCTTTGGCTCTGAGTTAAGATCAAACAATGAGATTGTTTCTACCTCCGCAGCAGTTGCCTCCTGGAAATGTTTGTATAACTAAAACTACAATCTGCCATTGGATTGCATGGTTGCTATCAGCCAGGATGCATCTACAGACAGGCGCCATCTGTTTCTTGAAATCCATGCCAAGCTTGAAAGCCAGTCAAAAAGAACCCTTGCGATAAAGAACACAATCTCCATGTTGCATCAGCAGTGGCATACACAACTGATCATTCATAGACATTTTATCTCTGACCACTTGCACTGTCACATCCAGCTTGGCCATTCAGACCCTCCCATGCTGTCCTTGCACTGTTGTCTCTCTTTGCTCTTTCTGTTGTTTATCTTGCATGAGTTGTGTTGATAGCATTTATGTAGAAGCTGACAGTTTGTGGTTGTGCCTTGCCGCCTCATCTAATGGCCTACCACGTATGATTGATGGATAGTTGGAGAAAAGTCGACCACGTCTGGAGTTTCCTCTCCTCACCCTGTCTCTCTCTTCATGTTTAACCTTTATGAAGCATTAACTCAACTCTGAAAAAGGTTGATGGATCAAAAACAGTACCAGATGAATAATTGATTCGTTTTTTTACAAACTGTACACTGAATTTTGCAGGCATCAATGTTTCAGGAGGCACAGTGCATAGTTCATAATATGACCCGAGGAAGAGAATAGCTTGCTTGTCCGAAGCCAGTGTGTCTTTTGCCTTTGTTTCCCTTTTCTCTCCTAGACTGAGGTCAGACAAATCAGTCTTGACAAGTGCAGTTGAGACAAAACAGCTGCTCCTGAGAAAATGCTTGTCATGCTGTGGTGAAGTTGCACGCTCAAACAACAGGGGAAAAACATAGATGAAGATGCAAGATCAAAAGTATCTTTTTGTCATTCTGTAACCTTTACCCATCTCTACGTAGCAGCTCAGAACTATCACAATAACACAACCCCTTCCTTGTAGTAATCTGCATAGTAATCTTGGTTTAATATCATTTAATCTCACTCCAAATGAGAGGCAACCTTAAGCCACTACTTCATGAGAAAATATATATACAGCCGCTGTAGGTTAATAAGGCTTCATCTGCACATGGGGCTACATCAGAATTCTTTAATTCCACATTCCAGCTCCAAGATTGGTTCATTATTACACGAAATGCAGACTGTGTGGCTCTAGTTGACAAAGGTGCACACACACGCACGCACGCCTTTCCAATATCCCAAAACACCTTTCATGTATGTTGAGTTTAGCCTCTTTCACTTTACTTTTACAGTTTGTTCCCCACAGCTGTTTGTAGGATTAAGACCTTTTTGATTATATGAAACATATATATGTGTGCGTACATATATGTATGCATTCCACAGTAGCAGGAATGATTACCTGCTCGACCTGCTTTTCAACACAGACAACAATAGCAGCAGCAGCCGCAGTGGCTGGCACACAGCTTATGGAGACAATTAATGTACTTAAGCTTCTACCCAGAGTTGTTCAGTATTGCTTAGAATTACTAAGGGTATCACTATCTTCAATGTCCATTGCAAAAAGTCCATGAATTGTCCAGAAGACACTCTTCATAATTTCAGCCTGGGAATCATATTTTAGTTTAGTTTTAGTCTACTCAGGATCAAAGTAGTGATAATTGTCTGTAAATCCATGGATATTGCAGTAACAGTAAATAACTAATTCAGTGATCAAGATATTCTGCTAATTGTTTTAGTTTTATTTCTTTTACACAATAAGTCATTTTTTGTTTTCAGTTGTGTTGTGGAATTACATTCAATTTAAATTATTACGTTCAACTATAATTTGTCATTAGGTCAAGTATCTTACCTGTAGAAGTTATCAAGACAACTCAATTAGAAATGATCTTCTACAGGGATTCAGGAAATATCAGCATTTTATGTTTCCCTCTTTCCTGAGAAAACAACACATTTTACACAAGCTGTTTGAGTAAAAATAACATAACATCTGCACAGCTGATGTGTCTGAGAACCTGATAGATAACTGCTGAACGTGACAGTCTGACTTTGGTGTAATTATCTTACCTGTTCCTTCCAGAGTCTAAATTGGCTGACGGTGATGACAACTGTACCAAGACTCAGCCTGAGAAGGAACAGTTACATTCACACACACTTACACTCTCACGCACACAAATAAAACACCAGTACAAATATACCAAATATTTACTGTATATTTGAACTCAGGTGTCTTATTTCTTACCCAACTGGAGGTCATAGCAGCTCCCTGGACTGGTCCACTGGGTGCTGCAGCTTCTCCAGTTGAAATGATGGGAACACATTGGCAGGAAATAAACAAGAGAAAAAAAAAAAGACGTGATGATTCCAGAAAATTGTTGGTATTTTGTTAGATAAATTACTTTGCTTGATTGATCAATCCATCTTAAATGACCAATTAATCAACTAAGTGTTCTAGCAGCAGCAGCTGAAATTCTGATTTCACACTAAATATAAGTTTTTGTCAAAATACCATTATTTTTATGAGGTAATTCAGTGTAGATTTGCCAAATCAATCTGCACTTAAATTGCAATATCAATGCAATTACAATGCAATAGTCAAGAGTCTGGAGGGTAAACTAATGGCTGCCTGGATATGTATGCCAGAAAAACAATCTAAAACTGTGCAATGTTTGCTAAAAATGTAGTATAAATATAATATATAGTTAAGGTTTGACAGTCTTGTCTAGTCCATTGAGGTCAGTGGATATCAGCTGGATGCTGGATGTGATGTCACTCACTTGGACAAGGTCAAGAAGGTTGACTGCTTGTCCAAATCTCCGCCGCCACGGCGTCGCGAGAACGCACGAGATCTCGCGAATTCACGCCTAATCGTGCGATATTGCAGGCTGTAGTCTTTTTGACTCCTGCAATGGCATTCCACGCCGCATCTTTTTTGCTGGTGTCCTCATAAAAAGGATGTGAGGTGTCATAAATGATAGGTTGATTTTGGACCTCCAGAATCTACTTCTCCTCATCCATGGTGTCGACGGGGTGAAAAGACGCCTGAAAACCTCTCACCTGTTGATTTCAGGTCGGCCCTGCCCATTATGACGTGTTCTTGTAATGAAACTCGATACCTGCAGTATTTTATTTTGAAAATCAACCGGGGTTTTATTTTGTATTTTGTAGCCGATTTCTTTCCCCGCACAATCTGCCCGGTGCTGAATTTATGCGCCGTGCTCCGGCGTCCGTGAAAAATAGAAACTCTGCGTATGTGTTGCGGAGAGCTGCCGGACGCCGCAGTCGTTCCGGAGCCGTGACGCAGCGGGACCGGAGACTGTGTGAGCTGACACATTGACTAAAATTGAAACATATCGGCTCCGTGCATGCGTGGCCACATGCAGTGTATTTTAAGGGTCAGACACCAGGTTCAGAGGCAGGTTGGTGGAAGACTGGGCTTCATGCCTGCATACTAAAGGGACAACTGGAAGGAAGGAATTGTACTGTGGCTGTGGCAGACATTTCAGAGGTAGATATTAACAGAATAATATGCATGTATAAATTGGTAACACTATTTTGGAAGATGCTTTGCTGTTTGTTCTATGGGACACCTGTAGGTTGTTCGCATGCTGGCAGTGACTTCCTAACCTGATTACACCAGATGGTTTGTTACACAAAATGGAAGGTTGTCATCGGACATTGGAAATGGGCAGGCACTTTCAAAAAAAATACTTGGCAGGTGATTGGATGAACCATCTGTCTATCCACTTCACATGGGTGAACTTCAACCAATCAGGTCAACAAACCATATAAACGTAGTCAAATCCTAAAAGGAAGTCAGTCGGAGCGAAAACATAATCAGCATTTATGCTGTCACTCTTTTATCTTCTATCAATTAAGAAATACATACTCAGATGCTGTAGCAGCATCTATGTTATGCTCTTTAGCAGCCACCATTGTTTTTTTTTTTGTTTGTTTGTTTTTTTCAACTTTTCACACACATCATCACACATTAAATCTTAAACCACACCATAACTCATAATGCACCTGTCAGTAGTTCCTCATGGGATGCTGATTGGTCCAGACCACTGTGTTCAGAAACAAGCTCATAGCTTGAAGTCTGGCAAGATGGATTCGTGATCTCGCGAGTCCATCTGCCTCACAAGGTTATTGACTCCCTGGAACAGCTCCTGATATAATCCATGAACAGTTTTCAGAAACTTGTGAGAATCCCAAACACACAAAGAGTTTGATGCACAGAGGTCAAATTACTAGTAACAACAAGAACCATCAAAACAGTTGCCTCACTTTCTGGCTATGATTTAAGAAACTCAGGGGGCTGGTTGGTCTTGAACAAAGAGAGGGTCTCCGTAACATGAAAATTACACTAATGAAAACATATAGTTATTATATTCAATTACGACCAAAATGTTGGTTAATGTTACTAAATGTTACTGAAACTTTAGGTTTTAGTCTCCTGGACAGCGTTTAGTGTATGTGTTGAGTTTGGCTGCTATACCTATCAGGTTAGCCTGAGGTCCTGAACTCCACATCTCCTTCTGGCAGCTCACATCTCTGATAAAGTACGTGTGTGTCTGCTCAGTTTGAGCAGGCTTTTTGAGGCTAGAGTTCATATAACAGATCTGGGCAGGTTTGGAAACACACTCAAATTCTAAAAACTCCTCTTTATAAAAGAAGATGCTTCTGCTTGCTTATGGGGGAAAAAACTTCAGAAAGAAAGAAACGTACAGATACAAGGTCAACAACAAACTAATGACAGACCAGAGGCTATGAAAAGCTCTAGTGTGGCTCACAATGTAATATAATGTTATGGCCATGGGTGCATTAACAGGGCTGATACAGTGAAACAGTCAGATTTGTTCACGTAAAAATAAACACTGAAATGTTTTTTCCACAAATCTTTTCCTAAGGAGGAAAAAAACTGAAAGGATTTATAATGCAAATCAGGCCCTTTGTTCAAAGAATAAATGAACACATCTGAATAGATATTCATTGTCAGACACATTTCAGTTGTCACTGTTCTAAGAGAATACTGAATTTTACTACCTTGCCTTGTTATTTCTGTGATTTCGTGGACTGACCTATTGGAGGACGAGTCCTGGTTGACCACTGTCTGGCACACTGCCTGGACCACTATGGATGGGCAGCTCGTCCTTCTTTTTCGCTGCCCCCTCCTCTCCTCCAGCTTTGAACTCTACCTCTTCATTGACCTCACCTGCAGTCCCATATGTAGCTTCGACAGGACTGAAACATTCAGTGAGAAACAATTATTTTATTTTATTTATTTATTTATTTATTTATTTATTTGTAGACTGTCTGGAGTGACTCTGAAGGTTCAGTACTGTAATATGGTGGCACTTTTTTTTTTTTTTTTTACAATATATTTGAGATAGTTGAGCACTAGAGTGGACAAAACAAGATAAATGGAAGATAATTGTGGCATATTTTAGTATTCTCTGACAATTTCCCAGACATAATTGTTCGTTATAGATTAATTTAAAAGTTACATGAGATCAGTCAATATTTTATATTTGGCACCTCCAATTAAGTAACTGCGGGTGGAATATTATATCAACATATCTCAGTAATGTAATGCAAGACAGCACCACAAACTACAGCCTTTAAGTGATCCTTATCAAAGGCAGGATTTTTTGCAGGGCTGAAGTCTTCATTAGCAAATCACGTCTCTGACCTTTACAAAGACATGACATCTGAACTTTTTCTTTTCAAAACACAGTGACAAGAAAAACAGAAACCTGTGCAATGAGTTATAAATGTTCATTGTCAGAAAAATAATGCTACTTTTGCAGCTGCTAACTTCAAAAATGGAACTCCTGTTGAAGAAATCTAGATACTAATGTTTTCAATTTTAAAATATTTTTTTTAGTTTAAAAATCAGTTTAAAATCAGTTTTTTACATGTAACAGCTGAAATACACAGGACAGATATGAGGGGTGCGGCTGCTATAGAGTTAGTTAGCTAGTTAGCTGGGGTTTTTTTTTCCTATCTAAAAAAGTACAGTTGGTTAAAAGATTCAAATAAATACCTCATTGCACCAGAGGCAGTGTGACTCAGCAAAGCAAGCAAGTTAGTGTTTTTACTTTTCATATTAAAATAAATCAGTGTGTATCCATGATCCTGTAGTTAAAATGATCCGGTTAATGAATTCAGTACCATTAATATGGCCTCCACTTCAACTCCCTGCATAACCAACTGCATTATCACTTGGCAAAACTCCACATGCACACAGTGAAGCTGGCACACAAACACACGTATAGTGTGTGTAGCCCCCATTTTACTGCTTTTTGTTGGAGGTAATTGATTAAATATGTGCCAAATAAACAGGAGTGAAGGAGTTTGTTTTAATGTTTCAATCACTCTAAATGTTTAACAAATAGGATTATTTATTAATGTATTGAGTTATTTTAACATTTCTCTGACTGGATTACATTATGTCCATTTCTGGGCGCAATTGACATCTTCAAATTACTTGTTTTGTCCAAGCTACATATCTTTAACATCTAAAACATGGTGTTATATGTGAAGCAAATTCTCACATTTTGTAAAGCAGAAAAGAGATGTTGAAGACCTAATTGTTTCTATCCACCCTCTTCACAACTGCATCCCATATGGTTACATTGGATCTTGGGGTTCTCCCACCTTCCAAATCTTACTTCAACCGCTGGCTGTAAACTAACAACATATGCACACACCATGTGTGTGGTTGTTTCTGTTTGTGTGACAGCTCAGTCTGACTGATTTCATAACTTACTCTCTTTTGGTGTGTGTCTCATCTCTGTACATTTGTGAAGCACCGGCAAAATAACCTCCCAGTTTTGTTTTGGGTTTTTTTTTTTCCCCCTGAGACATACAGATTCAGCCTCAGTCTCTTAGTACAATATCATACAGCTGTCAAGTGCATCATTATTTGCAGGGTGCTCCTTTTTAATATGAGTCAGCTGGAAATCCAGCCAAGACAGCATTTTCAGCTAACTCAGGTGTTAGCTTAAAAAGCTTGCTAGCTAAAGCTAATAAAATCTGCCAGCAGTGTTTTTTATTTCCGCTGGAAAAATCAGCAGTCAGTGTGTATGAAATGACAAGCCTGCCATTGTTTCATTAATAATGATAATAAATAATAATCATTCAATAATGATAATGAATAATAATAATAAAGTTCTATGTTAAATCTGCCATTGTTATAATTGAAAACTACATATGTACTCCGCAAGAAGGTACAGCTTTATAGATGTGGCAACTAGGGGTTTAATCATACACACTCACAAGTTTCATTACGATACAATATATCGATTCTGGACCATTGTACGATATGGGCCGATATCGCAAAGTCTGCCAGAATATGATTCAATTCAGGGCCTGCAATCGATATGAGACGATTGTCATAGTTTTACTTTACTTCCTGTATTTGTCTTTTCCCCAGCCTGTTTTCTGTGTCACCTGAGTTTAATTAGTTTATTGTTCTTTTGTATTTTGTCTTTTTCCTCTTTCACTTGTCAAGTCACCCGCATCTGTCCTTTTTTGTTCTGTCTTAGTGCTTCCCTCAGTGATCCTGTTCTTAGTGAATCTTAATGCTGTATTTCTCGATGTTGGACTTTTGTTGATGGGATTTTTCTTGGATTGTTGGATGAAGTACATTTTTTTTTTTTACCTTTTGTTGCCTTTTGTTGTTTTGTTTTGTTGCTTCTTGTTATCCCTTCTTGTTATCCTATCTGTCGAAGTTACCTTTTGTTCATTCTACTTTCCTGTCTGCATTTCTGTTCACAGTTTGAACTAAACTATAACAACGATTGGGTTGACATCCGTCCTGTATAATATAGGGTCACTTGTAATAAAAAAAAAAAAAATGCATGCACAGGGACGCAGCTTACCCTTACATCCTAGATGAGATAGAGAAATCAAGAAATAATAAAGTAATAATACTCAGACACATATCAAGTCTCAAAAGAGCCAGCCGAAAGAAGAGTCTGTCAGTAAGCATGTAATTTCTTTTTAATTCCTAATATAATAGATGCATTTGTGCTTTGCTCTCATTTACTCTTATTTATTTTACGTTCACACTGAGAGTATCAGATGACAACGAAATTGATGCATTGAAAAAAAATGTAGGAAATGAAGTGACACTCAAAACCTCATGGGGGAGGACCCCTTAGACTTCCAACTTGATTTGTGCCCCCCGGCATGGGGCCACTGGCAAGCTGTCCCTTTTTTTTCTACATTGAAGGTGGCAACCCTATCATATGCCTATTTAACACAATCAGTTACATGATGAGACTGATTGAGTGTAACAGCTGTCCTGACACTCACAAATATGTGCAGTCAGACAGTAAAAGGTCTGAATGGCAATAGTCAGTAAGGGAGGAGGAGACAAAAACAGTTCCCAGCAGTCCAACAGGGCTGTCAATGTGAAACAGAAAATCATCTCCTCTCACTGCCTGGTTGATCAGTATCTCTCTTCACACAAGCCAAACAATAAAGTTATTATGCTTCTGACTCACAGTTAATCCCTGCTGTGAGAGTTTTGTTGTTGTGGCTGAGATCAACTTATGCTCTGTCTTAGCAGCAGCACAGTAACACCAGAAGTTATAACATGACTTGCTATTCTAGGATGGAACCATATGGTGGCCATCTCACCTGGGTTCAGTTTTAAACCTGCAGGTGAAGGAAGCTTATGTTGTTTTTACAATCCTTGCATTTTTCTACCAATACTGTTTTCATTTTAATGAATGTCTAGAATGACCCAAAAAGCAAAGGTTTGGAAAGAAATGATTATTATTCTCCAAGAGCATGTATTGTGCTTTCAATCATGAAGGAAGTCTAATTTTTTTTTTCAAATTTTCCTGGACCCTTTCCCTTGGTATTCAAAATGACTAATATAGCTATGCTATATAGCTATATGCTACTTCAAATAATATTTCTTATGTAGAAGTCCTAAATAGATTCAGTATTATGGCCTATATTGGTAATTACAATCAGAACACAAGATAGAAGCACACCTACTGTAATAAATGTATTAATTAATTTCTCTCTCACACACACACATACATGCAAATACATTCACACACGGGCAAATACTAATTAACATTACTAATATCCTAAAGTAAATGGCAAAAATGCTTAAAATGTTTCAAATTCATACATAAATTGCAGTGAATGCCTCTCTCTGCTGCTCTGTCAGTGTTTGGGTCTCCACCTTGCAGCATTCTAAGGAGCAATATTTCATGTTATTGCAGGGTATAATGATATTCATGACAATGTGACAAAATACTGAAAAATACTTAGTAATTGCATCATCATCAACATAGAACCCCTGTGTCATAGTGCAAAAGACTGTGTAGCTGCCACCTTATCACTGTATTTTGTATGTTCAGGAATATTTTCATTTAAAGGAATAGTTAAACGTTAAACTTGATGAATCAGACTTAAAATGAAAGTCTCTGTATGTCATTATATCTGTCCTACAGTTTTCATCAACAACTGTTCATCCGATCAACCTCACAATTGGCAGGTGAATTAGGACCCAAAGGAAGCACAGTGTGTCAAGTGTGAAGTTGTTTGGATAAACAGTTCTCAAGAAAGCTGCAAGCAGTAATACCCAAGGTCAAATCGTCCCATTCCAAACAAGCACGTTTTAAACAGACACTGCACTTTTTGGTTTTGGCATTTTGCAAAAAACATTACATTATATTTTTCAATTGTTGTTTCTCTACATTGTACAAATCTGCGTTATGTATGGCACTGAAAGAAAGCTCCAGATGCTCATGGCAGACCTTGCACGTAGTATGTACTTCAAGAGCTCAGGGACCATCGAGAGCATGGTGTCAATGATGCACACCTGCAGACACACAAACCAGAGGAGGTCAGATTGTACGAACATCGGCAGAACTGCTTATACTTTTACTTTACTACAATTTATGGGCGATGCTGATGACAGCTACATCTGAAACATAAATCTGAATCTTAAAAAAAATGTATTTATTCTCTATGAGCAGCTGCTTTATGTATATATGACAGTTGTGATCCCTTATCCATTCATAACAATCATTTAATTGCATCTGATAACCTCTTCATTATTGTCATATTACCTTCAGGACAAATTAAGCAGTTGAACTGCTGAGGTTTTGAAAGATGGCAAGTAGGCTCTTGTGTCTCTCAGGACCTGGCCGATGATAGGCCATTTTTCAGGCCAGTTGGCGGCTTTTGTGCCTGGAGGTTGCAACTGCTCAGGATGTCAAATAAGGTGTCTGTGACCTAGGTACAGAAAAATTAGTTTAAAAGTAATCACTTGTCACAAGGCTTTCAAACCATTTGTCAGCCATGTTTACCTGAATTATTATTATTAATATTATTATTATTGTTGTTGTTGTTGTTGTTGTTGTTGTTGTTTTAAATTGGTGTGTCATTGTGTCAACCTGTCAGCCAATCCAAAGACCAGCATCCTCCTGGACATACAAGTCTCTAGAAATTGACTGCAACTCCCTGTATACCTGAAGCGGGTTTCCCATAACATGTGAGATGGATCAAATGAATAAAAAATCACATATACTCAGGATCCAGTTGTGGCTTCGGGGCTTTAGTGGCTTGCACATTACAGCTCAAAGCACGTTCCAACATTCAGATGTTATCACTTTGTATTGATGATATTGGATCGTTGATCATTAAATCAATCCATCAATCCGGATCGGATCATCACACCACTAGGAGCAACAGTAAGTAAAGGGTGTGCAGTCATTTCAGTTTTTATCAAGAGTGTGGAGGACAGACATCTTTTTTTCTGACTGATACTTGGACTTTACCCCAGACCAGACATGAGATTTGAACATGCAGTTGGACGATGAAGTTAGATGGAACTCATTTTGTGTCTCTCTTCAATCATTTCTTTCTTTGCCCTTTCTTCTATTTTAGCCTCCCCATCCCTACCCTTTGCCCATTTCCTGCTTTTCAGTCTCAATTATTTGTCAGGCGATTTAGAATGTGTTGACAAAATCCCCACATGCCGTGTGCCTATTACACACAAATGATCAACAAATGATCATCCTCTTGGCTGCTCTGTGCTTCCTGGCTGAAACTGCCCACAGTGGCTGCTGGCTGCTCCCATGCACACTAGGTGACAGGGGCATCATGCAAGCCAAAATTCTGGGGGTACACAATTAGTACGGGCAGTCCTTCTACAGAAAAAAAAAAAAAAAAAGTAAATAATGACGCAATTTTCTGCAATTTGACACATATATTAAGTCTTTGGGTGGATCATTTTAAAACTTAGTCAACTCTAGCAGTAAACTCACACTTTGTTTTAGGGTAAATGCTATACATTTACCTTTACTGACATGTCAATTATTTGTGCTGTTACTGTTATTGAAAATAACTCTTCTACATGAGCTTCTGCACTTTTTTCACTGCGGCATTTTTTCTTGAAAAATAGCTAAATCTTTACTGCTTTATCTAAAAATAAATAAACAAATAAAGTATCATAAAATGACTATGACTATGACTATGACTATCAGCAATTTAAATTAGTTTAGAGAACATGTAGAATATATACAGAAGCCACAAATGAAAAGAACATGGTAAAAGCTATATTTTTAAACACAATGTACAGGAAGCAGCTTGAGTACAGATGAGTCTGTGCTGACATCATTGCCAGTAAAAGCTCAGCCTGAGTAGTGGTAAGCTATTCACCAAGCTGCTCAGCCTCCTTGAAAGATCCATTGTCACTATAGCCAAGGCACATATAACCTGTACCACCTACACACATATGTGCAGCATAGTTGGAAATAATAGCCAGAAGCCTCTGTTTTGTTCATAATCATCATCCCTTGATTAGTTGGACTCAATTTTCAATTAAATCAGATCACTCAAAATATCACCTAAGATAATTCCCCTTTACAAAAACCTAGAGGTGAGGCTTTTCTGTTTTTCTGTTTTTCTCTGCATCTTGACCTGGAGATATTAAATGAAATTCAGCATTTTTGCTTACAATCAGCTCACTGCCATAGGATTCTCACAATTCTCCTTTACCAATGGAGGTACAATCTATAACGTAAGGAATATGTCTGACTGGATATGAAATGATCATAATGACATAATAAATATATATAGTATTTAAATACAAAATAAAATAAAGTGGGGCACATGCGGCAATGGCTTAATAGGCATAACACCACTGTGCAAACTATGTAGTTCCTAAATAACTTTTACTTTAGAACGAAAATGTGGTAATGGGTTGGAATGAATTAAGACTAAAGGTGTAACACAGACTTGATTGACAATTTATACTTCATGCTATAAATAAAAGGTAAAACCCGTCAGGGTCATTTTGACCCCAGAGGACAAAAGGTGTATGGCAATTGGGAGGACATTACGAGTGCTTCTCAGTGACAGCCAAAGAGAATAAAAAATAGGAAATATATAAAATGAGATCTAGAAAGATTATACAAAGATGTATAAAAATATAGTGCAAGAAAACAAGTGCAAGTGCAAGTGGAACAGATGCCTGCTGTTGTTTAATTTGTATTTATTGTTTTCATTTGGTTATATTAAGATGGTTTGCCAGTATTGTTCATTTGATATTCAAACCACAAAACACATTCATTTGAATTATTTCTTGATAAGTTTTCAAATCGCCCATCTCTTTGGTTCACAGATGTTGAAAAATGATATTAAAAATGTTGTTTCAAGCACATGTAAGCCATCTATAATTATTAAACTGTGATTCTTATAAATGAGCCTACCAATATTCAATAGCCACGACCAAGACCACTGTCTCATTTGAGTTGTAGTGTTAGTGCCAGTTTTCCTCAAGATTGGGAATCATATTATTAAAATTGAACTTTAATGAAGATGTAAATATAATAAATGTGATTTACCTATTGTCCATTCGTTCTCTCCAGCATCCACTGTTAAAAATGTAAAAGCTTTGATGGGATATCAAATGGTTTAAAGGGGCACCAATCTATGTAGAGAGGGCCAGGTCAGAATGACAGGAAGTGACCTGGATAGAGGTGCAACTGGAAATGTAAGGCTTAGATTTCACAGTAAAAGTCCAGTTTAATTCACACAATGAACAAAATTCATCGAAAAATTCATGTGGAGTCCTCATGGTCCCAACAGCTTTGCTGCTCCTCTTCTGTTTTGTGATGCATAGCACACATTCAGCAGAAAGCCATTCCTGAAGGCATGTTGCAACGAAATGTTGTCATGTGAACCATCACACAGCAACATTTGTCACTTAAATTGGCCTTAAGTGTTTGTGAGTCATAGCTATCCAGGTGTAAGTAAGACAGGTGACCCCCACACACTTTTTCAATGGGAGGTGAACGTGCAACAATGAGAGAAATGCCAAAGAAGTGGGTCCCTGATGATTAAGAGCTGCCGCTTCCCAAGGCGTTGTTGTCTCTAGAGACACATCATCTCCCTGATAGTTTCTAGGCTCAGCTTCAGCCCTGCGACAGATGACAGAGAGACGCCCCCTTTCTTTGTCTACCTTTGTCTGCAGAATGCTGCATATGTTTTATTTATCCTACCTACTGTATGTATGACTTCATCAGTGGATGCTGTTATTTAATTTCATTTGTTTATTTGTTTTCATGTTGAGAAGGTAAGGTTGAACGAAACTAATAAAGTGTCATAGAATTAGTTTTAAATATGCACTGCCAGCTGTAATTTAAAAAAAAAAAGAAGGGAAAAAAAATAAATAAATAAAAATAAATAAATCTTGCAAAAAAATATAACCTTCCTCAGCCACCTGGGGATAGAGCCCTACAGCAGCAAAGACACATTTGAAAAAATGCAATCACTTACTTCTTTTAGATTAGTAAAAAAAATATAATTGCAATTATTTAATCAACAGCAAAAATAATTACTGACACCATTGTTACATTACTAGAACACTAATTTACTGAATCTTCAAAGCCATCACACCCACACATCCCATTTTCCGTATGTAGCACACATATGAATAGAAAATGAGACACTGTGGATTAACAGGCACCAAGTCCACAGTTTTGAGGGATTCACTGACCAACGGCTAGTTTAGTCCAGGTGAAGGCCAGGGCGTCGCAGAGGGAGGGTGAGAGGCCCTGTGCGAACTTGACCACGCATGAATCACAGTCACACCTGCACACATGCTATTCTAGTTTTACTGCAAGCATAATCTCGGCAAAATAATTTAACAAGTAACACGTAGAATTAATAATACAGCAGCATCCTGCTCGTAGTCTCAGCTATGACTTTTGCTGTTCAGGAAAAATAACAAGTTGTAAAACTATTGGTCATCAAGGCAGCTGTTACCTTATTTTGTACAATTTGATATTTAGATCTATAGCCTACATTTAAATTTTAAATATTTTTTTCAGACCAGTCTTGGTCTACTGCAGGCTGTACAGTATAGTAATGTATAGGCAAGACATAAACAACAACAAACAATACCTACAACAATACTCAAACAAGGAGGCTAGAATAATACAGACAATACATCATCTATGCTCATCACTTGTGTTATAGTATAAAACACTTTACTCCCACTGATCACAGTCAACTGAACTGTCACTCTGTCACTGTTTTGATGTGGCATTTCTATGAAAATGTGACTAGCTGGAATGTTTTAATTTGATATTTCAGGTCGAGTAAGATACTTTCATTACAAAGCATAATGTATTTTTATACTGGTCATGTGATACAAGGTCTACTGTGCTGTAACCTGAACAAATGAGACGGACTCAGTCTGATTGAAAATCACTTTCCTTCCCTCTTGATTGTAAACTCTGCAATAAAATCCTTGTAAAGCTTTTTAGATGCAACATACTTTTTCAACTGAAAAAAGGCTCCTGTGCCATGGAGGTGAGCATGGAGGTTTATTTATTTATTTATTGTTTTTTTATTATTACTTTTAACTTGAAAAGGCTTTGCTTTCCCAATACCACTGTTACTGGAATAGTCAATGGTTCCTTGAAATGCCAAATTATGCCCAGGCAAATATTGCACAGCTGCTAGAATGCTTGTCTAAAGATCTCATTGTATCTTAGCTTCATTCAGTCTCCACCCATTTTGTGGCACTTCTGATTTGATTTTGATTTGATTTGATTATAGGACGTTTTATGCTGTTTTAGCAGAACAACCAAATGTCTCCAATCACTATTACCCTCATTAGCAAGTTTGCCACTTGCCCCATTTTTAAATAGTAAAGCAAAAAGCTGGACAACTTTCTTGCATGGAAGTCAATGGAAAAGTATCTTTTTCTATTGATTAATGGGTAAAACAAAGTTGGACACAAGGACAGGGCCTTTTTTCCACGACTTGTAGGACTGCAGGACAAGTGCAAAGTCTTGTGTGGTTGTGCACTTTACACAGTCCATACGAGACTAACACGTCCTGGACTAGTCTTTCTGTAGCAAATGAAAGAAATTAACAACAGTGATAGCAACTTTCCCAGATCCTGGTGTCAAAGTAATGAAGCATTACTGTAAACTGCAATAAAATTAAAAATCAATTACATCAATGTTATCACTGCACGATTTGCTCTGTAATGTTTTACTACCCAGCACTGCTCATGCTTTTTGGAAAGAGTATGGGACTAATGTGGCAATAAACCTCTCCAATAGCCTGGGTTACTCTGTGAGGGTCCAGAAAGCTTGTGAATGTAACAGAAGGGAAACTATCTTCAGACTTGTGCAAGTACATGTAACCATCAATGTCCAGTCAAAGAACAGAAGAGCAACACCAGCAATTAGTGTCAGAACAATGAAGACCCTTCAGAATTTTGGATTTCACCCATTTGTTAGATGTGTACAACTTGCATATCACCCCAAAAGGAGACATATGAACAGCCTGAATGGCTTTCCTGAGCCAAGAGCACCACAGAGATGGAGAAAGTGGAAAAAGAAAGTGGGGACCATTGCGAGATGTCCACGGGGGAGGAAGAAGTGAGAAGCTTACCCAGCTGGACACTGACATCCTTGCCAAAATATTCAAATTTGCCTTTATAGGAACTGATCACTGCCAACAGCAAAATCAGCACCCCTGCCACCTCAGTACAAACCTGAATATTAGAACTCAAATATTATCTGCCTGCCAGTGGACAAGTGGAGGGGGGGATGCACAGCGGTGTTGAGGACAGAAATCTACCACAGTACGAAGGATCCCCTAAGCTCATCTAAGCACTGAAGCAAAACCTAGCTACAAAAACGGTTATTTTTAAGGTT